>CM072814.1:46030402-46630402 GCA_036937905.1 Salvia rosmarinus | reverse complement strand
GGTTAAGCGGCAAATGTTGTGCACTTCTCAAAAGTTATAACTACGACTCACATGTCACAACTCACAACCCATAAATCATAAATAATTAAAATATGTCCTAAATTGGGTGGTATATGGAAATTTAGTTCCTTAATTTTATAATCAAAAAAATCTGAGAAAATCAAATTGAAAATCTAAGAAAGAATAAAAGTCAAAAGGTATCGCAAACAATTCTTCGATAAAATAGAACCGAAATATAAACTCTTTATCGACATCTAGAGTATACCAGTTCCATTCCTTACAATCAATGACAATTAAAATTCCATAGAAAACAATAACTGCTATGACGAAGTTTTGTATGAATCATTTTACCTTGAAATCTATAAATTGGTTAATATTCAAATCCAGGATCTGATCAAACATCAATAAAACGAACTCCGATTCACATACGGTTTTAGCCTACAAAGCTCACAATAAATGCTCTTCAATATATTTGATTCTTGGCAGATCCAATTCATCCTATTTTCGCCGCTTTCCTACAAAATATCGAAGCGAACGCAAGTAAGTCCAAATCGATAGAAACTAATCAAACCAAGCGGCATAAATAGGACAAACCATAGAAATGACATGTAAAACAATACCAAGAATTATCACAAAATCATACTAAACGGCCACCATCCCGCAAGAGCTTGAGAAGCCGCTGCTTAAGCCCAAGACGCTCAGGCCAAGGCGGGCGGGACCTTCAAAGAACACCGAGCTCGCCCAGGGGACACTGCCGCCCTCGTAAAAATACAAGAAACCTCGGCCGAGATCCGCACCTTGACTCGCATATTTTTCCCACCAAGGATTCAAGTATCTACCGCATCCCCAAGCTTTCCTCCCTTGTGTTTTGTTTTTGTTTTGTTTTTGTGTTTTGTTGTGTGTGTTTTTTTTCTATTTTTTTCCTGCTTTGTTTTCTTTCTACATTTTCGTGTTTGTTTGTTGTGCGTTTGTGTGTTTTTGTTTTCCGGGGACCATACTCAGTCTAACACTTTGCCACAAGCAAAGTGTGTGAGTGTGGATGGCCCCCTGTTTTTTGTTGTTGTGTGTGTGTTGACCAAACATGTTGAGATAGAGCATGATAATTATGATCTTGGCATAGGCTTTGTAATACATGTTTAGCTTGTTTCAATAAGGTTAGTATGACGGAAAAGGGGCATGACATGCACACCTGTGAGGAATTGAGCCTATATATGCTAAATCATTGCAAGCATGATTTTTATTCTGTGTGATATTCGGATGCTTGACTTTGTTGTGCTAGAACTTGTCTGCTGTCTTGATCAAAGCCTAACTGCTGTAAATCTGAGTGCTCTAGATGATTTAGGCTTTCTTTTCGTAGACATGGTCAAAAATGAAAATAAACCCAGATATGTGTATCCTTTGCAAGCCCCTTGAGTCTGTCGTTTTCTTTTAAATTATCTTGTGCTCTTACGACACAGGGGATTGAGAAAAAGAAGAATAGGCGGGATATATGCGTCTTGGTATCATTACGGGCAAAACACAACATGTAATACCCGTCTTTTAAGCCACATTTTGCATAGCACGTTTTTGAGAAAAGGTCAAAGGTTGACTTTTGTTTCGGTGATGCTGCCACGTCACGAAACCTCAGGCGTTCGAAGAGTGTCTTATGAATAATTCATAGACACTAAGTATCGCAGAGTTTTCGACCACCATGAAGGTTTGGCACTAGGAAGTTATCGAAAACCGGACTTTCATTGGTCTTTAAAAGCATATCTTGTTTATAGTCATTGTGTCCGTTATTTTATTTCGTGTCCATGGGTACCAAGTTTGCTAAATTTGGAGTCCGTTTGCAAAAGTTGCGTCATTTTGCGTTTTCGAAAAGGGTCGCTTAAGCATTTCTGTGACACGAATTTTCCTATAAATAGGAGGCTAGGCCTTCATTTTCAGCGTTCATTTCCTTCGTCTCTGTGTTTACGGAAGAGCCGAGCAGCCTCCAGTGCAGCTGCCAGCGGCTGGAGGTGGGGATCGGCGGGAGGCTCGGGCGGCGCCATTCTTGTCCGGCCGAACCCCACCACCGATCAACCACCCCCGACAGCCCGTTTTCGGTTTTGTCCTTTTCTTGTTTTGATTCCGCCTTTTAGTAGATCGTATAGCATAGAACTTCGGGATTCTAAAGGACGGCGGAGGAAAACGGCCGGGCAACCTATTTGGCCAAACCGCCGCCTTGCCGTTAAGGCCGCCACCGCCGTGAGCTTTGGCCCGGTTTGGTGGCCGACAGCCACCACAGCTCTGGTCCTTTAGGTTTTGAGTTAGGGCTATGCATTCTACTAAAATACCGATTCCGCTTTTTTACATTTTCGCGTTTACGCATGTCGGGATGTTTTCCGTTGCTTGAGTTTTCTAAAGGAAGTACATGCCGGGTTATCCATTTTCAACGTCGTTTGTCATTCCATGTTAAATCGTTATGCATATTGCTTATGTTTCCATTTTCATGCATTGATTTTGGATGGTTTATCTAGATCGAGGATAGGCATCGATTTTTGAAGCTTCTTCATTGCTAAGATTTGAGTCGACTTGCATGCATGCATATTTTGAAGGTACCCTATTATAGGTCTTGATGCCTGAATATATTTCCTTCCGCATCGAGTTGATTTGAAAACCGGAGAGTGCAAATGTGGGTTGAGAAGTCGAAAACCTAATTTTGCTACGATCGTCGTTTGGATCACGTTGTTGCTTTGCTTTGTGGAAGTAACCCCAAAAGTTGTTCCGTCTTGTTACGGTACCTACCGGTCACGATCGGTGAAGTCATCGGATCCGTAGATATCTCTCGGTTGGCGTTTTCGTCATTCGAGGTTGGGTTATATATGCTTATTTTGAGTTATTTACTACGATATTTCAAAATAAAACATATACGCCGTAAAATGTTTTGTGAAATTATTCTTGTTCTACGATCCAAGATATGGTTCTATCATGGTTGTGCGGATCTCTATTCGGTGGGTTGATCACCATCTTGAGTATTGATCATAGGGGATAGACCCCGAACACGTGGTTATGGTTACGAAGGGATGGACCCCGAAGTCCACGGAAAAGGTAATGAGGTGGTTATGGTTACGATGGGGATTTTGAAGTCCACACCGAGTTAGCTTGGGCCGGATACGTTCAGGCGTGGGCCGTGGATATGTTAGGGCGAATGAATGTCATGTGATGGGTGACAGGGATACGTTCCGAGCCGTGGTTCATGGTTCTATGATGGAGAATGCTGATAATAACGGATCGGTATCGAAAAATGAAAAATCTATTTTGCTTACTTAGAAAGTGGATTTCGTTTAAAACCTTCTAAGGTAAGTGCTCTAAACACGACTTCATGATTCTTTTGATTTATGATAAAACCCGGTGAGCGCTAGTACTCACCCCAAACTCTTTCAAATCTTTTCACGGATGGAGGAGGGTTGGACGGAGAGCGGCGAGGGGTGGGCTGCGGGTTCTTCATGCTATGCTTCCGCGATGTTGTGTTATATCGTACTACGATAATATGTATTCTTGTCCCTTATTTGCTTTCGATTGGGAACAAGATTTGTTATGTTATTCTGTGAGTCTCGTCTGAGCATGCTATGTGGTTGACCGGTCTAGTTGACGGGATGTAATGCTATTTTGCCTTCTTGCATTACTTATAATAAACCGAGATCATGTTTTCGAGGTTATGATATCGATATTATTACATTGGTAGATTGTTTGTGCACCCCCGCTTGAGGATATGTCCTAGTTATAGAGAGATCTTGCCCGATTTCATGGTCACATCTTCTTATCATGTATGTTATATGTATCCCCTTCTTCCCCGCTTTAACCCTCACCCCTAATCACACCCGGCATCCGTGCCTTCCCTCGGGAATTGGGCGTGGCGACAATGTCGAGCAATGGTTCTTTGTTTGACATCTAGCTTTGTTATCCGATATCAAAGCAGTTTGTTTGCTTTATATCATGAGCATTCTTGAAATTGAGTGTTTAGAACTTGTTCTTCTAAACTGTTTATCAGGTACAGCTACCCTCAGCTCACCGTCAGTCCGCCTCCTTTAAAAAGGGGATGAGGTATGTGTTTATTCTTCGATGCTTTATGTGGCTATGTGATGCTTGATGTGATCTTGGTTTCATGTGCTTTGGCACGGTAGAGTTTCTGTGATGTAAGCGTGATATGGATGAGGTATGGTTGAAGGGTGATGTGGATGTGGAAGTGATTGTTGATGGAGCAAAAGGGCACGTGTGGGTGTGATGTGAAAATCGTTTATATGATATGATGTGATTGATGTGATCACGTATGGTTGATGTAAGTCATGTGTTTACATAGCAATGTATTGTTGATTGAAAATCTTGTTTATTTTGATAAGCGAGTGCTTGTAAGTGAATTACGTATTTGCTTACGTGATTATATCGATATTGATATTGATATGTGTTGAAATGAACATGTGTATGAGACATGAATACCCGGATATTTGGGATGGTAAAGAAGCGTGAATATTTGTTGTTGTTTATGGTGAACTAACATGTAGGTTTATGGATATTGATGGCCCAGATAACGTTGGTTAAGATCTCACAGAATGGATGAGCATATCAGTAAATTCGGGGGAATGTACAAGGATTATTCATGAGCCGTTGGGAGTATTTACGGGAAGATTTGTTGGGTTATGGAGAAAGGTTAGAGATAGTGGGAAAGTGTCGAATCTGAGGCCTACTATCGGATGGTTTGAAAGAGCTACAACGAGTTGGCAACCATGGGCTTAGAAAGCAGGACATGTGTTGTTCGAGCGGGATCTATCACGAGGCACCACCTTGGACTTTCTTGAGTTATTTGCTCGAGTATGGAGGCGGTGGAGCAGACCAGGTATACCATCCGAGGAGGATGTGGTTGCGAGACACCTCGAGGACCGATCGGATCGATGATAGGGATGATGTTCCCGAAGAGCCGTTGGGAGAACAACCATCAATCGGCGATCGCCGGTGCATCGAGATACACGGTCACTACACCTCCATCGACGATCCTTACCTTGGGAGGACCGGAACGACTTTGGCGCGGAACTTCCGGGGACGAGATATTGTCCATCCGACGGTGGCGGCAAAGAAGCCTGAATCGAATCTTCATGCCACCTGCTGCGTCGGTGGCATCCAGGAAGGCGACTACGAGGAAGAAGAGGAGGACCCGAGATGAGCGAGGAGGATAGTGAGGATTCGGAGGACCCGGTGATCCGGATAGCCGATGACTACGAGGTCGGGCACATTGAGGAAGGCGGCGCGAGACAGGGACTCGAGTACGCTTTTCACCGATACTCGAGCAATCGAGCCGCGGCTTGGATGGGATCATACTAAGAGAGGCTTGCTTCCATGCGGGATCGCTTTTAAGCGGCGGCCAATTCAAGCCACGATTGGAAGGAAAGGAAGATGAGAGAAAGAATGGAACGGTTGGGACTAGCGGGAATAGTGGATGGATATGGAGGAGAGATCTAGGTAGTCGGTGTGTACGGTGGCAGTCGCAGAGTCGCTAGAAGCATGGACGAGCGGCATCTTTTGACGATGACGGTCGATTCTTTGCTCATGTCGACCTTTTTGATTGACATACCTTGATCTTGTATTTTGTGATCCTTCATGGACCTGAATATTCTTGATACTAGCCGTACTATGGCGGGATGTTTATGTTTGATGCTTATATGTGATATGAGCTATGCCGTGATATATGATCTATGTGATGTGTGATGATGATGTTATGTGAAATGCATAACGATGATATGTTGATGTGGATTGCATGATTATATGTGATCGTGCGTGATATGTGATATATGTGATGATATGTGATATGGGTGATGATATATGTTATGCGATGATACCCGGTTATCTATGCGAAAGCGTTTCTAATGTTTCAAGCGTCGATTACGAATGCGAGAACAAGGAATCGGAGGAACAATAACGTGGAAGAAGCCCAAGAACCACCTTTGGTTGTGACATGCGATCGAGAGTTTCGCAGCGAATCCCCTACATTCGGCGGTCCGGCGAACCGATCGGCACCGAGCGGATACGATCCACGAAAGGATCTTGAATACATCGGTGCGAAAAGCGAGAAAAGCTGAATGCGCGATCTTTCGGCTAACCGATGAGGCGATTTACGGTGGGAATCCGTGAGAAGGACCTAACACCGGGACGGTGGGCAAGGTATCGTGGGAAGATTTCAGGAAGAACTCATGGAAAAATGCGTGCTGGCGTTTCTGACGAGAAGGCAAAACGACTACGGAATCTTCGTCGAGGAAGAAGGGCGGTTACCGAATACGATCGCTCGTTGATAAATCCGTCACGTTATGCTACGCACACAGTTGTAATCGAGGTCGCCAGGCGAGCATGGTTCGAGAGAGGACTCGACCGAGATCGAATTTCGCTCGTCGATCGGGGAGATCGGCGTATCGCGATCCTCGAGCGGGCATTAAACATTGAGTCGATGTTGCCCAGAAAAACGATGCCACCGGACAGCCATCCGGCGGAGGAAGAGTAGAGGAAATGGGATGATCGAGGAAAGGTAATCGAGTGTTCCAAGGGAACGAGAGCGGTCGATGATTCAAGAAATCAAGGCATTCAAGAGAGAAAAGCGACCTTGGGAAGGAATTTCCAACCCGCGGCGGGAGTGGAAAAACCTTGGTGCGTAAATGCCAAAGGAATCATTTCGCGAATCGAGCAAGGTAGCACCGAGTGTTATCGTTGTAAGAAATCTGGACATTACGCTCGAGATTGTCCGTTAGGAGCGGCCAGTGCGCAGCTTGATGGCGGCATCCGGCTCCACAGGCGAATCATGCTCGCCGAGGACAAACAACGGAGGAGGTCACCCTAGGCCCCGCAAACCAAAGGCCACCGCGACAAGCGGTGTACGCGCTTGAATCGGCGTGACAGCTCAAGCTCCGAAATCTTGCGGTATAATCCATATGAGTGATATACCCGTTTCGCTTTGTTTGATACGAGCCTCGCATTCTTTCGTTTCGAGAATCGCGTGTGAGAGGTTGGGTTTGGTACCAAGAAATCACAGTACTCGAAATTAGCATCCCGTCGAAGTGCTAAAGGCAAAAAGATATGCCGAACCGTGAAGTAGAAATCGTGAGCGAAGGTCCTTGTCGATTTGCATGTCGTCGAATGGAAGATTTCGATGTCATCTTTAACATGGATTGGTTGGAAAAGCACATAGCAACTATCGTTGTCTCGAGAGAGAAGTTGCTTTTCGGACGGCCGAAGGAGTGGAAGTTTGTTTCACGGTATAAGGATGGATGTTTGCGTTAATGATCTCAACCTTGCAAGGCGATGAGGATGATCGGGAAGGGAAGTGTCAAACTTTCTTGGTAAGTTTGTGAGACGCACGATAAAACAGTAAGCGATTGCAAGAGGAGCCGATGGTGTGTGAATATCGGACGTGTTTCGAGGACTTGCGGGTTTACCACGATAGACAAGTGGAATTCACTATTGATTTGGAACCGGGAGCAAGCGCGATGTCAAAGGCACCATCTGAATGGCACCTAAAATTGCAGAACCGAAAGCGCGATTGCGAGGAGCCGTTGGATCTAGGTTTTATCCGACCAGCGTGTCGCCGTGGGGGCGCTTGATTACTGTTCGTCAAGAAGAAGGATGGGTCGATGCGGATGTGCATTGACTACGAGAGGCTGAATAAGCGGCGATCGAAACGGATATCCTCTTCCAAGGATCGGCGATCTTTTGACCAGCTCAAAGGCGAGTGTCTTCTCTAAGATCGATTTGAGGTCGAGGCTACCATCGGTGAAGATCGGGAAGGAGGACGTTGCGAAGACCGCGTTCGGGGCGAGGTATGGGCACTACGAGTTCATCGTGATGCCGTTTGGTTTGACCAATCGCGGCGATCTTCATGGATCGATGAATCGAGTTTTCCATCGATGTCACGGATAGTTTAGTCTTGGTTTTATCGATGATATTCTCATCTATTCCAAGAATGCGAGTTGCATAAAGAACACCTCCGTGCCGTTACGGAAGCGTTACGAGCGAGAGAGGTTGTATGCAGTATAGCAAGTCACGGTTTGGCTAAAGAAGTGATGTTCCTTGGACATATCGCGGTCTGCGAAGGAATCAAAGTCGACCAGTGAAGGTTGAAGCGAGTAAATAGCTGGAAGGTTCGACTAATGCCAATGAGGTTGAAGCTTTCTAGCTTGGCGGATATTATGAGCGTTTCATCGAAGGGTTTTCGAAGTTGGCAAGGCCGATGGCCAACGACTGGAAAGGAATCAAGTTTTCATGGTCCGAAGCTTGTGAAGCAGTTTCTAAGTTAAAGAAGAAGCTAACAACCGCTCGGTGTTAGCGTGCGGAAGGAATGATGGGTTTGTGGTCTGCACCGTGCATCAAACTTGGTTTGGGTTGCGTTCTCATGCAGAAACGGAAGGTTATAGCTTACGCGTCTCGTCGAGTTGAAACCATGCGAGTTGAGCTACCCAACTCACGATCTGGAGTTAGCGGCGATCGTTCATGCGTTGAAGATTTGGGCACTATCTCTATGGAGTTAAGTGTGAAATCTTCACGGATCACAAAGCCTCAAGTATTTCTTTGAACAAAAAGAAGTGAACATGAGGCAAAGGAGATGGCTAGAGTTGGTGAAGGATTATGATTGCTCTATCGGTTATCACCGGGAAAAGCCAATGTCGTAGCGAGATGCTCTTAGTCATGAGTCGAGGCGAAGTTGGGATATCTTCTTACAAGAGAAAGAGCTTATTCGAGATTCGAGAAGCTCGACTGAAGTGATTCACCATGGGAATCGGTGCAAGGATTCATCGCAGACTTTGACGGTGAACGGTTGAGAGAAGCCATCGTGAGTCTTGCGAGGAGGCAATTCACGAGAAGATGCGTTTGAAAGCAAGGCTAGAAGATAGCAAGGGTTTCACGGAAGCAAAGGATAACGCTACTATTCCGAGGAAGGTTATGTGTGCCACTCGATAGGGAATTGAGAGATAAAATCATGGGTGAAGCTCATGAGGCACCGTATCTGACTCGTCCGAGAAGCACCAAAATGTACGAGACCTTAAGAGGAACTTTTGGTGGGAAGGGATGAAAAAGGATGTAGCAGCGTTTGTGGAGCGATGTTTGGCTTGTCGCAAGTGAAAGTCGTACACCAGCGTCCGTCGGGATTATTTTAACCGCTACCAATCCCAGAATGGAAATGGGATCATATCGGTATGGATTTTGTGGTGAGTTTTCCAAGGTCGTGAGGAAACACTGCTATATGGGTTGTCGTCGATGGTGACGAAGTCAGCTCATTTCTTACCGATCCGGATGGCGTATGGGTTAGATAAGCTTGCTCGACTTTACGTCGAAATCGACGGTTACATGGTGTGCGGGTATCGATTCACGTCGGATCGTGACCCGAGGTTCACGTCGAGGTTTTGGAGTCTGCGGAGGAAGCCGTGGGGACCAGGCGAGATCTTAGTACGGCATTCCGTCCTCAAGCGGACGGTCGATCGGAAAGGACGATTCGGTTTTGGAAGGCATCTTTGCGGCGATCGTGGCCGACAGAGGAGAAATGGGAAGAGATACTACCTTTGGTAGAGTTTGCCTATAACAGCAGTTATCGAGGCCACCATAGGAATGGCTCCCTATGAGGCGTTATGCGGAAGGAAGTGTCGATCGCCACTTTATTGGGATGAAGTGGGCGAGAGGAAGATATTAGGACCGAGATGGTTCAGCGAGGCGGTCGAGGTTATCGATCGGATCAAGCGAAGGATCGAGGAAGCTCGGGACGTGCGAAGTCTATGCGGACAAGCATCGTCACGGATCTTGATTCATGATCGGAGATCGCGTTTTCATTAAGGTTTCCCCGGCGAGAGAGTCGTTCGTTTTGGGAAGCGAGGTGAGATTCGACCGAGGTTCGTTGGACCTTCGAAGTTCTTGAAAGGATAGGCCGGTGCCTATAGGTTAGCTTTGCCATGACATCGAAGATGTTCGTGGCGTGTTTCACGTTTCTCGATTGAGAAAGTACGGTTCGACCCAAAACACGTGATCAAGCATGATCAAGTGGTTCTTGCTCGAGGATCCGAGTTACGAGGAAAGGCGGTGGCTATCTTGGAGCGAGAAATCAAGGAATTGAGGAACAAGCGATTCCGTTGGTAAAGGTGTTGTGGAATCACTGCGGAGAGGAAGAAGGCTACGTGGGAGTTGGAAGACAGTTCGTGGCTCGATGCCACGGTTGTTTTCTCACGTGTTTGAAATTTCGAGGCGAAATTTTATAAGGAGGAGGATGTAATACCCGTCTTTTAAGCTTCATTTTGCATGGCACGTTTTAGAAAAGGTCAAAGGTTGACTTTTGTTTGGGTGATCGACCGTCACGAAACCTCGAGCGTTCGAAGAGTGTCTTATAATGAATTCATAGACACTAAGTATGGGTTTTCGACCACCCATGAAGGTTTGGCACTCAGGAAGTTATCGAAAACCGGACTTTTCATCGGGTCTTTTAAAAGCATATCTTGTTTATAGTCATTGTGTACGGTATTTTATTTCGTGTCCATGGGTACCAAGTTTGCTAAATTTGGAGTCCGTTTGCAAAAGTTGCGTCGCTTTTGCGTTTTCGAAAAGGGCTCACTTATGACTTTCTGTGACCCACGAATTTTCTATAAATAGAGGCTAGGGCCTTCATTTTCAACGTTCATTTCTTCGTCTCTCTCGTGTTTACGGAAGAGCCGAGCAGCTCAGTGCACGCCATGAAGTCACTGGAGGAGTGGGGATCGGCAGGGAGGCTCGTGGCGCGCCATTCTTGCTTGCCGACACCACCGCCGATCAACCACCCCGGCAGCCCGTTTTCGGTTTTGTCCTTTTCTTGTTTTGATTCCGCCTTTTAGTAGATCGTATAGCATAGAACTCGGGATTCTAAAGGACGAGGCGGGAAAGCGGCGGAGGCCGACTATTAGCCAAACCGCCGCCGCCGTTAAGCCGCCACCGCCGTGAGCTTTGGCCGCGGTTTGGTGGCCGACGAGCCACCACAGCTACTGGGTCCTTTAGGTTTTGAGTTCAGACTATGCATTCTACTAAAGTACCGATTCCGTTTTACATTTTCGCGTTTACGCATGTGGGATGTTTTCCGTTGCTTGAGTTTTCTAAAGCCAAGTACATGCCCGGTTATCCATTTTCAACGTCGTTTGTCATTCCATGTTCGATCGTTATGCATATTGCTTATGTTTCCATTTTCATGCATTGATTTTGGATGGTTTATCCTAGATCCGAGGATAGGCATCGATTTTTGAAGCTTCTTCTTTGCTAAGATTTGAGTCGACTTGCATGCATGCATATTTTGAAGGTACCCTATTATGGGTCTTGATGCCTCGAATATATTTCCTTGCGATCGAGTTGATTTGAAAACCCGAGAGGTGCCAAATGTGGGTTCGAAAGTTGAAAACCCTAATTTTGCTACGATCGTCGTTTGAATCACGTTGTTGCTTTGCTTTGTGGGAAGTAACCCCAAAGTTGTTCGTCTTGTTACGGTACCTACCAAAGGCGATCGGTGAAGTCATCGGATCCGTAGATATCTCTCGGTTGACGTTTTCGTCTGTTCAGGTTGGGTTATATATGCTTATTTTGAGTTATTTACTCTGATATTTCAAAATAAAACATGTACGCCGTAAAATGTTTTGTGAAATTATTCTTGTTCTCGATCGAGATATGGTTCTATCATGGTTGTGCACGGATCTCTATTCGATTGGGTTGATCACCATCTTGAGTATTGATCATAAGGGGATAGACCCCGAACACGTGGTTATGGTTCTGAAGGGGATAGACCCCGGAAGTCCACACGGAAAAGGTAATGAGGTGGTTATGGTTACGATGGGATTTGAATCAAGTCCACACGAGTTAGCCGTTGGATACGCCCGGGGGCGCGGCCGATCGGATATGTTCCGGCCGAATGAATGTCATGTGACGGGTCGACAGGATACGCCCGAGCCGTGGTTCATGGTTCTATGATGGGAGTAACAGAATAACGGATCGTATCGAAAAATGAAAAATCTATTTTGCTTACTTAGAAGTGGATTTACGCTTTAAAACCTTCTAAGGTAAGTGCTCTAAACACGCTTCATGATTCTTTTCGATTTATGATAAAACCCGGTGAGTGCGCTTAGTACTCACCCCAAACTCTTTTTCAAATCTTTTCACGGATGGAGGAGGGCCGGACGGAGAGGCCGAGGGGGGGCTGCGGGTTCTTCATGCTATGCTTCAGCGATGTTGTGTTATATACGCACTCGATAATTATGTATTCTTGTCCCTTATTTGCTTTCGATTGGGAACAAGATTTGTTATGTTATTCTCACGTGAGTCTCGACACGAGCATGCTATGTGGTCGACGGTCTAGTTGATGTGATGTAATGCTATTTTGCCTTCTTGCATTACTTATAATAAACCGAGATCATGTTTTACGAGGTTATGATATCGATATTATTCTGCTGGTAGATTGTTTGTGCACCCTCCCTTCGTGATATGTCCTAGTTATAGAGGAGATCGCCCGATTTCATGGTCACATCTTCTTATCATGTATGTTATATGTATCCCCCTTCCCCGCTTCTTAACCCCCCCCTAATCACACCCCATCCGATCCGTGCCTTCGGGAATTGGGCGTGACACAACATTAGATGCCTTGGCCTTCATCGGGCATAATGAGCTTAAATTGAAAAATTGGGTAAATGTACACCAATTCAAAATGTGTAGAAAAGAAAAGAAAAAGGGTGGGGGAACAAGGTTCAAAAAGTACAAAAAGAAAAAGAAGTTCCCCCAAAAATGTAAAGTGTGCTCAGGCCCGTAAGTATCTTGCCAAAGGAAATGAGAAAACATTCTGCCCAAGACCTAAGTCAAGACAACCTTACCCAAGCTTAACTCCTTCCTATTTAGCCAAGTAGCCACTCAACACAACCCTAAAGACCTAAGGATAGAGAACTTAGACCAAGCTATAGGGCAGAGATAGTAGACGGCAGGCAAGCTTATGGTACTTCCTTGATCAAGTCATCACTGAGCGTGAAACCCTAAACACAGAGAGTTTGAGTGCTTGAGAGGAACTCTCACAAACTTGCTTTGCCCCGATCTTGACTAACCTTGATACATAGCTGTATTAATCGCCTATGCCTGATTATCTTTGTCATGATTCATCTTATCCTTGCTGGTTTTTGCGTGTGTTGTTTGTGTGTTTCTGTTTTTCTTTTGGGCAAGGAATGCTTGCACACTTGAGGACAACCGTGGTTCAAGTGTGTGAGTGTGACGAGCCCGTTTTTTGTGCTCTTTTTGGGGTAGTCCTTGCCCTAGAAAGAGTGTATTTTGTGTGTGTTCTTTGCGTATGTTTGTGTTTGGGAGGACACGCTTGGGGGTATTGCAGGTTGAGCCGACCTGGGCAAGATCGTGCCACCTCCCATGAGAGAGGTAAAATCCAAGATTACCTTGGCAAGATATTCGACATCTTGCCAAGACACCGCACCGCATGGGAGCCGAGCACGATCAACGAGTGAAGTGAAGCCGAAGGTAATCGAGACAAGGAAGAGGTGAGAAGGACGAGGGTGATGCGGTGGATGAGGGTCAAGTCGGGGATGCGGTGGGGCGGAGACAAGATCTCCGCAAACTTGCGCATAAAGGAAAGATTACAGGCAAGGTCCTCTCCGCCACTGTTTGATTCTTGCCGAAGGGAAAGGTCAACTGCGATCTTGTGGATGAGACAAACCGCCGGGGATCGAAGCTGAGGAGCCCTTGTCGGGGTCTAGAGCCGAGCCAAGCTGCTGACCTCACCACCTGCCGCCTCGAGATACGCACGCTGACCAAGCTAAAGGGGAGTGCACTTAGGCTCCCAACACAATCCCTCTCCAGAATTCGAATTCACAACAACAACACAGCATATGGGGGGAGGGAGGGCATCAGTCCAAAATTATCTCTCAAGTTATCTCTTTTTTTTCTCTTTGTTTTCATGAGCGATTGGTGAGGAAGAAACAAGTCCCACGGCAAACAATTTATATTATGTATTTGGTTACCTCTGCTGAGCAACGGTCGAGAGAATGCTTTTCATTACGTTTGATTTCCTATGCAAGTATGGATTCGATTATGTTCTTGTTTATTGCTTTTATGTTTATGTTGATTATCGTGAGTAGTCGGTTCGGTTGGGCTCGGGGTGAAGCACGTTGAGTCAAGGTCATACAAGTCGTGAGGTCTAAACGCATTTAAACCTCGAGTGGGTGTTCCCAAAGCTCTAGCCTTTATACCCATGTTATTCCTTTCCTTGGCGTTAACTCGACCGGTAGCCTTGGGGGAGGGTAGCTACAAGCAATAAGCCGAGTAAGACATTGAGTGTCTCTTTATCCCGGAAGTACAATTTGGATTGGGTGATTGTAGCCGTCGGTCTTGGGCGAAAGGGTCATGCACAGCCACCCTCGACCGGCTGAGGCTAGTTAAGTTTGTCTAGTGAGTAAAGTCGTTGGGGCGGACAAACCTATCTGGAGACCATCTTGGCAAGGAGGCGCGGGGACCTCTGTACTTAGTCCTAAAATCTACGGGCAAGCTGGGGCTGGGGGGCCTGGTGTACGTGATAACCTAAAAGGGCATCTACCCCTTAGTACCTTTAACCACGACATACACTCATGGTGAAAATTCTTGAACCTATGACCGACGTCTTGACCAGTATCCCAACGTGCGGAACCCTTGGCCCAACTACTTGTTATTTAATCTCTTTACCTTGTGTTTAAGTTTCAGTTTTACATTCTGCTCAAGATATATCTCTCAAGACATCTCATCGAGACCGTCACCGATCGACATCTTGCCCTCAGGCAACCTCCTACTCAAACTGTGACAACTCGAGTAACAACACAACCAGCTCTCTTGGGTTCGACCCCTTCACTTGCCATATACGTAACTATGTGTTCAAGTTGGAGAAGATTATAAATGTATCTTGACGTGTCTTGATACCTTTAACGATGGGTATCCGGGTGTCGTCATAGACCCTTCAACTTTAAAAAAAAATTATTATTATTATATACACATGTAATGTTAAACAATGCATTGTAGTCTATAGGGATGTCAACGGACGGTTACCCGGATCGATCCAGAATCGTTCACAGCCCAATAAATTTTAAAGCAATGGTTCCAGTTCTAGACCTGCTTGGTCCCGAACCGGTGCAGACCAGACCCGGCCAGTTTTTTTTTAAACACAAATTTGTTGGAAATCAACGAAATATATATATTTTTGTATATGTGGTCAAGTTGCTAGGAAGCTATTTTGACCAAGATTTTGAGTGACGTAAAGTTTAATTTTTGAAATTAAATGGCATAGGGTCGATCTACGTTTCGAGTAGATGATCGTGGTATATTCACATTCTCAAATTCGATTTCCAGTGAGTGAGAAATAGTGGATCAAAGTTGGTACTTAAACATGGAGTTATGTGCTTAAGGGGATAAGCATGGATTAATTAATCCTTATCCCACATTGATTAATGTACCTTCTTTAATTGTCTGTATAAGTGGTTCATTGAACACTTAGTATAATTATGTGCATAAGTGATGAGCTGGAAAGCCCACGCGCACACACACGTGCGCCGTCTCCGCCCGTCCGCACTCATGCTCGGTGCCCGTCGCTCGGCCCGGCCCGACTCCGGTTCTGTGGATCGTGGATCTTGGATCTTGGATCTTGGCAATTGATCTTTGGGTGGTCTTTGGGCTATTCTTTGGGCCTGTTCGTGGGCTTGTTTCATGGGCCTGGTTCCGTGGCCCATTGCCAGTATCTTTTCGATCAACGTTTGATCGAACCCAAAGATGGATTAGGTCCGAGACCCAACTCGTGTGACCCAATCCATTGGACCTGCTGTGCACTTGAAGAGATGTCCGGATACGTTCAATGAACCTGGCCGCATGCGCTGTCTAGATTCGTCGTAACTGTCGGCAATGTTCCCACATGATGGCTCAAGGAAACTTGTGTATAACTCCCACCTTGTCTCCGTAAATCGCGCGTAACCCATTTGCACTCAATGGGGATATAACTCTGAACACCCGACATCAATGCGGGTGTTAACTCAAAGATTCTCCCATTAGGGGGACGACGCCTATAAATAGGACATGTCTCCCCAGCATTAGCCACCTACTGCCAACCTGTATTCCAGCATTCCAAACTCTCTGCATACATAGCTCGTGTCGAAGCTCTGTCATCACCTCGTTCCAGTTCACGGAGCTCGTTGGTCTACGGTGCTGCCACCCATGAGACACTACCGTTTTATCTTTGGGGACGATACGTCAGAATCGAGAGCACTACCGGGGCGTATATATCTCGTCTTGCAAAAGAGACCTCCTCGACTCGGCGTTAGTATACGGTTATTTGTTTCATTTGTTTTTCCAATACTGTTTAGTTCAATTTTAGTTTGATATCCTATTTCTACATTTATGTTAAGTTGTAACACGCCCGACAAGTTATACTATTCTGTACACTCATTGTTCCAATAAGCACAAGACGAGATAAGACTTGCCACAACAAGTCTTGAAATAACTTAAAACTTTCGAAACATAAACCTTTGCTTGGAGATGTCGACTATTCCTGCCACCGATTATGCTTCCACACTGCCTCCGCCACCGCCATGCTGCTGCTGCCACTTCTGGCATTATGGCTACGACCATATTTGGTTCGACGCCTTCGGGGTCAACCATTGGACCCTTTGGGTCGACTGCTGGTTCAACTTTAGTGGTTCAACGATTGGTTTCACTTTTAGTGGTTCCATTGGCTCGACGACTGCACTTTTCAGTGGGTGAACTGTTGGATCCATGGGTTCTAACACTGGTGGTTCTCATTCGAGTTCCATGTATCAGCACACTTCAAGTGGTGTTGGTGGATCCTATTATGGATCAATCTCGGTGCCCGTTCATACCGCAAGGATGATGCCGCCCGTCGAGAACCAACCGAAGTTTGGATGATCCGACTTCAAGAGATGACAGCAAAAGATGTTGTTCTACCTCACGACGTTGGACTTCGCTAACTTCTTGATGGAAGATGAGCCCGCTGTACCGGGGGCTAAAGTGACTGACTTTCACGTTCGAGCAGCATATGATAATTGGCGCATTGACGACTATCATTGTAAAAACTTCATACTTGATAGTTTAGAAGATAGCTTGTATAGTGTATATGTTGTTGTAACGACATCCAAATGCATATGGGATACGCTAGAAAAGAAGTACCGTAGTGATGATGCAGGTACAAAGAAGTTCATTGTAGTCAAATATTTGGACTACAAGATGATCGATTCTCGACCGATCATGGACCAGGTGCAAGAGTTTCAACTCATTGTACACGAGGTTTAAGCCGAATGACACACTGTCTCAGACAGCTTTGTCGTCATTACAGTGATTGAGAAGCTACCCCCGGGGTGGAGAGACTTCAAGGTCTACCTTAAGCACAAGCGAAAAGATATGATGCTTGAAGACTTGATCGTCAAACTACACATCGAGTATGACGTGAAGGAGCAAGATCTAAAAGTGAAAGGCTTGCTCGATGCTAAGGTCAACCTATTGGAGAGAGATGGTCCCTCCAACAAACGTGTTAGTCCCAATGTCAAAGACAAAGGCAAAGGGAAGGTGGTTGCCCGTAAGTTTGACGGGGACCGTTACTATTATGGCAAACATGGCCACACGATGAAGGACTGCCGTCAGCCAAAGAAGAAGAAGGCTAAACAAGTTGTCAACGTTGTCGAGAAAGACTTCGATAAATGGGACAAGGATGATTTGGCTGTTGTGGTGACCGAGGAAGTCAACCATCGACATTGGCGCAACTATGCACGTCTACGCCAACAAGAGGCGTTTCTCCACCTACATGCCTGTTGATGGGAGAAAGCTCAACATGGGGAACCAAGCTCGTTCGAGGTTATCGGAGTTGGTGATGTGGTGCTCAAGATGTCATCCGACATTGTGATCACGTTGAAGGATGTGCTACATGTCATAGACATTCGTAAGAACTTAGTGTCGGACTCTATTCTAGTTAATAAGGGTTTTAGACTAGTTTTTAGTCGAACAAGTTTGTCTTGACTAAGTTTGGAAAGTTCCTTGGTATGGGTTATCTCAGTGGAGGTCTTTTCAAACTAAATGTAATGGCTGTGCGCCGTATACCCAAAGTTGCGATGAATGAAAATGCATCTACTTCCTCTTACTTGACTGAGTGCTCTGATTTATGGCATTGTAGATTAGGACATGTTAATCTAAATGCAATAAAAAGATTAGTAAATTTAGATTTACTAAAGTTAAATAAAGTTAATACAAAAACGAAATGTGAGGTTTGTATGGAAGGCAAAATGGCTAAGTTACCGTTTCTTTCGGTAGAGCGGAGCACTAAACCTCTAGAACTGATTCACACTAACGTGTGTGATTCAAAATTTGTACAAACTAGAGGTGGTAAAAATTACTTCATCACGTTTATTGATGACTGTACATGATATTGTTATCTTTACCTTCTAAGAAGTAAAGACGAGGATATTGAAGCTTTTAAAAACTTCAAGAACGAAGCCGAGAATCAACTAAGCTGTCGAATTAAGATTGTTCGAAATGATAGAGAGAGAGAATATGTAGCTCCGTTTAAGGCATTATGTAACGAAAGTGGTATAATACATCAAAAGACAGCTCTTTATTCACCTCAGTCTAATGGCGTTGCTGAACGTAAAAATCGAACACTTAAGGAGATGATGAATGTTTTTTTGATTAGTTCAGGGTTGCCCCAGAACTTGTGGGGGAGCTGTTTTGACAGCCAACTACATACTAAACAAGATTCCATTTAAGGGTAAGAATGTCATTCCTTATGAGTTGTGGAAAGGAAGATATCCATCGTATAAATATCTCAAAGTGTGGGGTGTTTTAAGGTTGAGGTGCTCTTCCCAAACAAGTTACAATTGACCTAAAACAATGATTGTATCTTTATTGGGTATGCACCGAACAGCAAAGACCTATCGCTTTTTAATCCACAGTCGAGGTACCGGATATGACCGTGGGGACGGCGATCAATCAAGGAATGCTATATTCTTTGAAAGTATTTATCCTCAGAAGACAAGGATAAAAGTGAAGCCGCTTCTAGCAATAAAGTCGATGGTGAAGCTTCGAGTTCTAAACCTTTGGAGGAAGAACCGATATCGCATAAACGATCGAGGTCTGATCCAGAGAGGTCAGAAACGAGACGTGGCAGTAGAGTCAGAACGTCAAACTCTCTGCATTCATAGTTCGTGTCCAAGCTCTGTCCTTGCCTTGTTCCAGTTCGTCGGAGCTCGTTGGTTTGCGGTGCTACCACCCACGAGACGTTGTTGTTTTATCTTTGGGGAAGATACGTCAGAACCGAGAGCACTACCGGGGCGTATCTCGTCTTACGGAAAGAGACCTCCTCGACTCGGCATTAGTATACGGTTATTTGTTTCATTTGTTTTTCCAATATTGTTTAGTTCATTTTTAGTTTGATCTCCTACTTCTATATTTCTGTTAAGTTGTAACACGCCCGGCAAGTTGTACTATTCTGTAAACTCATTTTTTCAACAAAATTTTAATTTGAGCATTGCATATCCACTTTTTCTGTAAGAGCATTTTTTCTGGAAAAATAACAAGAAATAAAAAACTTGATTATGGAAAAATATCACATTTTTACAGATGCACTGTACAGTTAATCATTCTTTTCTCTATCCATGATCATATGGTTATTTTTCTCCTTTTTTCCATTCTTTTGTTAGTCGAGGTAAATCAGAAAATTCCTTTCTAAGCTCTGTTTGTGCACTGCTTAGGAAACATGATTTTGCATATGAAAAGATCATTACATGGAAAAGATTTGATTTGAAATTGTAAGTTTCAGCCAAACATGGTCTCAGCCATCCTTGTCTTGGCATCTCTACACTTATCTTTTCTAGTTCACTAGAGTACAAAAGGCAAACAAGAAAAGATGGCAAACACTCTAAAATTGTAGGCCTAGATACTAGGCGTGTTGCCAATAATGAGACAACAACGCCATGACTTTTCTTGTAATTGTTTACACTTTGCAAAGCAGTGTAATTCAAGTTTCCAGAAGAAAAAAGGAATCGCCATTCCCACTTTATAGATCTCTTTTTATTTTACTACAAATCCAGTTAGCTGTCTTTCATGCTTTGCAAACAGGGTAACAACGTGCAAACAGGGTAACAACACTGTCTCTTGTTAGTATTATGCTTTGTTGAATCTATTTATCTTATTTCAAAAGACCATATTTGAAACACACTAGATAAAGAGAGAGAACCGTGAATAGGGGCTAAAATGGCTGCTTGTGAGTTGTGATGTCGCAGATTTGCAATCGTACTAGGAGGAAAGAGATGAGGGTTTTGGTGTAATCAACAACACCCACAAAAATTAAACCTGCTTGTTGGTTGTGACTTGTGAGGGCGACGATGAACGATGAGCCACCAGAGACGACGTGGTCGCCGGATTTATGAGAAAGAAAGTAGAGGTTTGAGAGAAGAATTAAGGATTTAGGTGTAGAACTTTTTGTTTCTTTCTTTTCTGACGGGAATAGGGGATTTGGGTGTAGGCTTGTAGTGGTACAAGCGGCCCAGTGGGTAACTAGTTAGCAATGGGTAATACCCGATCCAGATCCATAACTTGATGGACCGGATCTAGTATTTACTGGGTCGATTCCAGAATCAGAGCCAATACTAATTTATTGGTTCTGGTCTGAGTAAAATCCACCCGCTGACATCCCTAGTAGTGTAGTTGGTTGAGTCTCTTGTTTCTTATCCTATTGCCCTATGTTCGAATCCGGCTTAGGGTATTCTTTTCTCTTCTTCTTTTCTACTTTGTGTTCTTTTTTTTCTTTTTTTTTCCACTTTGTTCACTTTCTTTCCTTTATCTTTCTATAATTTGTTTTATGTTGATAAAATAAAAATATACGTAAATAATAAAATTTTATATATAAATTAATAAGATCAATCCAATTTCTATAAATATTATGATTAATTTATTATAACAAATATATGTAATATTTATTTAAACTTATTTTAATAAGCTTTATATATGAATTAATTCTAGATTTCATTTTATATTTATAATGAGTACAAGAAAATCAAGACTTGAGTTTTGTAAGATAATACTATTTACAATATTAATACTTATAATTTTCTTATTTTTAATTTATGTAACTATTATTGATTGGTTGTTTAGTTATTTATAAGTCAATCTTATTATTTTATTTTTGCAAGATATTATAACATAATGAAAAAAATTAATATAAATAATTAACTCTATTCAAATAATATTATGCTATTCTTTAAATTATTATTATTATATTCAATTATTTTTAAAATTATATTTTATTACCTTTCAGAGTTATAACTAGTTGGGTCTTCAAGAAAATTTTTCGCTTCGTCACTATATATATATATATATATATATATATATATATATATATATATATATATATCGTTGTTTGAGGATAATATATATTAAGATGTATATATACACTACGTATATATGAAACTCCCTAAATACTAGATTGTATGCACAAAAAACCATCTACTTCGTCCAATATTAGATTGTGCTCAAACCGATTTAAGCAGATAAACAAAATAAAATAAGTCAAATATGCACAAGTGGAAATTTCTTGAATTTGAAAATTTATCAATAGATGGTCCATGACGGTGGCTAAAGCTACTTACGGTTTCACAGAAGATGCAAATAATAAGGGTACCCGATACCCGACCCGAGATTTATCGGGTATTAGGCACCCGATTACCCGAAAATCGGGTATACGGGTCGGGATCGGGTATTGAATAACTATATTATCGGGTATACCCGTCGGGTAATCGGGTATATCCGAATACCTGAATTATTTAATATAAACTCATTATATTAGGGGTGACTATTATGGTATCGGGTACCCTAATAGTACCTCAAAGAAAAAAAAATTAATAACCAGCAACCTTGGGGATTGAACCTGTGACCTGCCAACAATTAAAGGCTGAGTCTAACACTAAGAATAGTAGGCCAAAGTTGCCATTTTAAATATTGAAAGGTTAATTTTATAAACAATACCTCAAAGAAAAAAATTAAAAAATCAGCAACCTTGGAGGATTGAACCCGCGACCTGCCAACAATTCAAAGGCTGAGTCCAACAATGAGACCAGTAGGCCAAGTTGCCATTTTTAATATTGAAAGGTTAATTTTATAAATAATGAGTAATTAGGGTATCCGAATACCCGACTCGGGGTATTAGGGTACCCGACTAAAAATATCGGGTCGGGTCGGGTGTCATATTTGCTGTAAAATCGGGGTCGGATACCCGATTTTTTCGGGCCTGCACCGACTGCATCAATAGTCACCTCTAGCAAATAACATGTTGGTGACCAAAAATACCCCAGAAAAAGGAAACCAAGTCCTTACTGGTTGGCCCATTTGTCAATATCACAACCCTTACACTTCTAAAAATAGGTCCGATTTATCTTCTCAACTAGTCATAAATATAATTTGATAATTTATTTTATGGTTATTGGTGTATAAATTGTAGGGAAAACTGATTATAACCCTCTTCCGATGATCTATCTTGGATGTTTAATTCACCATACATTGATTATATGCCTAGCATGCACCTATATATTAATTGCAACACGTAGGGGTTTTCTCGTGTTTACCGCGAACTGTCAGTGATGAATGGATCAAGACTCGTGCTTTGATCTTCCGGATCAGATCCCGCTTGCCTAAACTCCAATGCCGAGCGAGGACAATCTATGGAGAGTGCTTTGGAAATTCGCCTTCTTCCTCCTTACTTGATTTTGAAAATTCTCACTATATCAAGATAGTAATTTTAAAATATGGTTAGCATTAACCTTGATCTTTCTCTCACCTTATATTTATAATGCAACCCTAAACCCTATCGTGATAGGATTTATGCATATCTAATAAATATAATCTTATCACTTAAGATAGAGATGATCAAGTTGAGTCCCTGGGACTCTATAAGGAGGTGGCGAAAATCACTAAGCTCCAGCCCTGACGGGCCAAATTTGTGGATCAAATATAAGGAATAAAGACGAGCCTCAAATAAATTAATTATCTTATGTTCACCTGAACATAAATTAATTCATAAACATTTATTCATGCCACTAGAGAATAAATGCCGACTTACCCTTTATTACCGGGTTGAGTCGGGCTTGACTTAAGACTTTACGAATCCTCGTATTTAAGATATCAGACGTCCATTAATTATTTACAGCTGCTCGATCGCTTAAAATAATTAATATCTTTAATTCCTTAAGTAATACCACTCAACCTTATTATTGTATTTAAGATAACTCAACCTGCAGGGTTTAGTACAATAAACCTTTTGAGCTCCTTAAGGAGACGTCATCATCCTAAACGGATACGGTGACCCACACGGGTAACTAGCATGACATACAAGATCGCCACCACCCAAGATGCAGAGAATCTTGGGTTATCTCATGTAACCTCACCCATAGCAAGTCAAAGTGATGGTCAAGAACTCATACTCACCTAACACCTTATCAAGATTTAGATCAACGAAGTCTCCGAGATCTAGGTTCTTCACGACGGTCGATAGAAGAACTCATCTCATTGTGATCCATCAATATGTCGAGACGCATCAAAGATAGATAAGCAACCAAGTCAAGTCACTTCTTATCTACATCGCAGCCTATACCGACAACTCGTCCTCAAGTTGTCTCGGTGTGATACTATTTATATCTCATTAAGCTCGACCAATCATATGACTTCGTGATCTACAACACATCGTATGATCTAACTTATATATGAGATAAAAAGGACATACATATGCAATCAAGTAAACAATTCAGATAGGAGATTGTAATAGTGGTAACAGAAACATTGTATACAAGCTCAACCAAAACTGCTTCCAAAGATACAAACCAACAATCTCCCACTTATACTAAAGCAAAACTTTTAGTATACAATGTGTCTCTACTAGCTATTACAAACAACACCATCACTTTTCTTCTCCCACTTATACAAAAGTTTCCTTTCTAAGTGGGTGCCATCTGCGCAATCCAAGTCCTCGAATATGCTCTTCGAGACTTTTGCGGCGTGCTCTTCGTGAATGGATCAGCTAGGTTATCCGCAGCATCAATCTTCTCAATCAAGATATCCCCTCGCCTAACGATTTCTCGTATGACATGGTACTTTCTCTCTATGTGTTTCGTTGCTTTGTGGGTCCGTGGTTCCTTCGAGTTTGCCATCGCACTGAAAGTTATCATAGTAAACTATGATACTCTTGGGCAAACCAGGTACCACATCTAGATCTATGAGGTAGTTCTTGAACCATACAGCCTCTTTAGCAGCCTCCGAAGCGGCTACATATACGACTTCCATGGTGGAGTCCGCAATGCATCGCTGCTTTATACTCCGCCAGGATACGGCTCCTCCTCCCAAGATAAACACATAGCCTGAGGTAAACTTCTTCTCATCACGGTCACTTGGAAACCGAGTCTAAATAACCCAAAGGTATTAGACTAATCGCTGGTAACCAGCCTATAATCTCGAGTCCTTTCGTGTACTGAGTATATGCTTTTACCGCATGATCCAATGAGCTTGTCCAGTTTAGATCGATATCAGCTACTATGCTTACCGCATAGCGTATATCGGGTCTCGTACATAGCATTGCGCATATGAGACTTCGTGACGGCGGAAGCATAAGGAATTTGTCTCATTTCTCTATCTCCTTTGCAAATCATAGGTGATCGCTTCCTTAGATAAAGGAACACCATGTCCGAAAGGTAGCAATCCTTTCTTGGTAGTTTGCATACTAAAACGAGTAATCACAAGATCAATGTAAGACGCCCGAGATAAGCTCAACATTTTCCTCTTGCGATCTCGATAAACCTTGATCCCAAGAATGTACGCGCATCTCATAAGTCTTTCATTTGAAACTAATCGGATAACCAACTCTTTACGTCGATAACAACTTCACATTGTTGCTAAGTAGAAGGATGTCATCTACGAAGTGCAAGAAATACCACATCACCGCTGACATCTAAACGATACACACAACTTTCGCTAGGCAATTGGGTAAATCCATGGGACTTTACCACTCGTCAAAACGTAAGTTCTGTGACCGTGAAGTTTGCTTAAGTCCATAAATGGACTTAAGCTTCCATACTAGATGCTCTTTTCACCTTCACCACATAACCTTCGGGTTCTTTGATATAGATGTCTCTACCTTCTTCAAGGTAACCGCTTAGGAAAGCGGTTTTCACATCTATTTGTCAAACCTCAAGGTTTGCTGGTCTATATGCCGTAAGAATTCGATGGACTTGAGCATTGCTACAGTGCAAAAGGTCTCATCGAAATCGATGCCCTCAATTGAGTGTACCCTTTCGCCACAAGCCCGGCTTTAAAAGCCAAACCTCTCCATCTCAATCTCTTCCTCTTGTATACCCACTTGCTACCTATGGCTTCCTTGCCATCCGGTAGAGGTGTCTTTTCTATACATCCATAGTCATATGGACTCAATTTCTAAATCCATAGCGGTGTGCCATGATCTTGCATCGTTGTCTTGTATCGTCATTTGTATGTCCATGGGTCGATTTTTGCTCGCCGTTTTTGGGACTAAACCAAGATTCACCCACGAACATAAATCGCTCGGGTTGACGAACAACCCTCCCACTACTACGAGGCGCCATCGGCACAATAGCAACGGTGGGTGCGTAAACTTGTGGTTCTCTATCTTGCACAACTTGTCGGATAGGAGCCACTTGTACGGCCGATATCTCCAAAGGAACTCGACCCACTTCAATTTCTTGAAGTATCCGTGTCGATCCTCCCACTAGACACTACATTTTGTACCTTCGCTTAATCGGTGGTGGAATACGATCATCTTCTAATTCTTCAAGAATGATTTCAACTTGGATTTATGGTTTTCATATAATCCTCTTCTAAGAATCGGCATTAGTGCTAATAATGACCTTTCGATCCTTAGGACTATAGAAATAACCACCTTCGCTCATCTAGGATAGCCAATAAACATGCCTTTGCAGGCCGGATCTAGCCTCCAACTTGTCGCCTTCTTGTTCAAAGACACGTGCCGGATCGCCCCATATCCTTATGTGGTTTAAACTAGGCTTGCGCCCAAACCACAACTCGAAAGGGTCTTTTCGATCGACTTTGATGGTACTAGATTTAGCAAGTATGCCGCCGCTTCTAAGGCATACCCCGTAACTAAATAGGCAATGTTGCATAACTCATCATCGATCTAACCATTTCTAAAAGAGTCCTATTTCTTTGCTCGACACACCATTTTGTTGTGGTGTGTCTTGTAGTGAAATGGGAGGTAATCCCACACCGCACCAAGTAGTCCATAAACTCGTTATCGAGGTATTCGCCACCGCGATCGATCGCAGATGACTTGATACTTTTACCAAGCTTCGCTCCACTTCCGCCTTAAACTCTTTGAATTTCTCAAAGCATTCGGACTTGCGGTGAAGCGGTATATATATCCGCACCTTGAGCAATCTTCAATGAAAGTGACAAAATACTGCATTCTCCACGAGCTTGTGTTGACATAGGTCCACACAGTCGAATGGACTAGCTCCAACACTTCTTTCGCTCTATAACCCTTCGCGCTTTGAAGGGTCCGGTCGACATCTTTCCTTCTATACAGATTCGCAGACCGGGAACGGAGTAATCGTGAGATCACCCAACGCCCATTCTTAGCCGCCTTTGATCCTATTTAGATTGATGTGACCTAATCTAAGATGCCAGAGAAATGTGGTGTCATCTTGCTAAGAAAACTTTCTCTTTTAAGGTTTGAAGAAGATGCAACATAGTTATAGGTATTATGTTTGGCGTAAATAGTATAAAGCTTAATTATATAGAGTGCCACCACGATAACTTCGTCATTTCTTATGATAGAAACACCACTATCAAACATAATCGAATATCCATGAATAAATAGTTTCAAACTCAAACAAGGTTCCACCGAAACTCCGCACATATAAAACGCCTTTTAAAACTAAACTGTTTCTATCAAAACATAAAGTAACATCTCCGATCGCAACGGCCTCGACTTTTGCCGCTGCCTATGGAGATCGTTATCTCGCCATCACACAGCTCCCTTGTCCGCAGAAACCCTCGCAAGGTGTAACAAACATGATCAACAGACTTTGTGTCTACTACCCAAGAACGGGTAGAACAAGTCGCTAAACATGTTCCGCATTAAAGCAAATGGCCGCCTTGCCAAGCACTCAAGCACCGCCTCTCCTTCGCTTCTTCAAGCCTCCGTTGCGCATGTTCTTGCTCCATTACTCCCACTAGTTCCTCGCTTCTACCACCTTTGGTGCCTCTTTTCTTTTCCATTTTCAACGGAAAATTTGGGCCCCTAGATGTGCTAGCAAGAGCATGTGCTCCTTTGCCCATGACTCCTTCCGCGCCACGAGATCATTAAGCAACCGACTAAGTGTATACCTCGGACTTGCTCAATTTCCGTTTTATGGTTAAATCGATTTTATTCCGTTTATTATGTCTCGCAAGATTTCGCTCTAATCTAGGGTTTGCATGATTCGATCCTATATGTTGTGATTCCTCGTTATCGCTATTTACCTTCCGCATTGATTCATGATTCTTGGTGCTTATTTATATGTGTTGATTTGATCAATCTCGATGCATATCTAGTTGTCGGTTAATTACGTAATTGTATTAATTGTCAATCGATCTTGAATGCATGATACGAATAAGCGCTCGAGTCGTAGCTGAGATAGGATATTCAGAGGAAGCTTATTCTTAGTGATCCTTTGGAGTTACTTGTTTTCACCTAGAATGGTAGGGAAACTCAGTAATCAATCGCCGCAATTGTCGAATTGAAGTTGTTGGTTATATTTGTGATCTTCCATCTTATCCGGATTAAAATTGGCTAATAGGAAACAGGATAAACATCGTTGTGGATAGGATTAATGTATCCCTGTGGTTAGTCTTTCTTATCGGTTTTATCATCCGTGATTTTATCGCTTTATTTTATATTTCGCATGGTTACCCTTTGCTTGATTAAATTAAAGCCCTTAAACCTCTCACCCAATTTACGTGTGCGAATAATGATGAATTATCGCTGAGCTAGCTTCTATGTTTTCGTGATACAATCCTCATGGATACGATACTCTACTTACCTTATACTTATGGGTTTTCATGTTAGAAAAGTGGCGATCAATTTTGGCGCCGTCGGGATTGTTAAGATTGCATAGGAATAATTTGTGATTTGGATTTATTAATTCAAGTTATATATATTATTATTTATTTTTTCATGCTAAATTCTCTTTCTCGGGTAGTTTATGCGACTGAGATCTCGAGGACCTCCAAGTATTATTAGATCCCAGATCGAAAGCTCTCAAAGGAAAAAAGGACGAGAGAGAGACGGCTGCAATGGCAGCCAATCCGTAGAAACGGGGCATTCCTCCCGAGCAAGTTGCAAGATGCTAGCCGACTTTGCGAGAGATGCGGCGTCGATGGCGAATATGGGAATCATTGTCCCTGCTCGGAGGAAAGACCTCGAATCACATGTACCGACATCCCACCGAGCAGTCCAAGGAGGCGGTTGGGGCGGCACGTAGATGCAAACAATTTTGAGCTAAACCGCCCCGATTAGTATGGTCCAGAGAAGCGGTTTGGGGAGGAGTCACGGAAGACCCGAATCGCATCTTCGAGACTTTTCTCGATATTTGTGACATCATCAAATGAATGGGGTGCCACAAGACACGATCCGGATGCGCATGTTCGGTTTCGCCTGCTGCGTGACAAAGTGAAAGATTGGTTCAAGAGTTTGGACCGAATCGGCATCGACACTTGGGGAAACTTTGCAGAAGTTTCTTTCAAAATACTTTCCGCCGCGAAAGCGAGAAGGCCAAATCTCTATTTTTGCCAAAACCACGACGAATCATAATCCATGTGGCCAATGACGATAGAAAATTTTGTGAAATTTAATGATAGTGCACATGATATGTTAGAAAATGACGCATGAACGACGTGAAATGGCTTAGGCTTGTTGTTTTTTCACCATTTGCTTAACCCGTGAGACTTGAGCTTCCATCGTATAAACATCTTGATCAGCTTCATTAATTGTGTGATATCGCATGTGATTATCTTCTAGAACTTGCCGTGTTTACGTGTCGAGACTATGATATGTGTTTCAATTTGGAAATGATAAAGTCCATCTTTGTTAGCCACATACTTACCCAAACACTAACCCGATAACATCTATCATTTGTTGCCTTCTTTGAGCCGTTATTTGACTTTATTCTTTCGATTAACCGGATGATAGGAGGTGAGGATGGATATGGGAATCAAAAGGGGTTGAAATTTTGATGTAGTTATGGCGAGAAACATTAGTTTTAGAGAAATACATCTGTGGTGAAAAAATGGTACCCGTGTGAAAAATAATAAACCCTATAAGCTCTAGAAAAGAAAAGAAAAAAAAAGCAATGATAATTTCACTATGTGTTTTGAGCATAAAGGGTCGTTAATCAAAGTATAGGTACCTTATGAGGGATAAAATGTCGATTTAGCACGTTGGGAAAGAAGAGGAAAATGGACTAAGTCCATATGTATTGAAAAGTATAAATGGGAGTGCTTGGAATATTCTTGAGTCACTTAGCCATATTTTATCCTACCTTAACCAATGTGCCTACATTATAACCTATGAAAAGACCTTTTTGATCCTTATTTGAACACATTTGAAGCGGTGGAGATATTAGAGAAACGGCAAGCCTATGGTAAGATGTTGCATTGCAGTGATCGTTGAGTGTATACACGTTCTACATTTATTTATGAGTTGAGTGTATCCTATATTTTACATACATACCGTTGTGAGGGTTGAATTAAATGGGTTTTTGCCCTCGATGGTTGTTTGTGTTGAATTGGCTAACGTCGTCATGTGCGCTAACGTTTTTAAGAGTTAATATGTTTCTGAGGTTTATAATGGTTATCCTCTTTGCTACGCTCGTTGATCTTTCTTTTGTCTTTTTGTTCTGTTTTTGTTTGAGGACAAACAATGCTTTATGTTTGGGGGGTTTGATAAACGCTTTTATCGCTTATTGTTGATATTTAAAGATGAGTTTAGATCTTTTAATGTGCGTTTATGTATCGATTCTCAATGTTTCATCTATTTCTAGAAGATATTGCTCTTGGGTGTTCTTTTGGTGTTGTGTAGGTTTATATGTTGAAAATCGAAGCAAGGAACGAAGCACGAGCCAAAATGAGCAATCTGTGCAGTTTCTAGCGACCAGCCTAGCGGTCGCTAGGCTGGTCGCGAGGCAAACCAGCGAGCGCCCAGAGGAGTAGCGACCGAGAGCTCGTGCACGCGAGCAAGCCCTAGCGCCGAGAACTCACTGGACGATTTCTCGCGACCGCCGATTGCTAGCGACCGCTAGTCGGGTCGCGAGGTACCATGCGAGCGCAAGGAGGCGAGCGCGAGCGAGAAGAACGCGCGTGAGACATACCTAGCGATCGCACTAGCGATCGCGAGGACCGGTCGCGAGGCGGCGCGGTAGAGGATAAAATTGGGTTTCACCCTTTTCTATAAACAAAGTCCTCACATAGGAAGCAGGTGTTGAGGATGATATCGATCCGTGATTTTATCGCATGGTTACCCGCTTTGGTAAAGCCCAATACCTCCTCCCAACCGATCAAGACTATCCATGAGATGAGTCGTGGGAGACATGTTCATGGACCGAACTTCCTTCTTCCATCTTACACGCTAAGATTCTCTCATTGTGTGGAAGTGGATCGTTCGATCCGATCGCCCAAACTTACCTCGAGACTGACCATATTTCGTCGCGGCTCACCATCGATCGATGTTTGCCTGCAAGCCTTCGACATCGTAGTCATCATATAGCACTGGCCATATTGTTCGACTTATGCCAAAGTCCGCTTGACTCCGCTCATTAGTCGACGTCGAAGGGCATCGGGTTTGGGAGTAGTGAGAACAAACATGTGTTCTTCAATGATAAGAACATATTCCATGTTTCGCTTTCACTCGATAAAATTCGGATCGGATAAAGGATTTTTGTGCGAGCATGTTGATAATCTGTAAGAGACATATCCGAAAAGTAATGTAAACACATAAGCATACGATCGCACATAATTCGTAATAATAATATTGTAACATTTTGATAAAACAATATTAATTGAAACCTCCAATCGCCCAAGGAATCCCACATGCAAGCCACGCGTGTGGGCGTTTACACATGAACCCCCGACTGCACTAAAATAAACCTTTAGTCGCTTAATTTCAATCCATGTCAACTTAACCTTATGACAAATGAAATTAATGATCGACCTTACTAGACCACATCACTATCGCAAGAAGGGACTTCAAGGAAGTTGTACTTGAGGTGATGTCTAAGCAATTACCATAATTTTAACAAACAGAAAATGAATTCTTAGAATTGGCACACCACTCAGACCATACCGCCCAATCCAAATTCTTTTGTTATCTCATTTTAAATCTATCTCGAGAACTTATGAAAAATCGCATATGCAAGACACGCGTGTGGACGTTTACATGAAACTCCCACTTCTCAATAGATTAAAATGTTTTATTTAGAAATCTCATCTAACAAACTTATGACAAACAAGGTAAGCAAGCCACGCGTGTGGACGTTTATCACGTGTGTATCACTTTGTTTAGAGATCAAAAGTGGAGGTCTTGACATTTTAATTTAAAATTAATATGTCGGGTTACTTGCTTAGTCTTTTGTTTCAAAAGATTTGTCCATGCAGATCACGTAATCATAGCATGCTTTTCCATAGAACTCAACATGTAAAACATACTCGCAGAATTCTAAAATATACTTGAAAAACGCGATAAACCTAGCATGCTTACTATGCTCATCCAATCACGAAAACATATAACATGTTTATCTACGTAATTAAACATACATAGCATGCTTCGATAATTTAAACATCCACGACATGCTTTGAACGATAAAATAAAATAAAATAGTTCATCGCCGCCTAATCGTGGACCAGATTTCCGCCTAATTTATTACATAAATTTGCAAAGTGATTCTTCAATCTCGAAAAACGGGCCTCACGCACGGCACGGACCGGATTCATCAAACCGGATTTGAAAACGAGCCAAATCATTGAACGGGCCGAACCGGTCAAAAACTGGAACCGGTTAAAATTTTGGATCCGGGCCGAACCAGGTCGGGTCGTCCCAAAACAAACGGGCGGGTCAACAGATAAGGCTGGGCAGCGCTAGGGCACAGCCCATGCGCGCGCCAAAGACCGCCGCCACCCATCCTCGCCGCTGGCTCGCCGAGAAAATCACGCAGCTTGAGGTTTCATGCGCGATAATCGCGCCGCCGCCGCTACTGGCGAATTTCGCACGCGCTGAGGTTTTTTCTCACGCGCCGCTGGCCGAGGTGGCCGAGGCCGCCGAGAAATCTGCACGCACGCCGCGCTCGCGGTCGGGCGCGCGTAACCCGCGAGGTTTTCGCGCTGCTGCGCGCTCTGCGCCGCCGCCGAGCTGCGACCGAGGGAGACCCGCGTCGCCGAAAGGCGCGATCGCGCTGAGGTTTCCGCCGAGCGCGAGGGCGCCGCCAAAGCTCGAGGTTTTCGCGCGCCGTCTGCGCGCAGAATCGCGCGCCCGCACGAGCGCGGCGCGAGGCTTCCGACCTACCGACCTTGAACACGCATGGCGCCGTGCGAAGCCGTGCTCGCGTCAGGCGTCCGGTTTTCCGGTGAACTCCCGACGTCTCGTTCTTCGTGCTTTCATCTTCGTTCTTCTTTTACATATAAGATTTACAGAAAAAAATCTAATCTAACCACGGATTTTCTCGTGGTGAAAAACAAAATCCGACAAAAATAAAACGAGCCACGATCAACGACAGATTCACAATTAATTAATTACGCACGTTATAATCAAACGTGAATTAATCCAACAGAGCCAAGATACTGATCCCAGGCTCTGATACCAATTGTAGGGAAAACTGATTTTAACCCTCTCCCAAGGATCTATCTTGGATGTTTAATTCACCATACATTGATTATATGCCTAGCATGCACTTATATATTAATTGCAATACGTAGGAGTTTTCTCGTGTTTACCTACGAATCTGTCAGGGATGAATGGATCAAGACTCGTGCTTTGATCTTCCGGATCGATCCCGCTTGCCTAAACTCCAATGCCGAGTGAGGACAATCTATGGAGAGTGCTTTGAAATTCGCCTTCTTCCTCCTTACTTGATTTTCAAATTTTCACTATATCAAGATAGTAATTTCTAAAATATGGTTAAGCATTAACCTTGATTTTCTCTCTCACCTTATATTTATAATGCAACCCTAAACCCTATCGTGATAGGATTTATGCATATCTAATAAATATAATCTTATCACTTAAGATAGAGAGGATCAGTCGAGTCCCTGGGACTCTATAAGGAGGTGGCGAAAATCACTAAGCTCCGGGCACGGATGGGTCACCAGGATCAAATGCAAGGAATAAAGATGGACCTCAAATAAATTAATTATCTTATGTTTAGCTCGTAACATAAATTAATTCATAAACATTTATTCATGCCACTAGAGAATAAATGCCGACTTACCCTTTATTACCGGGTTGAGTCGAGCTTGCACTTAGACTTTACGAATCCCCGTATTTAAGATATCATACGTCCATTAATTATTTACGCTGATTCGATCGCTTAAAATAATTAATATCTTTAATTCTTAAGTAGTACCACTCAACCTTATTATTGTACTTGAGATAATTCAACCCGCAGGGGTTTAGTACAATAAACCTTTTGAGCTCCTTAAGGGATGTCATTATCCTAAACGGATACGGTGACCGACATTGTAACTAGCATGACATACAAGACCGCCACCACCCAAGATGCAGAGAATCTTGATTATCTCATGTAACCTCACCCATAGCAAGTCAAAGTGATGGTCAAGAACTCATACTCACTTAACACCTTATCGAGATTTAGATCAACGTAAGTCTCCGAGATCTAGGTTCTTCACGACGGTCGATAGAAGAACTCATCTCATCGTGATCCATCAATACGTCGAGACGCGTCAAAGATAGATAAGCAACCAAGTCAAGTCACTTCTTATCTATACAAGCCTATACCGACAACTCGTCCTCAAGTTGTCTCAACAGTGATACTATTTATATCTCATTAAGTTTGACCAATCATACAGACTTCTGTGATCTACAACACACTGTATGATCTAACTTATATATGAGATAAAAAGGACATACATATGCAATCAAGTAAACAATTCATATAAGAGATTGTAATAGTAGTAACAGGAAACATTGTATACAAGCTCAACCAAAAACTGCTTCCAGTATACAAATCCAACATAAATACACCAACTTTGGGTCAATTTTGATTTTTTCCACGAACTTTAAAAATTATCACAAAATACACAAATTTAATGACTTTAGTGATTTTACCACGATTTCAAATTTAAGTCAAATTAAATCTAACTTGGCATCTCGAAAATTTATCATAGATAAAACGATCAGTGATATAAACAACATCGTAGAGAGAGGATATCGATTATTTGATCCTAACTCGAACCAGACGATGAAACAAATGAGAAGACTTGATTTTTGTAATGAGGGTTGACGCGATGAAGCATAGAAATAAAAAAATCTAATTTATTTTAATAGAACGACTATATTTTATGTCCTATCTCTACGATATTGCTTATATCACTGACCGTTTAGTCTATAGTGAATTTTTAGATGCCAAGTAAGATATAATTTGGCCTGAATTTGTAATTGTGGTAAAAACACTAAAGTCATTAAGTTTGTGTACTTTGTGATAATTTTTAAAGCTTGTGGAAAAAACCAAAATGACCCAAAGTTGGTGTATTTATGCATCAATAACACTTTATTTTATATACATATATATATATATATATATATATATATATATATATAGGGGAGGGTTAATGTGAGAACCATTTTATCGTAAGAACGTGAGAACCAAAAAATGATGAATTAACTGTGAAAGTTGATGAATCTGCTTAGGAAGTTACTGAATCCAAAAAAATGAAATTTTTGCCCCTCATGGGATTCGAACCGGGTAAAAAATTCTGTAATTTTTTCAACAGATTCATCAGTAACTTTTTCAACGGATTCATCAACTTTCGTAAATGGTTCTCATTTGAACCTAACTCTCTCTCTCTCTCTCTCTCTCTCTATATATATATATATATATATGAGAGATCAAATAGTACTCGAACCAGAGATAGTATGTAGTACTCAATCTCATCCATTCATCTCATAGATCCTATGGTTAAGATTTTTCAGACTTTATAAGTTTAATTTCGTTTATTTTCGCTATAGTAATGGTAGATTAGTAATTTGATTTGTTATGTGATTGCGAAAAAAAACTATGCATTTAGTTGAACTGAATAATTCATTCAAACAATTCATTCATCTTCATCATACATTTGTCATTAATTAATGGTTCAAGATTAAATTATCACAATCCCTATAATTAAGGGACGGTTATTTTCATAATATTATATAATTACCATTATAACCTAATTTGATTTAATCACAACCATTCATCTACAAAAATCAATAGTGAAAATGTGTTCCCATTTCTTATTTTTTGATGTGTTTTATTTGAACCTAACTCTTTCTCTATATATATATATATATAACACATGCCCGCACATATAAATATATACATGCACTATTGAGGGTGACCTAATAGTAATAATAAGGTGGATATTGAGCATGTATTTAATTAAATGATAAATATCACTTTAAACTCTAAATTATATTAATTTTATTAAAAAATATCTTAAGCTTTAATAAATATCACTTTAAACCCCAAACTATACTTAATTTATTGAAACTATCCTGAACTTTAAGAAATATCATTTTAAACCTCAAACTATTAACTTTATATCAAAAATATCCCGCGTCTATTTTTCAGCTTTCAAATTGGACGAGAGATATCTTCTTTTCATCCGATGAGTCACATCAGAATTTCGAAAGGTAATAGTTTGGGGTTTAAAGTGACATTTCTTAAAGTTCAGGATATTTTTGATAAAAATGGGTATAGTCTGAGGTTTAAACTGATATTTCTTAAAGTTCAGGATATTTTTGATAAAATAAGTACTGATATTATCCTTAATTAAAAACTAAAGTTAGAATCTGATTAATTTGAGTCAAACCCCTAATTGCGAAAAATATATATCGACATACTTACATACTATATCTACAAATAAAATATTCCTCTATCTACTAAATTCGTGCATTTAATTCTGTTTTGATCCGTCCACGAAAAATGTTCACTTTCCTTCTTTGGAAACATCAACTTTATAGTTTTACCCTTAAGCTATCTATTTATTTACAAAAATACCACACATGGCTCACATTTTACACTCAATATCCATTAATATATTCATTTATTATCCCATGGCACACATTTTTATACTCACTTATTTTACATTCATTACAATTTATTAAAACTCGTGCCACCAAAATTAATGAACGATTTTGGTGGACAAAGGGAGTATATCTTTTTGTCTAAACTCCAAACATATGATGTTTTGTGACTTTGAATATATTACCATGCTACAGTTTGAATTGCAGGATCACTATTAGTTCAACTCGTATTGTTCTAACTTCTAACAGTAAATAATATGTGTATGGTTTTACTTATTTTACAATATTGTCTTAACCGTGTTCTGCACATGAATGAACAAACATAGCAATTAGCACGAAACTTTTAGAATAAGTCTAATCTTCTTTGTCAACAAACCAATTTTAGAAGTAAACTAGTATAGAGTTGGGGATGAGATAAGAGGGATCGAAACCTAATGACTCATACTTTAAAATTTAAAGGTGATGAATACTACTGAACCGAAGTGTGTGGAACGGAAGGAGAATCAGACTAAATGCACAAATAATAAATTACTATATGTAATGACGTGCGCCTTCGCTATAGACTTGATCGGTAGAGAAAGACTGATTAAAAGTTAGAAGGTCCTATGCCTGAGAAATTTTTATTTTACACAAGTGGATTCTTAATAATTTATTTTTTCTTTTAATAAAATAAAAAGAAACATGAACTAGAATTTTATTGGAAAATATTTTACTATTTTCTTCGGAAAAATCAGGTCGTGAATTCGATCCAAAAACATTCGTTATTTCACGTTCGTTTGACGTCCTGATTTTCCTTAAGCACGTGCACACATCCACATGACTAAGTACATTATGTGATTTATCAAGTACGAATATGTGCAAGTGTGTGCGAGTACGTGTGAGCATGTTTGAGTGTCGTGAGTGTATGTGTGTGTTGTGTGAGTGTATTTATGTGCATGGGATTCTAGAAGATTCCTTGGATTAAAGAAGAGGATTTTTTGGGGGAGGGAGTGTAGCATGGGCGGCTAGTTTATGGAGAGGAGATAAGGAATAATTAAATGCATTAGCCAATTTCAAAAACCAAATCTGTGTTCCCCTTTTCTTTCATGATGGTCGAGAAAAACCACACTTGACCTCTTAATTGTCTCATTCTTCCGAAGTTAGGTTTTATTCCTCATTTGGAACTCTCCACACTCATTTATAAGCACTATTTTTGTTCATCTTACACCACCCAAAGGAACCTTCCCATCAACCTTGAAGCTAGTAAGAGGAGAGAAGAGGTCTAGAGAAGCAAGAAGAGGAGAAGGAGATGCTCTCCCCCACCTTTAATGTATGTTAGGAGGTAGTCTATAATACGTAGGGTTGCTAGGATGAAGGAGGAAGAGACGTGGGAGTGAGCTTTAGGCGTAGGCTGGGTTTTCACCCAAGTAGTTGCTGAAAATTGGTTGTGTTCATGCTTGTTGTTGTGTGTCATTTTTGAGAATGTTGTAGTGTGTTCTTGGTCTTGAGTTCTTCTGAAAATATGTTCCTATGCATGTCTAACATATAAATATATATTTTTTTGATGGAGAAGCATTCTTAGGAAGAAGTATAATGTGTTTCTTTTCGATCTACACACTGTATTTTTGCACTTCGTTGTCCCAACTTAATGTGATGTTTTCTCTATAAAACCCTAACCTTTGGAACTCGAAACCACTGCCCTTTTATTTCTTTATGTCTACTTGAATCTGGTGGTTTTGGTTTCCACCCGAGCCCATTAGGCGTGTCTTCAATCCTTGGAACCCACCTACTCGAAACTGTGTGTTTAATTTCAACTAGCCGACTTTAATTTGAGCTTCTGTATTTTGCAATGTGTTGAGTATTTCTGAGTCTTTCTTCGTGGAACTTGTAGTACTTGTTCCAAGGCTTTCATATTGGGATTTTAAACGTATTTTGGAGTTTTGAATCAAAAGATGTGAGTACCTGAAAACCCCTCACCGACAAGCCAATACTGGAAAAACTATGGAAAATATTGTAAATGTCGAAAATTGGTGTTCTTTCCTTGTTTTTCTTGCAGTTTTGGAGGGTCTATCGAACGAGTCTGACCTTGAAACTTCAATCATAGTTATATGAATATATAGACTATCCAATTCTGTGATTTCCAAAGGAAACCTTTAAGTTTTTCTATACTCAAAATCTACCTCTGAATTTTTACGAAAAACAAACGAGCCTAGTTATGCTTTTAATCACCCCAAATGTGGCAAGTCCTAAACTGTCAATTTCAAGTTACCCAATTAGGGAGTCATAACTTTCGAACCATGAATTTCCACGAGTCCTTTCTTGTTGGTGTGTGTTGTACTAGCGATGTCAATGGGTGGGTTTTACCCGTACCGTTGGTGTGTATTGTACTAGCGATGTCAATGGGTGGGTTTTATCCGTATCGATCCGGAACCGTTCAAAATCCATTAAATTTTAATGCAGCGGTTCTGGTTCTGGTTCTAGACCCGCTTTAGACCCGGACCGTTTAGATCCATAGTTTGATGGTCCGGTCCGATCCGGATCTGGTTCTGGTTCCAGAACAAGAACCAATACTTATTTATTGGTTCTTATCAGAGTAAAACCCGTCTATTGACGAGCCTAAGTTTAAATAGGCTTGTCAATGAGCTAGTTTTATCCATATCGATTCAAAATCACTCATAACACATTAAATTATAAAGCAACGGTTTCGGTTTCAGTTCTTGTTCGGTTCTGGTCCGGTTCTGGTTCCAGACCCGCTCAGATCCGGACCGCTTAAGACCCATAGTTGATGGTCCTGGTCGGGTCCGGATCCAGTGTCTAATGGGTCGGATCCAGAACCAGAACCATTACTTATTTATTGGTTCTGGTCCGGGTAAAACCCACCTATTGACATCCCTATACTGTACCCATGACAAGGTTTATAAATTGAGTTTGATCAAGTCCAAGAGAGGTTTGAGTCGTGATGTAACACCCCAATTTCCTAAGAGAAATTAATATTGCTATTTTGCTATTTAATTTAAATTTGAACAAAAAATGAAAAACTTGTAAACTCAACAGATCAAAATAAAGATAATTTTGACTTTATTACGAAAGGACTTGATCAATCTTGTCTTCACAAATGACCATGTTAAACAAAATAATAAAATAAAAGACGTGTCTAAAAAAAATATTTTAATTTGAAAATGACTTAACTAAGGAAAACTAAACTTAAGATTTTAATCAATATTAAAAATCTCATAACTTGAACTAAAATAAATAAACGACTTCTTATTGTAATAGTCATTCTCAACTTTCATGGCTGCTTCGACTCCTCAACTGCAAAACTGAAAGTAGATATGGGTTAGCATATCATAAATATACTCAGTGAGGAACAATTCAATTATCCATATATGTAATACATGTTAATCTTTCATATTATCACATAAATGTAATTTAATATCATGATATATATATATATATATATATATATATATATATATATATATATATATATATAATCGTGAGACCTTAATATTCTTTAAGGTCTTAAATATAATAATAACATGAGGCTTTAATATTCTGTGAGGCCTTAAACATAATAATAACATGAGACCTTAATATTCTGTAAGGTCTTAAATATAATAATAACATGAGACCTTAATATTCTGTGTGACGACCCGACTTCTCAAGGAAGTACGGATTAAACGGATCGACACTGGTATGATAATGCAGCGGATACAAATATAACTAAACCAATACAATTAACTAATAAGCTACTCATAAATGCATGAACTGAAGGAATAAGTTGTTTCAATACAAACCCAAGTTACAGAAGGACTTGCCAAAAGATTCAATATCCAAATATAACCCAGTCAGGGCGTAATTCAAGGAATGAGGTACGACCTCAAGTTCAATACGGAAATAAATAACAATTATAACTAAAGACACACAAAACAATATCAGAGTTTGGCAGTAAAAATGTGTGGACATGCATATGACGATACATGCCCAAGGTTCTAGAAATCCTTTCTATTATACCAACAAAACACCTGCCACTCTGCACCACCTCGCACTCATCTTCAATCCCTGCTCAACCTGCACATAAAAAACGAGATGCAGGGCTAAGTACAAAAGTACTCAGTGGACTCATTGCCGAAAACATTTTTCTTTGTAAAGTTATTGAACTGCCTACAATAGCGCATGAGGATTTTAGTTAAAAAGACTCATGCCTATCAAATATTTTATCATTTTATAAAAGTGTCCGTCCGGACTATTTCATCCACGTTGTTCCATATCGATCATTCATTCATTCATTCATGCACTATGAGATTGATGTCGGTCCAAAACCGAACCGAACCCAAAACCGAAAACCAATTTTAAAAACCCAAACCGAACACATAGTCATAATTACATTGTGATGACCGGTCGAGGTAGCTAACATTAACACACGGTTCGGTTCGGTTCGTTGTACACAATCCGAGTTAGTCCTTAACTAAGTCGGATCCGATCGTTACCCTTTTTTTAACGTTGGTGGACCAACAAATTCACATACCACATTGGATATACCAATATCAGATAGGATCACAACAAAACATAAACATTTGGCAGTCAATAACAGTTCATGCAATAATATTTCATAAATCTTTTGTAAATCATGCTTTGAGATATGCATATCATTTTTGTTTCAAGAGAGTCCACCTGCTAGTCCGAAGCTATAAGTTCTAAGTGAGCATGGTGTGGTTGTCCTTCCTCGGCAACTACGTACAAACAGGACTTTCATAAGAAAATAACTTTTCTTAGATTCCTTCTATTGATCAAGGGTCGTTTATAAGTTACGACTTAAAGTTCCCAATTAGGGTTTCTTTATGATTTCATGTGTGGTCTTAAGATAATTTCTATTATCTTACATTCCTAATTCTCAAACTATATTACTTCATCATTCATAGATGAACCTCAACTTATGAGTCATATACTCCGAGTCTATCCTCGACTCTAGCCTTAGTGTTCTTCTAAACGTTATTACGTTATAGAGTGTTGGTACTCAAGTTATGATTGGTGTATTAGGATATTCTCAAGCTACTAACTAGACTTAACAATTATAGTTATGTCCTAGTAGGTTATGCTTGACGGCTTGTCGTATTAACACGACGAATAAAGGGGAGTCTTGACTTATGATTCAAGTGATCCCATACTATCACGTAAGTAAATACTTAGAAATAAATGAAGTTCTTTGTGAATACTAACTCGACCTTTGAGACATAAGGATCAACATCTTATGTTTGGATCTTAGCTTACACTTTTCGACATTGTTTGTTCCCCTTAGCTCGTCGGAGATTGTGTAAGTTATATAACGGCTATTCATATCGAGTTGTCTTAACGCTCAATCTAATATCGTATTAGGTTGTCGTTGTTGAGTATTCACATTGTAAGTCGGCTTTTGGTTTCTTTACTTTGGAACTCACGTTTGAGTATCCTATCATCAATAGAAAACCCTAAATTGTGTCTAACTTCGATTCTCTTTAATTCCTTCTTAAGTTATCGAAATTTATCGATTTCTTTTGGATCCTCGTACATAAAGTAATATGTTGTTTACGTTTGAGGTTTTGTTTGTCGGCATAACATAAATAAACTATATAATATCATCCAACACCATACACAATATAAACCATACTAAAGCATTAGAAAATCATAATTTCTAACATAATACATAACTATTGTGTATGTGTGCATAAGTGTCACATTCATTCATCATAACCACATATCATTTATTCTAAACTTAGAGGTTAACTATCATAGCATCATTCACAATTAAAATCAAACTCGTACTTAACCATTTTGTTATATTTTCGATAATTAGCAATAATTAGCATAAGTATTCAATAAATTCCAATAAAATCATATCATGCTTATATCATATACTAAACATGAAATATAATCTCATATCATACATTAAAATTAAAACACAAGCTCATTACTATATATATATATTTTCGGTAATATCCTTATATATACATATATGCTCAATAAATTCTACCCACTTCACAACATGTTTATAATATGCAATAAACATGGAATATTAACTTTAAACATCAACTAAATATTTATAATATGAACTAAATGCTTGGAATTCTTTTTGTCCCACACATATATTGTATATGTGTTCATTAAATTCCCAACAAAACGTAATAGATTCATATTATTTTTAAACATCATATATCATATTATTTTCAAAAAATAAAAATCAAATAAATCTTAAATATATTCTATTATTTTCAGCCATTTTGAGCAAAAATAGGAGGAGTGTTTCAATAATTCCAAGATTAATATATGATGTCCATATCATATATTAAACACTATATCTCAACTATTTCTCAACAAATAAAATCAATCAATGGCTTAAAAATACTTAAATAAATTCTGTCCTTTTATGAAAATAGGAGTAGTGTTTCAATAATTTCAAGATTAATATATGATGTTCATATCATATATTAAACATTATACCTCAATTATTTTCCAACAAATAAAATCAAAATAAATACAAGAAAAATTCTAAAAAATTCCCATATTTATTCTACATGCTCCTAACACATCAATAAGCAACAATATGAAATAACATTCACAAAAACATGCTTCATCTTCTAAAAAAAAAAATTCTAACAAAATTCGAAAATAATAAACATGCTCCAAAAATTTTCAAATTTTAAACACAACCTTAGAACACATTTTCAAGCATATTTCATTCATGTATTGAGAGAATTTGGTGACTCAAAAGTCATGAAGAAAATGAAGAACAAAATTAGGGTTCTTCATGAAAGAATTCAAAAACAAATCTAAAAAAAATTCTACTCCATTATAAATGAAGAGAATGATGAATGCTACCTTTGTATGATCTTAGAAAAATTATTGGAGGATTGGAATGGAGGATTTGAGGCTGGGAAAATGTGAAGAATTTGAAAAACAAGAGAGAATTTTATCTCCCAAAGAGTGAGAGAAAAGCACGAAAATGATTCTGTAATCTGATGCAAATGGGCTATCTTGAGCCTATATGGAGTGTCATTGGTGGTAGTTGGGAGAAAGACTAGTCAAATTACCCGATTTGACATGTTAATACTTGTTCTTTAAGTTTTATCGCGCTTTCGATTGATTTCTCGGAACCTTAAGGTTTTATTTTCTTAAATAGCCTTAAAAAGACTTATTTCATAGTTTGTAATAATTTCATGAAGTTCGGATTGCATCCGGTAAATCAATTCTGAATTATTGCGGAAAAACGACGTCCGACGATTAAATTATGTTCATTCGAATTTCTATTGAATTCTTGAGCTTTCATAATTAATCTGAATCTTATAAATAATTTTTTATTGATTTAGACCCTTGGTTGGAGTTTCAGTTCGTTCGGATCAGTTTAGGGTTTTTCGGTATATATACCCGGCGTTCGGTTAAGTTCTTCAGGAATTTCATTCAGAAATTGATTATTCTCATTAATTTCAATGATCATCACGGAGTGAAATTTGATCCGGCTCATGAATAGTACTTTTGAGACTGACCGAGCAACCATGCCCGAAAATTCCAATTCTTTGGCTTCTCACGTGTTTTCTTGAGAAGATTCTAGAAATAAAATCCTTTTATTGAGATTCACTCTAGATCTTTCATTCTATGTTCAGGCTATTCAGGAAACTCTAATCCGGTTGGACTAGTCACTAGTTTTTGATTTCTCTAGTTTTCGATCTTCGAATCGATTCTTATTCGTTTCGTTGGTTACCTTAAACATAATTAAGGTCTTAGCACCATCAATTGGTTTAAGCATCACTAATAAAAGTTTTAAATTTTTCGAATTATTACATTCTGTGATGTCTTAAATATAATAATAACATGACACCTTAATATTACGTGAGGTCTTAAATATATAGAACACATAGTATAACATGAGAATATATATATATATATATATATATTAACATAAACATCATGTAGTCTTTAAAATAAAAACATGTAGTCATATAATCAATATGAATATAAAAACATATAAAATAATAGGGATAACATAACCAAAAGCATAAATTTCTCCACCTTGTTTTGTCGAGCACAACAAATAAAAAATCAACTCAATTCGAAGACGAGGATCCTAGTTGCGCCGCACCAGAAGAAAAGAAAATTTAGTTGATTAGCTTCTGCCGATCGATGCTTTTAACAAAACAATTTTTATGTGTTTGTGAGTGTGCTGTGTGCGTGTGTAGTTTGTGTGTGTGTGTGCCGTGTGTGTTTGGGTGCAGTGTGTGTGCTGTGTGTGTGCAGTGTGTGCAGTGTGTGTGTGTGGAGTGTGTGTGCAATGTGTATGGAATGGTGTGTGTGTGTGTGTTGTGTCTTGTTGGGGTAGGGAATAACCCCTATTTATAGCTTTAGAATTTTGAGGATTTCAAGTGGAGATAAGTTTAAAACAATAAAATATTAGAGTTTGATAAGTACATAGAGTTTGATTAGAAATATAATACATATCAATATATATATATCATGATTATCTCTAATATTACTATTATTATTAATATTGATTTGACATTCTAAAATCCGGGGTGTTACACGTGAGATACGAGCTTGTGAAGTTGGCCAAGAAAACATTGAATTGAAAATTTCTTGATACTTGAAATTTGGCTAAGAATTGAAAAATTAGATCTCGTGCACAAAAACGTATTTTCCGACCATAACACAAATTTGTTGAAACACCTAGATATTGGATGATTTAGGGTAAATCAGCACAACATGGAATTGGGAAATGCATGGTTCTATTAAAAGTGAGATATCAAAGTACCTTCGATTTTTCTTGAAAAGATGTGTCAGTTTTGAAACGGAAATGTTTTCAACAATAGAAAAATAGGTTCTAAAATCTAATGAAAATTTCAACTCCCAATTTAAAACAAGGAAATAAGTGGCCCTAGGATGAATAGTTTTTGTAAAGGTTCGACCGCTATCTTTGAGCTGTTGACTTGAGGTCTTGACCTATCTTGTAGGGCTCGATAGGATATGGCCCAACCTCTCGTGCCCAACAGTGGGCCTAACCCTCGTTGCCCTACTCGGTTACGCCTAAATGACGATCCCTAAACCCCAATTATGGGTAACGGTAATGAGGTAACGGCAAGAATCATGGGTAATAATGGTGGAGATCATGGTCATTATGGAGAATTATGGCCCGCCAATCAAGGGATTCGTGGGACATGATTTACGTTGTGTATAAATAGGAGTTAGATTGAAGGTAAAGGGTTAGCAAATTCATGAATACTAGAGCCCTTTGAGATACTTGCAGAATCGAATTATAGTAAACATCTTGAGGATCATCTCTCCGTGGACGTAGATCTTATTCTTGATCGAACCACGTAAAAGTCTCTTGTGTTCTTTATGTTTTCATAAATCTCTCATACTAGATTTATCATTGGCGCCGTCGTGGGAAACTCTTGAACAAAAAGCGTGTTTTCTACAATCTAATGGCGAGGACACGTGCAAATGCTAAGATCGTCGGCGATGTCGGTAACAACCGTGCGGAGGACGATCGGTGGTCACACAACGCCGGGAAAGGGAATTGCGGACGCCACCCGGTCACACACCGATGGTCACATGGAAAATGTTTCCATACACCCTCGGATCGCCGCCCCTCACGAAGAGAAGACACCGACCTCGATCGGTGAGCAGGAGGTTCACCGCCTCCCACGAGGTCCTCGGTCGAGCGTGTCCAATTCCTCAACATCAACCTCAATCAATTCCAGAGTTTCCTCAACCAGAGGACAAATGGAGCGGGCCCCTCAAGAGTGCCCGAAGTGGTGGTAACAGGCAATCGAGGTCGCTTACCTCTCCGAAACAATCAACGTTCATCACGACATAATGATCGCCCCGATACTAGGGTTCATTCGTCCTCATACCCTCCGCGGAGTCGTTCTCCACCTCGACATGATACCCATGAAAATGGACGGGAAAGAAGGGAGGAAAGACGAAGTCGAACTCCCCCACGAAGAGATGACAGACGTCGTTATCGATCTCCCACTCCCCCGGAGAGGGATGGTAACGAACTCCCCGGATTCGACCGACACGGACGAATTATCTCTCCTTTTTCAAGGGAAATTTTGGATACACCTTGCCACGCCGATACGGCTCCGAATATTGCGCATACGATGGCCTGGAGATCCGCCGACTTCCTATTTACCTATACCACCAATATGGCAAACCAAGGATGGAAGATTTCCATATGTGTAAGGTCTTTCCGAGGTGCTAATCTCCAACGCCGACGTTGGTTCACCTCGCCGTATCAAAGATCCATTGCTTCAAAGACCTCATGGATCGATTCAAATGGCGTTTTACCGACGATGCCGCCAACAACCTTCGTCCGATCCGCTTATAATCCGCCAAGGACGGACGTAAACAATGTCGAATTTCGCCTCCATTCATCATGGAATCCCTTAAAATAGATGAGAGTAACGATCTCTACATCATCAACGATTCAAGAACGGGATCCGACACGAGCTCGAATAAAGAGATCACCCGTGAATGACCAAAGACAATTAGTCGCCTTTGGACCCCGTCGACAACTTTGTCAAAGGGGACGAGTCGGACCGGAAGAGAGAGATCCGGGATGAGCAATGGATCGAGAGAAGAAAGCCGGAGGATCGGGACCGAGGTGCCGAACGTCAAGCGTTCGAAAAGAATAAAGAAGGGACGAGAGAAAGCGGAGGATCGGTCACGATACGTAAGATTGCAAGTCCTTGGGCTCACGTGATTGACGAGCTTGTGAAGGAAGGGCCGAAGAAGTACACCGCCGACTGGGCCGGGTAATAAAAACACGAGAGGGAAAATGGAGGTGGTAACAATCGGACCGACCTCAACGGCAACCCGACCGAAGATGACGAGGACGAAGGTCCCAATGCAATTGAGCAGGTTTACGCTATAACCGGGCTGCCGGTTACGACGAGGTCGTCGCTAGAAATGAAGCTCGGAGGTCGACCCAAGAGCCGAAAAACAAACGGCTCGAGATGGAGAAAATATCGTGTTCTCAAAAGACGACCCAAGACTAAGATCATGCCCACCGTGATGCCATTACAATACAAGCCGTGGTGGGTAATAAAATGTACATCGGGTCTACATCGACATCGGACCTCGTTAGCATCATATTCCGTAGCCGCTCGATAAACTTGATGTCGGAGGAATTCAGATACACTCTGCACCTTCCCGCCACGGAGCTTTACTCAAGAGGCGGTTCAACCCGAAGGTGTCATTACCCTTCCGTCACCGTAGGCGGCGCTCCCGTGTCGGTCACCAAAGCCATTCAATTTTTCCGGTCCGAGCTCCTCTCCATACAATATTATCACGGGAAGAGATTGTCTGTATGCAACCAGAGCCGCCCGCTCCGTGTACCACCTCACCATTAAGATACCCACCCCGTGGAGTGTTAAGCATTCGGGGTGACCAAACGGCAGCTAAAGAATGCCTACGAGTCTCAACTCCAAGATGCGGCCTTACCACGTGCCTAGCAATTCTGAGAACCTCCGAAGTTGCCACCTCGGGATGATCCGACCGAGAGTCTTGACTATACGACGACGATCCTTCCAAAGTTGTCAAGGTTGGTACCCAAGGTTCACCAATATTCGCCAGCGTGTCATGCACTTAAGGGAATATAGGGATGTATTTGCATGGTCTCCATCGATATGTTGGGGTCTCGCCGAGCTCATAACTCATCGCCTTAACATTGATCCGCCACTAAACCGCCTCGTGAGAAGAAAGAAGTTTTGCCGCGAGCGAAGCCGGTCATAAGAGATGAGGTAACCCAACCCGTGAAGCCAAAATCAGACGAGGTTAAATACCCAACTTGGATGGCTAATCCGTTGTAGTTCGAAGCCGGGAGGCGGATGGCGATGTGTGTCGACTATACCGACCTCAATAAACAACGCCAAAGGATGTTACCCTCCCGACATTGACAAGAAGGTGGAAGCATTGGTGGGCATGAGGTATTCGGTTTCTGGATTTATACAAGGATACCACCAAGTCTTGATGAGCCGGAAGATGCCCCAAAAACAGCGTTCATTATCGACTTGGTGTCTTTGTTACCGAAAGATGCCTTCGGTCTAAAACGCTGAGCTACCTACCAAAGAATGGTGGATGCGATCTTCAAGGATCACATAGGAGAAATTGTTGAGGTCTATGTCGATGATATAGTAGTCAAAAGCAAAGTCGAGAGTGCGCCATCGACCTCGAAACTATTCTTCGCCTCCTCAGTCGGCCAACCTCAAGCTCAATCCCGTAAGTGCACATTTGTGGTGAGGACGGGTAAATTTCGGGGTGCTGGGTTTCTCAAGAAGGCTCGAAAGCCAATCCTACCAAGGTGAAAACGGTGCTCGACATGCATCCCAAAACCATCCGTGAAATACACAAACTCACTTTGGATGCTGGCCGCCTCACCGATTCCTATCTCGGGTCGCCGAAGCGACTTCCTTCTTCAAGATCCCGAGAGAGCTCCAGATTTCACTGGCGTGAAGAACACCAGGTCGCTTTCACACACCGGTGAAGGAATATCTCACCGACCGCCAACACTATCCGCCCAAAAGGTGAAACTCTATCGTTATATCCGCCTCGGACGAGGCAATTAGTGTCAGATTGGTGCGAGAAGAGATGGACGGCAACTTCCCATCTACTTCATTAGCCGTGCTCTCAAAGGACCAGGAGACGAGGTACACCAACCTCGAGAAGGTAGCTCGCCTTAGTGAACGCCAAACGACGCCCGCCTTACTTTCAAGCTCATTCGATTCAGTACTAACGGATTTACCTCTAAGACAAATCTTATCAAAACCCGAGTCATCCGGACGTATAGCTAAGTGGGCACCGGAGCTAGGCGAACACGATATCTCATACTCCCCTGTGCCGGCCATAAAGGACAAGCCCTTGCATTTTCTGGTGGAGGTCAACCACCGAGGTCGCCTCTACCAACAGGTCACTCCCACCCCACCGGAGAACTGCCTTTACATCACCCGTGATTGTTGGCGGATGTATGTGGATGGTGCCTCATGTAAGACGGGCGTGAGTGCATCCTCCTCCTCGGCCCCGATAAGCAAGAAGTGACATACGCCCTGCGGTTTACCTTCCCAACCACCAACAACGGTGGAATATGAAGCATTGATCTCTGGACTCCGCCTAGCAAAAGAATTGAAAGTGGACAAAGTCCAGATATTTGGAGATTCCCAGGTTGTGGTAAACCAGGTATTAGGCACATACGAGGCTAAGGAGGATCGAATGAAGCAGTACCTTGAGAAGGCAAAAGAGATGCTGACCTCATTCAGATACTTCAGTATTAATCAAATTCCACGAGGGGAAAATAGCCGAGCTGGCATCCTTAGTAAATTGGCTTCACATCGGCAACCGCCAAGAGAGGAAGTTCATTCCGTAGCATTGAGGCGCTCATATCGCCGTTATTTCGTAGGTCGAACCAACCGGACGACGCCTAAAAGCATATCCGAAGTGGGCACACTACCGGGATCGATCGAGGCCAAAAGATGATGGCGAAATCCTGTATATCTTATGCATGAGGGCGCCTATACCGGAAGTCTTACCTTCAACCTCTCCGAGGTGCCTCGGCCGAGAAGAAGCCGACCACGTGCTCAATGAAATTCACCGAGGTCTTGTGGAAGCCACATCGGGTCGCGAGCTCTCTCAAAGAAGACGCCGAGGTCGGGATACTCACCGCCCACCGCAAGATTCGCCGAACTCGTCAAAAGTGCCCGGCGCGATTCATTCCACGGTCAAAAGTCGCCTCGATCGATCTAAGCGGTCTGCGAGTCCACGGCCTTTCATGCGGTGGGGATTGACATTGTTGGTCCGCTCGACCGAGCACGTGTCACCGATACTTAGTCGTAGCCATAGACTACTTCACAAAGTGGGTCGAGGCCGAACCACTATCGAGCCTCACGAGCGGGAGAATTCGCACCTTCGTGGAAAAATATAGTGCCGCTCGCATACCGCACGCTCGGTCTCGGACAACGGCAGCCAATTCAGACAAAAACTTCAAGGGTGGTGCGAAGAACTTCAGATCGATCAACGTTTCACCTCGGTCGCACACCCACAAGCGAATGGCCGGATCAAGTCACCAACCGCACGATCGCATAAGGATTAAAGAAGAGGTTGGACCGAGCTAAAGGCGATCGGGCTGAAAATCTCCTCAAGTCCTTTGGTCCCACAGACCACACCCTGACATCGCACGGAAACCCCTTTCACTTGGTCTACGGCATCGAGGTGTCATACTGCTGAGATCGGCGCGCCAAGCCCACGCACTCTTCACTCGATCGGTGCCGAACGAGGAAGACTGCGAGCAAACCTCGACGCCTTGAAGAGAAGCGCGAACTAGCCTTCATAAACGAAGCCAAGTATAAAGCCCAGTCGCGGTGACTACAACAAAAAGGGTCAAAACTTCCGCTCCAAGTAGGCGACCTCGCCCCACGAAATAATGAAGCCAGAGAGCCGAGCGTCTTAACAAGTGGATCCAACATGGGAAGGCCCATACCGTGTTCACGAGAACCTTGGTAAGGGGCTTACAAGCTATCTCACTTATCCGGTGCGCTTATCCCTAACTCGCATATTTCTCATTTAAGGAGGTACTTTACATAGTTTTGATTTCGGATCGACTTTATGTTAGTCTCCTTACTTGCCTTGTCGAAGTGCGATGTCATATATTTGTTGAATAAAATATTTATTTTTCCAATGAATATTTCATTTCGCATTTAACCTTCACGAGGGGACGCCTCACGAAGATAAAAACCCACTAAGTAGGGTACTCACTAAGCGCTACCGCACTCGTGAGATTACTCATTGAATTGAACGCCTCGGTCAACGCATCTGCACTACTCACTAGTTTGAAAGTCTACATGCATACATACGAGATATATCATTAAGTTGAAAAATCTACATGTATAAGACATCCAAAATGGATCTCACCAAATTATGGCAAAGTATACAAGATAAATACATTTACGACCAAACTAAGTCCTAAGCTATGTTTATACCTCTCAAGAGGAAAACGTACACTTCAAAACGAGTCTAAATACATTTATACCTACATACAAAGTCCCACACTATGTACGCTCATTCGGGTTCTCGGCTCGTCTACCGAAACTCACCGGTCGAGATAATTTTGAACTAAGTCCCTGTGTCGGCGATGGATACCCGAATAAACTCATGCCTTCCACCCAATCTACGGTGGCCCCACCTCGGCCTGCTCCGGGAGTAGTTTGACTCGGCGGGCGGATTCGCCCTGGGAATTAACTCGCACCCGAGGCCACATTCGACCCCGTGAACTCGACGCCGGACCGGGACTATGCCCTGTCCCCGAGCTCTAGCCCTTCCATCGCCGATTGGCAGCGCGCGTCCTCTTCTCCGAATCGCCGAGCTTCGTCCTCTATACGCTCCTGCCGATGGACCCATTTGACGGAGCACTTGGCGTGATCAGCGTAGCCGCCTCTCTTCGTGCTCTTCAATTATGGGATCGGCTGCCCACCGAGATGCGCGCGGGCGGGGCATGCGTCGTTATGACGATCTCATACATCCGCATGTATTTCGTGACGTAGTCGAGGCGTCTTTAAAATTCTTGCTATTGGGACCTCCTCATCCTCAATACCATGCCTCCGCCAACAAGCTCGAACTCGATCGTCGGCTTCAGATATAGTCGTTCCCCGTCCGTGGATGACCTTTTCGCACTCTTCATGCTCTTCCGAGATCCGAGCCACCTTCTGCATTGTCACTCAAGCTGCTCGCAAAGGCATCGATCGTCCGTGGATCACATCTCGCAGAGCAATCACCCCGGACTTGAGATGTAATCCTTAACTTTAACACCTCATTTTCAGAAGGAGGCGGGCCACCTTGCGGTCGGCTTCATGCAACTTTTGTTTCGATTCGGCCGACGATGCCGAGCCGACGTCATGCCGGCAATACCAGCCATTTCGGCGGACCGACTCCTCCAGGTGTCACTTCTTCGTCTTCTCGGCTAGAGCACCTCGGACTTCTTTCGGTTTTGTTAGCACCATGATGAAATCAAGTATTGAGGTGAAGAACGCTAGAAATAAGACAATGACAAGGCATTTTAAAAGATATGTCTATTATTATTCATAATGGAAGTTTGTACAACACCGGGTCCTATCGATCCCGGCAAATCATCCTATTACATTGGGTCCACTGACCTCAGGCTCATTAGGCTGATTGCCGACCCCTCCGACCTCCTGCTGCTGCTCTTCCGCTGGTTGCCGATCCGGAAGAGACGTCCGAGCTTGGACGCCGCCGGTTTGGTCCTCAACTCGGCAAGGAAGGCTCAAGCTCTAAGTCTTCATCTTCCTCAGATCGAGTTACGGCCTCCGCCGTCGGGAGTGAGCGAAGACGCCAAGGCATCCACCACGGGAAAGGAGGCCGCCTACCGATTATCGAGCTGCATTCTTGCATACCTCGGTGGTCGACCTCAACCCAACCGTGTTGGGCCTTGTCAAAATCTGGTCTCGGCCGCCAACTTCTCCGGTGGGCACAAATCACCTCGGCCTCATCACACGGCCGGTCGGAGATGAAAGAGAAAAACTCTCCGACTCGATAAGCTTCTTTGGCGAAGGCCCTCAAAGATAGGTCCTTGCCCGCCAAAGAAGGCGCTTGTTTGCTTGGCCCGCCTCCTCTCACTCGGCGGCCTCCTCTTGGGCGCCTCCACTCGGCACGGGCCACTGCAAGGCCCGGTCCTTCTTCTTGAGGGCACCTCCGCAGCCATCTTTGCCACTGCCGTCGGCTGCCGCCTTAGCAAGTTCGGCGTCCGCCTGGCAAAGATCTAGCGGATTCAGCTGCCCTCACCGTCTGCGGCCGCCTTCTCTCCATGGCCTCGTGCGAGGCACCCTCAACAATAAGCCCGCCATACGGTGCATCTCACCCGCCATCGAGGCCGATCACGAATATGAAACAATTAGCAACAAGTAACAACAAATTTACAAGGAGAAGGGTAGCGGCGATACCTTTGGGAAGGATAAGGAAGTCTTGGAAGCCGGCACCTGGTCGAGGTCGACCATGGACCTCGATCTCCAACGCCGGGCCCGAGGTCGTCGAGAACCGTCATGAGGTCTTTCAGTATGCCCACTACCACAGTCGTTGGGCGGACTCGCTCGTCTCGCCTTCTTCCTCGCGGGTTCCTCTCGATCGAGGAAGCGGGCGCGGCGAGATCGGCACATTGACTTCTCCGGTCGGGTCAACCTTCACCGCATTCAACATAAGAATTTCATTAGCACAGCAAAACCAAACGAGGGAAATAAGGATAAGAAGGTTTCACCCAAATCGAACCTCGACATGGAGCTTCGACCTATAGACACTCCCAAAGATCGCTCAAGTCATCTCAAGATAGTTGATCGATAGGATTTCACCCATATCGCTCAACGGCTTCTCCATAGGGCCTGTGGGATTAATTTTCACGCCTTTATCGACCCGAGGCCCCACTCATACCTCGGATACCCTCACCGCAAAAAGAAGTATCTATTTTGCCGTTGGGATACTTGACGGGAAGCAATTTTAAACTTCAGCGAGGTGACGGTAATATACTCCCTATAGACTTGATGCTAAAAACATCAAGACTTCAAAAGAGACCCTCGCCTATGCCATAACAGCCAACCCTAGCCCCACCACCGACCTAATAGAATTGGAGGTCGGTTGGCATATAGGGATCTGAAAATACCCCAAAGCTAAGGAAAATGGGGCAAAAGGAAATCTAAGCCCGGCTATTAAGCTATCTACAAAATGGTGATAAATCCTCCGGAGGGCCATTGCCCTATCGTTGGGTTTTGCAAGCACCACCATGCATCCTCCGGGATGTGGTATTTCTCACCACCGAAGCTCCTCCATCGTCAAGGTTGATTTCGCCCACCAATCACGAGGCCATCCCATACCGAAGACTTTGGTGAAACCACAGAACTAAGTCCTATGGATTTACCTAGCGGTTATGGCATATATAATCCCTTATATTGGGGTCTTGACGACCGTAACCCAGTCGAACCGGAGTTATCGAGGCGAGAAGAGGGTGAGAAGGTGAAGAATACATACTTACTTTTTCTGGAGCGGGATTTCCGATTTCTTCAACAAAGTGTGAAAGAGGAATTGGGGATTTCTAAGGTTATATTCTCTGGATTCAAACGTCGAAGGAGAAAATGAACAGTTGCCTCTTTTAGACCTATTTATAGGATAAATGGCGCTAAAATCTGCCGCTTCGCTTATTACACGTGCTATTTACGATTGGATGTGTGAAAGACGCGGCGACGCGAAGTGCCCAACTACCGCCGCGTATGACGTACCTTTGGAAAAGCAGACCGCCATCGATCACGTGATGATTACTACGAGTTCGGACATCGGACCACGCCCGTGTCCCAATACCGTAAGTAGTTCAGTCGACCTCGACCTCCTCCTAACGTCGGATCTCGACTTCACTAATGATTTGAGTTCGCATCGGTCGGCCCCATGTCCACCTCGGATCGCAAAAGTATTCAGTCGGATATGTCCACCTCGGACCAACAGAATATTTTCGTGTAGGACATGTCCACCTCGGATCAGCAGAAGTATTTCAGGTCGGATATGACCACCTCGGACCAACAGAAGTATTTTAGGTCATACAATGAATGACAAACCTTCAACGAAAACTTCAGCCAAGCAATATTCCGCCTCGGCAAAGCAAATTCTCCGCTTCACTCGGCAAGGCTATTCTCGACTTTTCGGGGGCTATGATAGGATATGGCCCAACCTCTCGTGCCCAACCTCTCGTGCCCAACAGCCGGGCCTAACCTCTGCTGCCCTACCGGTTACGCCTAAACGACGATCCCTAAACCCCAATTATGGGTAACGGTAATGAGGTAACGGCGGTAATCATGGGTAATAATGGTGGAGATCATGGTCATGGGCCGTCAAGTAAGAAAGTGAACCACACAGTCAATTAAGAGGTGCAGATGGATCATATTTTTACAAGGTATTTTGAGTTAATGGGCCCAAACTGTTTATAAATGTAAAAGTGTATGAATGCATGCATAAATATTTTTGTTTCGTGTGCTTGCCTAGTGGATCGTTAACCCTGACGCTATCGAACCGATTAGGTCGAACTAGGGATGTCAATGGGTGGGTTTTACCCGGACCGATCCGGAACACTCAAAACCCATTAAATTTTAAAGGAACGGTTCTGATTTCGGTTTCGATTCTAGACCCGCTTTATACTCAAACCGTTTAGATCCATAGTTTGATGGTCCGGTCCGATCTGGATCTGGTTCTGGTTCTAGAACCAGAACCAATACTTATTATTGGTTCTAGTCCTAGTAAAACCCGTCTATTGACAAGCCTAAGTTTAAATATATTTATCAACGAGCTAGTTTTATCCATATCGATTCGAAATAACTCATAACCCATTAAATTATAAAGCAACGGTTTCGATTTCAATTCTGATTCTTGTCCGGTTCTGGTTCCAGACCCGCTCAGATCCGGACCGCTTAAGATCCATAGGTAATGGTCCGGGTCAGTCCAGATCCAATATCTAATAGGTCGATTACAGAATCAGAACCATTATTTATTTATTAGTTTTGGTTCGCATAAAATCCACCCATTGACATCCTTAAGCGGAACATTGGAGAACGATCATTCCTTGTTATCTACAGGGGCAACGTTGTGTACACCAAAAGTCTATTTATTCGTATGGCTGTGTAGGGTCCCCAATATGCAGCAAAGAGTTAAGGACCTTGGGAGCAAGTACCTCTGGTCACCTCGGGTACTGGTAGCATCGAAATGGGAAAGTTATTGTGCGCTAAGGATCTTTGGCTCAAGAAAATGTTTAATACAATTATGGAGCGGTTTTTTGTTTTAAAACCTGTACAAACTGTGGGTAGTACATACATGTCACTAGACTTTCTTTTCGTAACAAGTTTTAAAATCAAGCAATTAACTCAATAAGTGCAATAGATCTCAGCCCAAAATTCTTTCAAAATGTTTTACAGGATGTACGATGAGTGGGAGGAGACGGACGAGATGACAGTTTTCCTATGGCGTGGATCCTAATTATCCCGTTCTTCGTTTTCCGTTTTATATGGGTTGAATTGGTCGGAACATGTAACTTTGATTTCTTTCTGTTTTGTCATCGCTAATGGTGAACCAATCTTGAACCTTAATCTTGAACTTTGTTTGTTTTAATTTTCAAACTTTTGTGCGAATCGATTCCCCATGACTTGTCGTCGGCAGCGAATTTGAGGTGCTCATCTGCTAAAATTAATCTTCTGATATTTCTAGTGTCTGCATTGAAATAATTGATTGCATTGAATTGATTCATAGTTTGAGAGTAGATTTGAGATTTGTTTTGTGAGTTGCGGCGCAGTTAGTTGTGTCCATGCTGTGTGAAATAAATCCTAGTCATTATGATTACAGGAAATCTTTGGTTTGTAAGCTGCTGGTATGTCGATGAGCTTCGCACTACCCGAATGAATTTAATTAATCTGGATGAAGCTACAATTTAGTTATGTTGAATCCTGAATAAAAAACTTTATATTTTTATTTGTGATACTTTCAGTAGTAAAATGAATAATCTTAGTATCATAAGAATGCTAAAATCCTGAGGCTTACTATTCAAGGAAGTTGCATATTCATATAGAATTTTATTTGATCCTGATAGAAAAACTTTGGTCCTCATTTCGTTGCAATAGATTGCTAATCCTTTGATTATTCATATCAGAGGTTTATCATTGGTTGCTTTCAATCTATACGAAATTCTATAACAAAGAAATAGTTACATCTGTGAAACTACTTAGAGGGTGTTTGGCTAAGCTTGTAAGCTCTTCAAAATAGCTTATAAGTTGTTTAGGAGCTTATAAGCTCATGCAAAGTGTTTAGCAAAATAAGCTCCTAAACAACTTATAAGCTGTGAAAATAAGCTCCAAGAGTTTATAAGTTCCTTTAAAAATAAGTTGCTCAACCCTAATTTATTTTTTTCATAAGCTTGCAAGTAACAGTAAATTTACTAAAATAATCTTACAATGATTCGTTATAATCTACATATATACTATCGACTTCACCTCTCGTCAATTTTCTCTCTCTAATTATGATTTTCTCTCTCTAACTCAAGATTCTTTTTCTAGCTTATAAGCTAAATTATCCAATCACTTTGATAACTTATAAGCTCTTCAAACATTATGTCTTATAAGCTCTTAGAACTTATAAGCTCTTTAAAATAAGCTTAGCCAAACACCCTCTTACTCCATGCAGTACTAAAATTCATCTTCATGTCATGTGAAAGCTTTTATCTTATTAACTTTAGGGTTATTGGCGCATAAATACATCAATTTTGGGTCAATTTTGGTTTTTTCCACGAACTTTAAAAATTATCACACAATACACAAACTTAATGATTTTAGTGATTTTACCACGATTTCAAATTCAGACCAAATTAGATCTTACTTGGCATCACAAAAATTTACTATAGACTAAACGGTTAGGGATGTAAACGGCATCGTAAAGAGAGGATATAAAACATCATTGATCCATCAAAATAAATCAGATTTTATTATTTCTAGGATTCATCGCATCAACCCTCATTACAAAAATCAAGTCTTCTCATTTGTTTCATCGCCTGGTTCTAGTTGGGATCAAAACAATCGATATCCTCTCTCTACGATGTCGTTTATATCACTGACCGTTTTGTCTATAGTAAATTTGTGAGATGTCAAGTCAGATTTAATTTGACTTAAATTTGAAATCATGGTAAAATCACTAAAGTCATTAAGTTTGTGTATTTTGTGATAATTTTTAAAATTCGTGGAAAAAATCAAAATTGACCTAAAATTGATATATTTATGCATCAATAACCCTTAACTTTATAAAGATGGTGGCAATTTCTTAAGAATCAGATATCATTGCCATGAATTTGGAAAAATGCCATCATTTTCTTATGCGCAAGTAAATACAAATTCATGAGCAGACAGGCATTACCAAATAGACATGGATTTTTCTGTAGAAATCATTCTATTAAGAGTTCAAAAATAGTCTTTTACTGTGACTGGTGTCAATATCAAGTGATCAAATGCATATAGGAGCAACACGTAGAGTGTTAATCAGTAATCTTTGGACTTTTTTTTTTATCCTAATTTACCTTTATCAGATTGTGACAAATAATTTTGTTTAGTGTTTGAATTAAATGGTGAGTGACTGGACTTCAACTATCTTTATCACAGGTTAGAGTTTCGTAGCCAATCTGCCCTCTGCAAAATGTTGGCTTTTGTCCTCTGCTTATTTGCTAATTCTGCGATTCACATACGTACTCTGATCATCACTAACAGAAACAGACTTTAAAATATAGTTTGGGGAGTTCAAGTTTAAATTTTTTGGCTAACAGAAACAGAAACTGAAAGTTTCGAAAACAATCAAAATTATAAAAGTTTTCAGATAAAGTATTGGATGACTTATGTCACACTATATTCACTTTGAATCCATTAATAATATGAATACACGTCACTATGTATCTTACCAATACAAATGTATTTCCAACTTGGATATGGTGTGTGACAGTCTGACACAAATTTATGTTTTTAATGTATGACGAATTTTTGAAATGTCCAGCTCTGGTGTCATGTAAAAATGTTGGATCTATAAAATGCTTATATGAGTAACTATTCAATTAGTTTCGTAGTAGAACACCCCAAAATAGATTAGTGACTTATCTCAACTTGCAAGGAGATGCAACTATTGATGATTCAGATAGATCAGAAGATGCATGCCGTTCTAGGTTATGTGACAATAGACATCTCAAAACACGAAACTACACTAAAATGTATGTACTAAATATGTTTGGTTTGGAACAAGAATATTTAAATTTAGGGATGCCCTAATGCACAAAGAACACTTCACTTGAAACAAATTTTCTTGTCGTGACCAAATTTAATATACTTAATTAAAATTTGTTGTCTATCTCGAGACACCTGCACGCCACTTGTATTTTCTCTATTTGCCCAAATCATAAATACCTCCAAAAATCGGTAGGATTTGTTTACCCGAGGTGCTTTTCTTGAAGAAAGGTCACCATGTTTTCAGGTTTAGAATACTATATAATTCTCATCTCTAGGTACGACCTAGTCGTTCACATGCATATGCATAATTATTTTATGAATCTAAGTATTATTTTAATTTATTGTTAGATTCTTTTGTTTGTCAGAAATTGGGTCTAATAACTCGTTGATTTGTCGATAGATTTATGCCTTTACTGTCATTATTAATCTAGTATCTAATAAATAATATTCCCAGAGAAACTCGACCACAGAAACAGGTATTAAGAATACCCCATTTGTGAATATAATTTGATCATTAATTATGTTGTTAGCAAGCAAACCTTCAGGCTTATGTCAAAGAAATCCTAATTAATAAAAAAGAATTATTATATCATGACGATGCGTATAGGCTATATTGTCGACATGGCAGGATAAGTTCGGCGTTGGTAAATACAACATATGACCAGAAGGTCCAGAACCACACGTTGTCCACATGGCAAGAGATGTTTTGTTGACAAATACATTCTATCATAACAACGTGGCGTTTACTTTTAAGGATAAAAATTATGAAGGATTGATTATTTAGAGAATTAAATGGATAATAGAATAATTTTTATCTATCAATCTTTTATTTATTACAAAGGATTATTGGAAGATACAAAATGGGATAAAGAATAATCTAGTGTTTACTATGGTTGATTAAGTGTGGATTAAATTCAATTTGACCAAATTATCCTTCTAGTTTTAAAATAAGATTAATAAACTCATTGCGCATTTTTCAAATAAGATTAAATAAACATATATGTACGGGATAAACTCATTGCTTATTTCTTAAATAAAATTAATTTGTGCCGAAAGAAATAACTTTTTGAGATATTTTTTAATATATAATATAAGAATATACAAATGAAATTAATTTGTGCCAAGAGCTCTGCAACTCCTCTTTAACTTATTCAATACTTCTACAAATGAAATGTGAAAGGCGTAGAGGTGATGGGCCGAGGGCAAATTAAAGGGTTTATTCGTAATTACATAAATAACTATTTCTCTTGATATCTCTAATCCCACCCATTTCAATAGGATTAAAGTCAATGAAATATAGCAAGGGTTAAAAATAATCAAGGGCTTTGAGTTATCCCATAATATTAATCCTTCAAAGTAAACATTGGATTAGGTTGGATTAATTTTATTTATCCAACCTAATCCATAAAAGTAAACAGGCCCTTATAGTATTAAAAAGACCCCGATCTCTCTAATTAAGGCATGATTATTATCTTAATTTTTTATTGGGTAATGATAAATTACTCACTACATATGTATATAATAAAGGTTTTTTTGGTCATTTTTCGATAAATTTAAAATTTGAGTAATTAATTAATTTATTTAAATTTGTACTCATTAATTTAAAAATAAATATATTCAAATCCGTTAATTTTTACAAATATGATACATACTCTATTTGTTTTCAAAATTATCTATAATTAATAAAAAAAAAAGAATTAGGTTGGATTTAATAGGATTTGAACTTAAGACATGTCCTCCAAAATCTTAATCTCTTTGCCAATTTGTCAAGCAATGGCAACTGCATTAATTTATTAAAGAAAAAAAAATAGTTTTATACATTTCTTGTAAATTTTCTCTTATGTTTGATTATTTTGATCTTAAATGAATATTCAATTTATCAACAAAGTTAATTCCAGCTGAATGATATTATTAAATAATCAAAGAATTGAAATAAGTATAGACTTAATAAGTTATATAGTTGAAATATTTGAAGATAAAGATGATTATGATGAAAACATGATAAAGCTTAATCAATATGGTCATTGTGTAATACTATTAACATAATTATAGATATGAAGATATAATATTATGTTTTAAATTCAATTTTATTATTATTATTATTATTATTATTATTATTATTATTATTATTATTATTATTATTATTAATTTTAATAGTTTAGGTGTCTAGGGATTTAGGGGTTTAAAGGTTTAAGGGTTTAGGATTTAGGGTTTATAAGTATATGAGTTTAAGGGTTTTTAAGGATTTAGTAATTTTCATATATGGTGCATTTGCAGGGCCATAGTGGTTTCTTTCATTTATTCTAATTTCAAATTTTCTAATTCCTCCAAACATTTTACTAAACTAATGATGAAGTCCGCTAAAATTGATCTTAGATAAAATAATCAAATAATATGATCAATGTGTGACACAATTCGCATAATTATAGTTGTTTCTTTCAATTTCTAATTTTTAACATCAATTATATTATAGTATCTTTTATGAAATAATCAAATTATACGGCCAATCAACTTTGTAAATTCTTATTATAAGTATTTTATTATATATTTTATTCTCACACTATAATGCACGAGCATCATATTGAATTAATCTTATATCATCTAAAAATAAGTATAGAAATTAGTGAAATTGAAAAGGAAAAAAAGTAGAAAGGATTGACTATAACTGTGAGAATAATGTCATATAATGGCTACATTCTTTGATTATTTCACAAACTTATATTATAATCCTTAATATAATAAGATTTAAGAGAAAATAGAAGTAACAAATTATTAAATAGAATGAAATAAAAGAAATATTAAATAAAATTCTTTAATATCATATAAAACTGTACTATAGTTAGTTAAAATAAAATAAAAATTTTAAAATAGAAAGAAAAACAAAATTATATTATAAGATTTTAGTGAACATGAAAATGAAAAAATATAACACAAAGAAAAATTAAAGGCAAAAACAAAAATTGTTTAATTACTATAGTATATCACATTATAAGATTTAAATTAAAAATAAATAAAATAGAAAGAGAAAAAAACAAAATAAAAAAATAAATAAATAAATTATTTAATTATGTCATAAAACTATACTATAATACATTATATTATAAGATTTTAGTGAAAAAAAAAAACTTTGAAAAAAACAAACAAACAAAAAAATTATTAGGGAATGAAAAAACAAAAGAATAGAGAAGTGTTGAGTGTTGATTTTTCCTCAATACAGAAAATTATTTAATATACTAAATAAATGGTCTAAAATGCATGAAACTTGGTAAATGGAGATAGGGCGATAGGAGAAAGTACAAAAGGAAAAACGTCTCACGAACAGAGTGGAAAATCAAGCTTTTTCATTCACCTAAACCCTATTTGAATTTTGAAATATTTGAGTAATACATTTTGACAGAGTTTATGCACTATCTTTCTAACCTCCTTATTTCAGGTAAATTCTAGGCTATTAATAGACATCAATATATAATAGGATTAATGAAATTTAGTGTCACTTCATTCTCATATCCTATGTGGCACAATTATATTCCTCCATTCTTATTTATCTAACTTCTCTATTTAATGTCTTTTAAATTCTAATACTAATCATACTAAAATTATCTTATCTCACATTGATTTCTAATCATACTCCACCAATTGAAAAAACTTATATATATATACTTAGAATCAATGCATATTTTTTTTCATCCAACAATTATTTTACATCACTTAATTTGGCTAATTAATTAATAAGGTGGCCAAATAAATAGTTATATATTTTTATTTATCTAAACTCTCTATTTAATGTCTTTTAAATTCTAATTCTAATCATACTAAAATTATCTTATCCCACATTGATTTCTAATCATACTCCACCAATTGAAAAAACTTATATATATACTTAGAATCAATGCATATTTTTTTCATCCAACAATTATTTACATCACTAAGTTAATTTGGCTAATTAATTAATAAGGTGGCCAAATAAATAGTTATATATTTTTATTTATCTAAACTCTCTATTTAATGTCTTTTAAAATCTAATTCTAATCATACTAAAATTATATTATCCCTTATTGATTTCTAATCATACTCCACCAATTGAAAAAACTTATATATATACTTAGAATCAATGCATATTTTTTTTCATCCAACAATTATTTTACATCACTAAGTTAATTTGGCTAATTAATTAATAAGGTGGCCAATTAAATAGTTATATATTTTTATTTATCTAAACTCTCTATTTAATGTCTTTTAAATTCTAATTATAACCATATTAAAATATCTTATCTCACATTGATTTATAATCATACTCTTCCAATTAAACAACTTATACATATACTTAGAATCAATGCATATTTTTTCATCCTACATTATTTTACACCACTAATTTAATTTAACTAATTAATTAATTAGATGGTCAAACAAATAGTTATATATTTTTATTTATCTAAATTTTCTATTTAATTTCTTTAAAATTCTAATTCTAATCATATTAAAATATCTTATCACACATTACTTTCTAATTATACTCCACCAATTGAACAACTTATACATATACTTACAATCAATGCATATTTTTTCATCCTACAATTATTTTACACCACTAATTTAATTTTCTTAATTAATTAATTAGATGACCAAATAAATAGTTATATATTTTACAATAGTTATATTTTTAAATTTATTTAATGTCTATTAAATTTTAATTCTAATCATATTAAAATATCGTATCCCACATCGATTTCTAATCATACTCCATCAATTGAACAACTTATACATATACTTAGAATCAATGCATATTTTTTTCATCCTACATTACTTTACACCACTAATTTAATTTGGCTAATTAATCAATTAGATGGTGAAATAAATAGTTATATATTTTTATTTATCTAAATTCTCTATTTAATGTCTTTTAAATTCTAATTCTAATCATATTAAAATATCTTATCCCACATTGATTTCTAATCAACTCCACCAATTGAACAATTTATACATATACTTAGAATCAATGCATATTTTTTTCATCCTATAATTATTTTACACCACTAATTTAATTTGGTTAATTAATTAATTAATTATATGACCAAATAAATAGTTATATATTTTACAATAGTTATATTTTTAAAATTTTACGAATTTATGTAATTAGCCGATATTATATACAAAAATGAGACGAGAACATGATTTTCACTTTTTGTAAGCCTTTTGTTATTTATATTATTTTGATACAAAAATATACATTATAGACGGGTAAATACATTAATCGAAATGTCTACGTATTTTTTTTTAATTTTAATCTTTTTGTTATTTATATGATTTATTATTAATAATTAACCATGTAGTGTTCAACTTTTATTGAGACGAATAAATTAATTATTGTAATACATTATATTAATAAAATTAAATAGGTTCGGGTAATTAATCAAATATGAGACAAGTGCGGTTATGTATATGCTAGACATGTTTTTATTTTTAAATATTTATTAATTATATTATTTGTTATTAATATTTATTTTATAATGTTCAAATCATTACCAAGACGGATAAACAATTACTGTAATTATATATATTAATAAATTTAAATATATTTCGGTAGTTAGCACGTATTTTTGGGACAAAAACCATTAATAAAATTATTTTTCAATCAGATTTTGGATACGAGCATATAAATTCCAATCACTATAACAACTTATATTTATCAATTTAGACGAGTTTGAGTAATTAATCAGATTTAAGACGAGTGCATGTATATATATTATAGACGGGTACAAACATCTATCAGCATGCTTACGAATGTTTAAAGTGATTGCGACCATTAATCTTTAAGCCTACGTTTAATTTTCATCATATTTTAAATGTTTAGTTATTTTCACTATTTTTAATATTTTCACAATTAGTGGTGCTTGATTTTTTTAATACTATGTATTATTACTGTTTACTTTATAATATTTAGATATTATTATACGGGTTTTGATAATTAACATGTATTTTTTTCATAAATGTTTTATTTTATATAACCATAGACACAAAGTAATGTATTTTTTCGTCGAATTTCGACAGGTTACATACTAGTTATATATAATGCACTTTGGTAATTTTGCCATCCCAAATTTATGAGGAACAGTCTTTCTATTGATGCCATGCCTTGCTTAGAGCGATAGGCGCAATTATTTTCTATTGTTATTCATCTGCCACAACCCTTCATCCCTGTCAGGTAGTGGCACATTGTCTGAATATTCCTTTAACCGAATTATTTTATGTAAATCTTTCATTGTCGAATTGTCATTAACCGCGTGTCTTTATCTTGTTGCCTCTTGGTTGGTACCTTCAGCTCTGAAACAGTCTGTTCAGATCTGAGATCCCTTCTCTTACGAGCCCCTCAAAGATCTTTAGATCTGACTTTCGTTCATGACGAGACGGAGGGATGAATAAAATCGTCCACATCAAGAAGAATTTAATCATGATCAAAATGGAATCAATATTGAGACATACCAAAAATCACTCTAGAGATTATTCAAATGCTTTATTAGTTTATTTTCTTTTCTTGGATATTTTATATTTTTTTGTATAGAGTTCGATTTTTGCATATATGTCAATTTGCGAAGTGATGATCAAATTGAAAACAAATTTTCACATTTCACACGACAAATTCAATTATTTGATTAAATCGAACATTATAAACAACTCCCACTATATTCAATTAAATAAAATCAAGAAAGAAAAAATTTGTGCTAATCAATTCGAATTTTTAGTACTTAATTTTGATATTTTTAGTGTAATTAAAAACAATAATTCTGATTAGTTTATATATTATAGTATCTTTTGTGAAATAATTGAATAATGTAGTCAATACGTGATATTATTCTCACAATTATACTCATTCCTTTCCATTTCCAATTTGTTGTTATCAATTTCACTAATATCTTATAATTTTCTATATCATAATACTCCCTCCCTCCGTCCACCACGAGTGTATCATAATTGCCTTATTCAGCGTCCACAAATAGTGTGTCACTTTCATTTCTGGAACATTCAATCACTATAATTCAACATCACAATCACTCATTATTTATCAAAAAATCATCATTTGGCTTGCATTTAGTTCTTATAATTCAATCTTAAGTACTCATTTTTAATATGATGGGATCCTTTCTCCATTCAAATAACACACCAAATATTCTATTAAAACTCGTGCCGTCCACTAAGTGACACACTCTTGGTAGACGGAGGGAGTATTTTTTATATAATAATTGAACAATGTGATAAACGTGCAACATCATTCTCACAATGATAGTTGTTTTTTTCAATTTTATAATTTTAGCATCAATTTCACTAATAGCTTATGTTTTTTTGTATTGTAATATACTTTTATGGTTTAACCTAAAAGTATTGTCATTGTGTGACACTATTCTCACTATTATAATGATTCATTACATAATTCTTAGTTATAATTTTGATCAATTGTATAAAATTATGATTTTATAGTTGAGTGTCGGGCGTTGGGTACCTGATGCATGGTGTCGAGTGTCGGGCGCATTGTATCATATACCTAAATAACTTTTACAATATACACAATACTGCTATACATATATATGTTTTTTATATATTATATATTTACAATATTTTTAAATTGAATTAATTTTATTTTAATAATTGAAGGACTTTAATAATTTTAAATTTTTTAGTTTTAATAAATAAATAAGTAATGATAAATGCTTTCATAATTAGAGAAAAAACTAAAAAAAAAATTACTGATTTAGAAAAATGAATTAAAAAATAAAAATTAAAAGAAACTAAAAAAACTCTAAAAGAGAATAAAAAACTAAAAGAATCGTATACAATAAGAGTGGGGATGGGATTGGAGAAATATTAGTCACATAGTAACATTTGGATTAACAAAAAAAATATTTTTAAATTTTAATTTTAAATCACTCTCAAATTTTAAATGATCATAACTTTCATACTTTAAACTTGTTTTTTTACAAATCATTTATCAAATTAAAGATCTTATCACAATCTTTAATGTAAGATTCATTATACAGATTTTGTTATGAACCAAATTGTCCATTTTTCAGAAAGAAAAAGAAAAGAAAAAGAAAAGAAAGAAATAATGAAAAGAGAAAAAAAGAAATTGTGTCATGGCAAAGCACGTTAGTTCCTCTTGATATTAGGGAGAATTAATTATTTCAACTAAAATTTTGATGCAGTTCTGTTAAATATACTGGCAAATTTTAAGAAAATTTATTAGGATATGTTTACTACAAATCGTGTATAAAATTGTATAAAATAGTCGCTTCAAATATGTAAAAGGCATATTAGTCATCAATTAATTTAATTAATTATATAATCGATTTACAAAAATCAAACCAATTCTATTTTAAATTCAGAAGTATTATATAAATATATGTTAAAAATCTATTATCCTTTTCTATTATAGTTATCAATTGCCAAGACTCCATTTAACTGATCTTTGAGAATGGAGAATGGATAACCTTACCTTTCTACTATGGTTTATCTTTTATAATATATTATTTTCCATAAAACTAAAAAGTTAATGATTTTTCATATAATATTATTTTTAAGGAACACACTCTGATCGGGTCAATCTTATGTATGAAGTCTCTCTTATGTGTCATGCATATCCCCAATATATAGGGGTGTAATCAAACCGAGGCGAGCCGAATACCATCGTGCTCAAGCTTGGTTTGTTTAATATCGAGTCGAGTCTCGAGTTTTATTTATCGAATATTTTGAGCTCGCGAGCTTATTCGAGCTTTAATCAAACCCATACAAACTTCCTAAATTTAGATATACGTTTAGAATATTGATTATTTTATTTTAAAAATAAATTATTTTATCCACAATAACACAATATATTTATTAATTTCTTATAACAAATAAAAATAGTTATAGATTTAACACAATAGTTACTAATTATAGAAAGAAAATAATTATATCTAATTAATAATTTTATATTTTCAAAGTAAATCAGTTAATGGACTTGTTCACGAGCTAACGAGCCGAATACTATCATGCTCAAGTTTGGTTAATTTGTTTAGCTAACGAGCTTCACTAAACAAACTCAAACGAACTTTTATCAAGCCGAACTCCGAATAGCTCACGAATAGCTTGCTCATTTACAGCCCTATCAACATATAGGGTGTTAGGGATATGACAAGGTACACATGGAAGCAGCGGTCGCACGTAAGTTCGAGCTTACTAGATTTGTTTTTTTTTTTTATCTTTGAATCTATTGTATTCACGTATCATATGCTCGTCTCCAATAATACCTGTTATATTTAATCCCCATGGTATGTGCTTGCGTATCAGATGCTCGTCTACCAATAATACTTGTTATATTTAATCCCCATGGTATGTGCTTGTGTCTCTTTAGTAATATATATATATCAACGTTCTAATTGAGTGTATCCACTCTATTAGCACACCCAGAGCACATTTGATTTGTCTCATTTATTGACCAACCCACCCTCAAATCTTTAAACTATATATTAGGCATTCTAGCTATAGGGGCAACATAGGCCTAAGATACAAAGTGAATTAGAGTAGTACTAAATATTATTGATATATACATTATTTATATATATATATATATATATATGTGTGTTTGTATTAGTACACATTTATAGATGGAGGAGTCACTTCACATGACTTAAAGCAACTCCACCCAACCGAACTAGTTGTTTATGTATCTTAATTAAATAATAGTGTCACTTGGAATACATGGAGAGACTTGTATTAATTATTGACACTCCACATTGTTTGGCCAAAACACAGATCATACTCTAAACATATCCAAGAAAGGGGGTATGCAACTTGAAAAATAAGTCACATTATAGGAGTTAGACTTTTTGGATGCTTCCAAAGTAATGGCTGAGAAAAAAGATGATTAGAAAAGGTTAATGGAGGGTGGATGTTATGTTGTGTTAGGATTATGTCTGAAATAATCTTGTGTTAAAACCCATGCACTGACCTCCTATTGGCTGAATTGTCTTGATTAATACGAATTAGTGGGCCATAATCGAGATTTAGGCAATCTCAAGAACATGATGGTAATGGCATCACTTCTACCAACAAGAAAGATTAAAAGGCATGATTAAAGTCATTCTTGCATTTATTAGGGGGTGGAAACCATTAACAACAAGGAGAGACCATTAGTTGGTAATTGGTGGGGACAACTTTTTTTTAATTAATAGAAATAATTTAAAGATCACATCAAGATAGATTTAAACTCTGAGATATTTGATCTTAGACATTAACCATTCTCCCATTATACTAATACATGCGCACATAGATGAGGACATATGTAGATTAATCAACAAGCTTGGAAAACTTGATTGGACATGGTAATTACGTCAAGTCTATAGTAGTTGTGGACCTACACCTAAAAAAATAGGTCTATGTTGGGGTAAGATAGAAAAATTATTGGTGGGTGCTGCATTTTTTAAATTTTATATATGATTCAATTTAATGATGGGGATTTTTCCACTACAATTTTAAAATTATAAAACTAAAAGAAAATTATTGATGTGGCTTAAGATTGATGATCAAGATTGAAATGCTTCGAGACAGACCTATAGAAACTTGGTGCGGACGTCCACAACTCTCAATCAATGATACGGATCCGTCCCTTCTCTTGCCGGAAAGCCCGCTAATTGATCATTGATCACACTTCCGCTCCTGGAGAAGAAGAAGACCCTGAAGAAGAAGATCCAGAAGAGGATCCTGAAGAGGATGTAGATGGTTAAGGAGAAATTAGGTTAACTAATTAAGATAGTAGGCGGAGCTACCAGTGTAACTATGAAACTAACCTGTGTGTAAAAGTCCTCAATGAGGCAATTTTCTTGTAAATTATAAACTGTTTTGTTATCCTTGATGTGATTAAATGGTTTATGTCTCTACCTTTTGTTGATGATTATATCTTGTTGCATATTAAAGTTCCTTTCTTTTGTTTGATACTTTATTAACTGTTGTGGAAATAATAAATTTCTTTTGAAGTGAAATGTCTCCTCGAAGACGAAACCAGAAATGGAAGAAAGAGCAAGTCAAATCACTCCCCAAAACCTTCCTGAACAAAACCTTTATGATCGTGAACCCTCTCCCCCGAACAGAAAAATAGCCGAACTTTTTCTTCGTCAGAACCCACCTAACTTCACAGGGGCTGGTAGTCCCAAGCGAAGAAGAGTGGTAAGGACGTGGAGAGAATCATTAAGTTCTTGGAATGTAGCGATCAGGAATGCTTGTTATGTATAAACTTTCTCATGAAAGGACCCGCAGACTTCTGGTGGGAGGCCAGACAGAAAACTCTCACTCCAGAACAAATGGCGAACTTTACTTGGGAACAATTCAAGGAAGAACTGTACGCTAAGTTTATTCCTCGAAGCTATAGGAAGCAGAAAGAAATTGAATTCATGAATCTGAAGCAAGGAAATAGAAGCGTGGTGAGTACGATCGAGAATTCGCACATTATCCCGATATGCACCTTACAAGGTAAAGCAGATGAAAATATGGTGAGATGTTCCGCTCGGTTGAGACCAATCGGATTATTTTAGTCTCAACCACCCATGTCTTACGCGAGACTCTTAACCACGCGTTAGACATGGAAATGAAGATCAAGCGAGAAAAGAGGCTAAAGTCAAATCTTGGTGTACCACAAGGCTGTACCATCAAGATCCTCCCAAATGGAACAAAGATATAAAGAAAAAGAAAGTGGAGACGCGAGGAAATCCAAACAAGAGGCTGTTTGGGGCGGGGACCCACGGCGTCGAGATCATTCGACCAGCCGACCACCGGACAACCACTCTTTCTCCGAATCGATAAGACCACCCATGTGCCCTCGGTGAAAGCCGTACACATTTCGGTTTATGTAGAAGTGGGAGCAACACTTGCTATTCATGTGGACAGTATGGTCACTTTGCTTACATCCATCATACGAGAATGTGGCGGGAAAGGAGAAGAGGAAATCTTCTCGACCCGTTCGGGGCTGAAAGCAATGACAGGATATCCACAACCACCTCGCTATCAACTTCCTCCACCACAAGTGATTGCAATCGCAGAGACTTCAGCTCAGCAGGCGCCATCTCAATCTCTACAAGCTCAACCTCAACATCAGCAGGCGTATGCTTTGAAACAGAAGCAACCAGAAAAGAGTATGGAAAATTTAACTGGTATGGCCCAGTTAAAAGGTGTACCTGTTATAGTTTTGTTTGATCACGGAGCATCACATTCTTTCATTTCTACCGCATGTGTAGATAATCTTGAACTTCCCGTAGAATCATCTGAAGTAGGTTTCAAAGTGCTTACTCCAATAGGTGGGCGACGGTGAGTTGATAAAGTATGTCCTAACTTAGAATTTGAGTTAGGATCACTTGATTAAAAGTCGAATCATTCGCCTTATGCATGTGGGACGTAGATATTATCTTAGGTATGGATTGGTTAACGGAGAATTTCATAGCGATTCATTGTGAACAATGAAATCATATTTCAACCACCGAGGAACGGAACCCACGTGCTTTTATGGAATCGATGAGAGAAGAAGAAGGTGCTGTGATATCGACTGCGTGCGAAAGGTTGATAAGATGTAACGAAAATCGTGCCTATTTTGTATGCCTAAGCAAGGAAAACAAGAAGGATAGGAAGATTGATGATGTGCCATTGTTCGAGAATATCCGTATGTATTCCCAGAAGTTACCCGTGCACCGCCCGATCGACAATTGATTATGATCGATCTCTTGCTGTGATCCGCACCAATTTCCAAACCACCGTATCGGATGGCTCCTAAGGAATTACAAGAATTGAAAGTTCAATTATAGGAACTTTCGACTCAGGATTCATTCGACCAAGCGCATCACCTTGGGGAGCACCAGTTATTTGTCAAAAAGAAGGTCTGCCTCTTAGTGACGTATGACGACCAAGAGTTGAACAAGGTTACGCTGAAGAACAAATACCCTCTTCCTAGAATTGATGATTTATTCGACCAATTGAAATAAGCTAGGTATTTTGAAAATTGATCCGAGATCAAGTTATCATCAAGTGAAGATAAAACCCAAGATATACCGAAACCGCTTTTAGGACTCGATACGTATACTACGAATTTGTAGTGATACCGTTGACTGACTAATGCTCTACCGTGTTCATGGACCTCATGAACCGTGTATTCCATTTAATATCTTGATAAATTCGTGTTAGTGTTTATCGATGATATTCTGATCTATTTGAAGAGCGAACAAGAACACAAGCGCATTTGAGAACCGTGGTTGAAAAATAAGGATGCAACGATTATATGCTAAGTTTAGCAAATGCGACTTCGCTAAAAGAAGTCAATTTCCGGGCATAGTTTCAAACCAAGGAATCAAAGTGGATCCTCGCAAGGTCCAAGCTGGACAGAGTTGAAGTCACCTCACGACCAATGAGATTCGTAGTTTTCTAGGCTTAGCCGGTATTATAGAAGATTCATCAAGGTTTTTCAAAATTGCTAAGCCAATGACACAACTGTTCAAGAAAGGAATAAAATTTCAATGGACCCGGAATGCGAAGACAGCTTGTGAACTTAAAGAAAGATTAACCAACGCTCCTATCCTAACTATACCGATTCGTAGAAAGATTATACCATATACACGGATGGCCGAGAAATGGAATAGGATGCGCCTTAATGCAAGAAGGAAAGGTCGTCGACACGCTTCTCACGCTTGAAGATTCACGAACACAATTATCCCACTCACGATCTCGAACTCAAATGGTGGTCCACGCATTGAAAATTTGGAGACATTATTTATAATGGATCAAGATGCTAGATTTTCACGGATCATAAAAGTTTGAAATACTTCTCCGAGCAAAAGATTTAAATATGCGACAACGAAGACGGCTCGAAATGGTCAAAGATTACGACCGTGAGATTAAGTATCATCCAGAAAAGCTAAACGTCAGCAGCACGCCCGAGTAGGAAAATTGGAGAGATTAGGAACTCTTTAACGGACCAAGGAGAATTATTAAAAGAGTTCGAGAGAATGAAGCTTGAAACCGTGTTACCTCCTCGTAACATTCAAGGAATTGAAGCGTCGTTAGTGGTACTTCCGGATTTGAGAGCTCAATTATTGAAGCGCAAAGAAGAGATAAACAACTCGAAACTCGCGAAAGCAAAGATTCGAATGGAAATTTTTTGAATATCATGAAGCCGGGATAATGCGATTATGTTTGGTAATCGCTATAATGTAGCTAACGATACGTAATTGAAAATGAAATTTTGAATGAAGCTCATAGTTCCATATGCGCACATCCCGAAGTAATAAGATGTATCGTGATATCAAACAAAAGTTCGTGTGGATGGGGATGAAACAAGATATTGTCTCCTACGTCGAACGGTGTTTAGCGTCCCAACAAGTAAAAGCTTGCATCAAAGACCATACGGAAAGTTACACTTGAAGTTCCGTAATGGAAATGGGATCACATTGCAATGGATTTCGTGAATTGGATTACCCAAATCAAGACGAGGGAATACCGCCATATGGGTAATCATTGATCAATTAACCAAGAGCGCCATTTCATTCCAATTCGATAACGTATGGAGCGGATAAGTTAGCACAGCATTTATGTTCTGGAAATTGTTCGTCTACATGGAGCTGCCGCCTCAATCACCTCGGATCGTGATGCCAAATTCACCTCTCGCTCGACTACTTTTCAAAAGAATTGGGTACTGTTAAATTTAGTACCGCTTCATCCCCAGACATGCATGGGTCGACCGAGAGAACAATTCGCACCTTGGAGGATATGCTCGTAACCGTGGTACTTGATCGGAAGACCAATGGGAACAAGTTCTACCATTAATCGAATTTGCTTACAACAAGCTTATCGCTTCAATCGGCACGGCCCTCACGAAGCACTTTATGGCAAGAAATGCGATCACCGCATTGGGATGAAGTGGAGAACGAAAGATTCTCGCCCTAAGCGATCGAAGAAATGGTCCAAATTGCATTTACGGATAAGACAATGAATGAAAGAAACTCAAGATGCATAAAGTCTTACGCCGATAATCGCCGCATGTAATGAAGTTTGAGATAGGGACAAAGTTTTCTCAAAGTTTCCCAACTAAAGGAGTTCACCGCTTTGGAATAAAGGGAAACTCAAACCAAGATTTCGACCTTATGAGATATTGAACGGATCGGGCCTCGAAGCTTATAGGTTAGTGTTGCCTCCAAACTTCGCTAACGTACATGATGTTTTCCACGTATCTCAGCTTAGAAAGTATGTGTATGACCCACAACACATTCTTCATCATGATGAAATAGTTCCCGATGCTGACTTAAGCTATAAAGAAGAACCTGAATGCATTCTCGACCGAAGAAGAACAGGTTAAGACTAAAATTATTCCTTTACCGAAAGTTCAATGGAAACATCATGGTCCGTAAGTGATACGGGAACCGGAAGATCAAATGAGAGAGAAGTACCGACTTGTTTATACTAGGCACGAAAATTTGGATGAAATTTCTTTGGAGGAATGTAGTAGTCCGAAAATTCTATAGTAATTAATAAAGTTTAATTAGTATTATTAAAGGCTTAAAAGCTATTTAAGCCTTAAGAATTGAAATTCAATATAGTGAAATATTAATCTGTATGAACTGATTAATTTAAGACTTGAATATATGGAATCGAAAATGTAAAGAATTATTAGAAATGAGTTTAATTGTGATAAAAGTGAATTATGTGAGATAATTGAATTATTAGTATATGTTTGTATGAAAATGCTATTTATCCAAAATAAGTTATAAAATGCATTAATTATTTTTATATGGATATTTTATTATAAAATGAAAGGAATTATTATTCAAGTTATTAATTTATGTGAATAAATCTATTTACCAATAACTAATGATTAAAGAATTTATTTATGTAGTTTTCAAATCTTAAGAAGTATTATTAAAATGAATTGAATTTTATTAAATAAAGTGATTTAAATTATGTTATATGGATTTAAATTAAATTATGAATATAAGTTGTATTATATTTTATAAATTGTTATAGATAAAATTCTATAAAATTAATTAGTATTATAGTATGTATTTAGCAAGAATTAGAGTGTATTTATCATTTTATGGAAATTAGTGATACATTACTTGAATTTGAGATAAATTCATAGATGAGGACATTTGTAGATTAATCAACAAGCTTGGGAAACTTGATTGGACATGGTAATTACATCAAGTCTATAGTAGTTGTGGACCTACACCTAAAAAAATAGGTCTATGTTGGGGTAAGATAGAAAAATTATTGGTGGGTGCTGCATTTTTAAATTTTATATATGATTCAATTTAATGATGGGGATTTTCCACTACAATTTTAAAATTATAAAACTAAAAGAAAATTATTGATGTGGCTTAAGATTGATGATCAAGATTGAAATGCTTCGATACAGACCTAAAGAAACTTGGTGCGGACGTCCACAACTCTCAATCAATGATAATATAAGAATTAATAGAATAATAAGAATTCATCAATATGTTTTATTAATTTATAATTAGGACTTCATTAATGAAGTCTCAGTCATCAAATAATTCGGGTGTCCGCATGGTGCGGCTGTCCGCACAAGATTATGGCTCTCTGTATATATGGTCCCGACGTGGCGAATGTTGGAAGGGCTCGTGAGTTTGTCTGAGGAGTAAGAGACCAATTGTACGGAGAAGCACATGTAGTTTCCCTACAAGAATGGGATAGGCATGTGCTTATCTCCTTTTCTTTTTTCTCAAACCTTAATTTTTTTTAATTATGTAGCCCTTCAGACATTTTTGTCTTCACCGGAGCATGCTTCATATAAATTTGTCTGCAGGGAATTTTGGTTGCCCTTCATTCCTTGTTTCCCAACTATATTAATTTATCATTACCTATATTCGAGAAATTGGAAAAGATGACATAAAACTCACTTTAAGGTTGTTTGTCCTCTTAGTTTATGCATATAGTGCTGATCTCTGGTTTTCATCAATACTTTTGCGAATTCGAATCTCTTATCTTGCGTTTTAGGTTCGTCGTTTTACGTTTTGCGTACGTATGACATGATAGGCAGTGAGATGTGTAGATAAAATAAAATAAAATAAAAAACAAAGTTGCAATACTTAATAATGAAAGATCTTTCTTCTAAAAATAATCTCGAATGATTACAATCTTTTATATGTTGTTACCTAAAAAGATATAAATGTACGTCAATATATATCCTGAGGTAATAACCTAATAAGTTAAATTTTTTTAGTGTCTTCTGTTAATCAATTGTCAAACCAAGTTGTTAAGTCCTCCAAGAAAGTGAGTGTATCGAATAATTCAAAAACTCCACTGCAGACGTTCATACCATACGTACATTCAAGTCTCAATTATTTTTTGAAAAAACTATCATTAATTTAAAATCCATTTACATTACATTGAATAAAAACGACATTTAAACTAAAGAGATCATTAGTATCTGGAGATATAAATATCCACATACGAGTACACCACGCCAAATAATTATTAGGGGTGTGCTTTAATAGATACTCATAATTATTTGGGGAGTGTTCTAATAGATACTAATTAATTAAGAAGTTTTTCAAACAAAATGGGACCCTAATTATCTATTTTAATATTACATTGCCAAAGTTTTAGTTAGCAATAGCTTGAAGTTCCGTTAGGGGCTGAATTAATGTTCAAAAATAGCTTGGTCCGACAAATAACGATGCATGAATCTCTTCCATCTTATGCATTTTTATTTTTGATATGAACTAATTTACGAAAAAAATCGCAAGACAATTCTTTGTAAACACATAAATACATTATCAATTAAACTTTTAAATTTTTTATTTTGAGAAAAAAATATTATCGAATTTAATAATGTGCAAAAATTATACTAATCGAAATTTAAGTTTATTTAATAAAAGTCAACTTTCACATCTTTATGTGCGTTTTACTTTATTCGGGGTTATGATTAAACTAAATTCTCAAAATCACGACTATTTTAGTATATATTAATTTATATCGATTTATTTTAAGAAATGTAAGTTCTCATATTTAATACTGCAAAATATTTTTTGAGTATTATTTAATTAAACTATCTAAGAAAATTTACACCATATCTAACATGGTTTAATATTACATTTGCAATTGATTTTACTTATTATTTAAATCGCATGCAATGGATTCAAAATAAGTAGACATGATAAAATAAACATGACCTAGCTAAATTAATATTCTAGTCCAGACCATCAAATGATGCATGGGACCTTAATTAAGTTTTATTGGTGACGAAATTTTGGAAATTGACCTAAGTTAGGGAATTCGAAATTAACTACATAAGACTTAAAAGGGGAGACAAGTTGGGGCATGTTTGGAGTTGTGGTGAAGACTTTGGAAGCCATATGTAGCACTCCGATTAATTTAAAATAAGGGTAGTGCTAAACGTACATAATATGTACGTACATAATGCCCTTCAATTTTTTTAACCAAATTCGTTATTTATGGTAATAAAATCATTACTAAATTATCCCTAATCTATTTTGGAACAATTATATTATGAGATTATGTTTTATTTCTTTTCATTTTTACTCAAATATTTATGGAAAAAATTATTCCCAAAAGGAGGGACCATGAAAAAAATTACGTTCACTTGCTAATTTATTTAGTTTTGGGTACTGGTTTATTTATCATTGAGGTTCACTTGCTGTAATACAGATAGTAATACACAAGAAAATACACATAGTTTTGGGATACAGATTTATTTATCATTGAGCGCCACAAAATCCCACCAAATACAACTAAAAACCCAGGGACGGTAATACACATAGTAATAAAATTGATTAAATATTACATTTATCATTCAATTGATTAGCAGATAAAAAATTGAAGACAAAAAATAATATAGACTACTAAATTTATTCAATCACTGTCAAAAATACTAAAGACAAAAGGTCTAAAAATTATTAAATATTACATGAATTTTTATATTTTTATGTATACACTAGGTCACTTGTAATTATTTGCCTTTGGTCAAATCACACCTTTTACTCCACGAAATTTTTTCTAGGATCACTGACACTTTTTTATCTACACTTGCAGTCCAAACATCAATTGCAAAATAAGACTAACCTTCTTCAATTAATTCGGACACGTCCAAAGGGCGTTGCTGTTATAGATCTCAAGGATTCATACACGGCTGTATTAGATGATCTACATGTATCTTTGGCTATAGAAACTTTGCTTGGGAAATATGTTGCTTTGAGTTGCAGTTTTCACTGGGATGGATATATTTGTTTCTTAATTTGTAGAGGTGTGAGAGAGAGTGGCTTGTAATTAAGTAAATTAAAAATTGTATTCTCCAAAATGAAAGATTTGGAAATCCTTTCCTTAATTATCATTATGGGTAATTAAGTAAATTACAAATTCAATTAAAATATCATTAATCTCTTAATTCCTAAAAATGTGTAAAATGACAAAAATATCTAATTATGTACGTACATATTATGTACATTTAGTATTTTCCTTAAAAAGATTACCCATCTATTTGCTTTATTTAATTTCCTCTCTCCTAATTTCTCTCTCTATCATATGATGTAGTTAGTAAGATTCGGAAGATCTTTCCATGAATAAATGAGATTCTCTATTATCCACTTATGCGACATCGTCTATTATTTAGATGATAGAAAGGATATGTGACAATTTTAAAAATTCAAAAATATAAAATGTTAGAGTATATACTTTCTTTATATAAATTTTACATTATAAATTTTTTAATATTATCATGTATGTCGATTATTCATTAATACAATACTCCTTCCGTCCCATCCATGATGACCTGTATTTCCTTTTGGGCTGTCCCATACAAGATGGTCTATTTTTTTTAAGAAATAATTATCTCTTTAAAAATTATGGGACCTACCTATTTTTTATTACTTTATACCATTCTTCTAAATAACTGTATCGAAAAGAAATGGATCGTCTTAGATGAGAGGATTACAAAATATCACATTATAATGTAATAAGTTAAAGTATTCAAATATGAAAATAAAGTTTAAACAGTTATAGATTTCAACGTCAATCACGCAGACATCCTAAACAATAATTTATCATCAAGTTAATAGTAGCCACCTCACACCGGGTCCCGCCTTGTTTGCTTAAAACCTCATAACCATTCATATAACTTTTTTTTAATGTTTTATACTTCAAAGTTCAGTTCAAACCACCTTGTTTATACTATATATTATATGTAAATATATATGTCTACGTAGACATATTATGAAGATTTCGGTTAGATCCAAATTTTTAATTTGCCATGCATGTCCAGATTTAGAGTATCTAAAAATGCTTGAACTAATAAGCTTCCATTTTTAGAATATGTCTACATACTTATATAATATTTCATTAATTATAGACGAACATTATAAGATGAAATGTACATTTCTGATGTATATCCAACCATTTAAAATCCTTTATTGCCTTTTAATGTCACATTTTCTATCCCATTTGTGGATAATCGACATATGATAATCCTAAGAGTTTAGAATTATCAAATATTAGGGTGTATAATTTATTTATATAAACCTTAAATCTTAGACCATTGTTACATTCATTAATCCACGAATGTAAAAGAAGATGTCACATTAGAAGACAATAGAGGATTTGAATTGATGATATCCAACGGGCTATATGTCAAGTAATATATGTTGCAATTTTACAAATAAAGATGAATGTGTAATTAAGTAAGTTTCTTGTATGGTTGATAGTGTATAGTAGGGAGAAGTATAATATATGTTATATATTATATATGAGTTTATTATGTATGTTAATAGCAGGAAATTTCATCATATATATCTATAGAGGAACATGATGTCAGCACGTGGGCTATGCATATTTATTTGATTAGTTATGCAGCTTAGATCTTAAACGTGTGTATATATATATATATATATATATATATATATATAGAGGATGGATCAAATAGTCTGAGTAGAGATAGTATGTAGTACTCAATCTCATCCATCCATCCTATTAATCGTGTGGCTGAGATTCGCGCCTGATTTTTAAAGTTTTTACACGTTAATTTGTGGTAGTAAGGGTAGATTATTAATTTGATTTGTTATGTGATTTTGAAAATAAATCATGCATATAGTTGAACTGAACAATGCATTCAAATGAACACAAAAATACATCCACTTGAACACAAACATGCATGTGAGTTTCAATTTTAATGCATGCTATAAATGCGCCCTAACGCCGCTCACAAGCATCAGCGCCGCTTCGCAGGCATCCGGCCAGCTACACACCACCTGGTCCGCCTGCACACCAGCGCTTGCCGCACGCACCCAACGTCGGTTGGGTGCGATGCGATGTTATGTTGTTTTAAATGCAGGATTTAGTTGTTTTAAATGCAGTGACATGTTATTTCATATACATTATTTATGTTTTGTAGTGGCTCTTCCCAAACCTAGCGCCGACGTGCACCCAGCGCCCCTACCCAGCGTCGGAGCCCACCCAGCATCCCTACCCAGCGTCGGCGCGCACCGGCGTCTACCCGGCGTCACAAGCGCAACGCCGCACCCAACATCGGTTGTGTGCGATGCATTGTTATGTTATTTTGAATGCATTGTTATGTTATTTTGAATGCATTGTTATGTTATTCTCTATGCATTATCTGTGTTTTGTGGTGCCTCTCCCCAAACTCAGCGCCCGCGAGACCCCAATGCTCGCGGACTCCCCTACCCAGCGCCGGACGGGCACCCAGCGCCCGCTGGGTGCGTTCCCATTTTGCCCCTGAGCGAAAAATGGGTTGCCACGTGTCAAATTTTGGTGCGTCCACGTGTTCAAAATATGTGGTCTAGATTGAGTACTACATACTATCTGGGGATCGGGTACTACGGGAACCCAACCCTATATATATATATATAGAGAGAGAGAGAGAGAGAGATGAGGGATCAAATAGTAATCGAGTCTGAAGATTTTTTCTGATTTTTTAAGCTTAATTTCACTTGTTTCGCTACAATAAGGGTAAATTAGTAATTTGATTTGTTATGCATTTGGTTGAACTGACTTATGCATTCAAATGAATATAAAAATACATGCAGTTGAACACAATAATGTATGTAGGTTGGAAGCGGCGCGTCCAGCGGTGCTCGTGCTTGTGCTCGCATGTCGCCCCGACGCACGCTCGCACGCCCGTTGGCCAACAATACATTTTTACGTTTTGTTAAATGCATGAACCTGTTTTGTTAAATGCATGTTTGTGTTTCGTGCCAACATGCAGTTTTATGTTTTGTAAATGCAGATTTATGGTTTCAACAATAAAACTCTCATCCATCATTCTCCATCAATTCCCCCGTCTCTTTCTCCGATTACCGACGAATTTCACCGTGAACTATTGTCATAGCCACTATCTCTCTCGATTCTTCAATCATCACTACAAGAATTTTGCTAATAGACCACGGGGAATACCCATTGTCTATTTCAAACATCCGCGTGGTCTATAAAGGTATAGTCTATTACGTGCGGCTATAGACCACGCGGATTTTCCCGTGGTCTATTCAGTTATAGACCACGGTGAAAACCGCGTGGTCTATAATGTTATAGACAACGGACCACCGAAGGTGAACCACGGCCTTTCCCGTCGTCTATGACATTATAGACCACGCGGTTTTCACCGTGGTCTATAATCGAATAGACCACACGCATTCTCCGTGGTCATAAGCGAATAATATCTTTTTGTTATTTTATTATTTATTTAATACATGTTTTCATAATTTGAATGCATGTTTCTACTAATTAAAAATAATAATCCAAAAATAGATATAAAATATTTCTCATAATATTATATCAAAATCAAGGAACACATTTCATAAGCATTCAAAACGTTATATCCGGGAAATTCTCAATCTACATGTATTTTCTAACTAGCTACAAGTATTTTCTAACTAGCTACTAAAATTTATCCAAAATATCCATTCACCATCTTCAACAACAAATATTTTCTAACTAGCTACTAAAATTCATAAAAAAAATCAACTTCACCATCTTCAAACATTTCACCCTTGTGCTCGAATGTGCCTGCAAAAGTGTTCCAAACTGACCATCCCAGAACTTCACACTACCGAACTATCCCCACCGGCTATTGTCCACACCTGATTCCACAAAATGGGGATATTGGTTTCAGCATGCAAAATCAAGTAAACAATAACACTTATCACAGAGCCAAATTTGTCTTGCATATAGTTGTCTGATAAATGGACAAATGACTAAGAATAACAACTAATTTTTGTGATTAAACTTAATCAAAGAAATTGAGATTGGGGTCACGTGAGCACAAAACTTTGACTTAAGGTTGAAAAATCTTCACCATTAGGATAAACATGGTGTACATGCTTTATGATGGAGGAAATATACCTGGAAATCTGTCCTACCACATCCGCGAATTAATAAAAAATCACCAGTAAAAGCCATTCTTGGCTGAGGCTGATCGGGTCCATCACCTGTGACATAAGTAACACATCCTTGCATATGACCTGGGGTTGCATGAACCTGCAAATGACAATAGTCCAAAGCTTGAATTATAGGAAGGTGATGCAAAAGATAAGAAATGCAAGTCAGACAAAGCACAAGATAAATTCTAGAGAGGTGGTAAAACAAGACATCATACAACCACAAAAGAGAAAATCATAAGCACCCAAGACCAGCTTTCTCTCACACACTGAGTCCAACACTTCAAGTACATCTTGTTTACAAAAAATAAGATTAGGTAATTGAGGTGAAGAAGATCCTGAATTAAAGCAAGGCCAAGACAGTAGCACTTTATCAACCAATAGGTGCTTCTTGACAAGTTTATATTAATATTTAGACCATACTTCTTGCAAAGTTGAACATACTAACATAGTACATCATGTTATTGCAATAGTTAACTGTCACGAGATACCAAATGGGCAAGCAGAAAACTTGAGTTCTCATATTTTGTTGTAGTAGTACACTAGTACTATTACTACATAATCAACTACCGCCCATTTGAACAAACTTCCTCAATTACATATATCCTAGTTTACATCTTACTTAAGCTTGCGTCAGAATAAATATGTGAAATATCATATATCTCCAGAAAGAGATCACCAAAAGAGATTTTGTGGAAGACGATCGCATCCTAATACCAAAGCTTAGTATGCTTCCATGTTATATTACATCAAGCTCCCCAATTTGTAAAACTAAGATCCTAATCAAGGTAGCTGATATGTCATATTGACTTATCTAATATGGAACAGAGAAATAAAATGAAAATTTTAAAATAATAAAGAAGCTTAGAATAATTTAACTACAACACTAACCTTTTGTCTTAGATCGAACAAATCCCACTCAAAAATCAACCCATCGATCTTTGGATGATAACAATCGCCCAACGGTCCACCCTCCGCCCGGACCGACACCAAACCAGTGAAGACACTCTAGAATTAGGAAGCGTGCCAAAAAGGATGAACAGCAGCACCAAAAGAAATTATAAAACCCGAGCAGGATTTTCGGTAGTTTAATGAAATTACGGGCTCCCGTGGAAATTCAGGTAAACTCCACACTCACAAAACCGAAAATCAGCACTTATATCAAGAACAACACTTATGCAAACCACACAATTCACATACGCGAAAATACCCAAATCGCAAGTCGAAAATCAGAGGTCACTTGTGTTTAAGATACCCGAAATTCAAATAAGTATAAGTGTGACACTCGGAAAAATAGTGGTTTAAATCAAAACACATATCTGAACAAGGCGATCGGTAACAACTGAACAGAATGGCACAAAACTCTTGAAAATCAGCATTTAAACTACCGAAAGGAAAAATTTAAATCTGTGAAAAACTGATTTAAGACAGTGACTCTAATAACACCGAGCTTGATAGCACTTAGGCAAAATTAGCGCTTAAGCAAAATCAACACTTAAGCAAAAGTCGAGAAGCAGAAGACTAAGAAAATCAGCACTTAAGCAAATTCGGAGAAGAGCGATTAACATCCACGCAGCGATGTATGGACGTAATCGAACAATAGTTATCTGTTATGAGCGAATAAACACGGTTACGGTGGGTGGGGCGTTCGGCGCCGCCGTGAGCAGAGGTTCTCGCTGAGTCTCGAGTTACTGAGTCGCGAACCCGATGGGTCGGCCCGGTCATCGGAGGAGTGAAAGATTCGCCTCCTCGATTCGAGCTCACCGTCGCTCGCCGTTTGGAAGCCCAAGTGCCACGTCCGGTTCGGAAAAATGAGAGCCGCCGAGATGGAAATCCTCAATCCTTTCCACGGTGAACTGAACCGGGAAAAGTCAAAATTCAAAGAAAGAGGGTGAGAAGGTTATTCGGTTCGATCGGCCGGAGGAGATGGTGAGTCGGTGCCGCCAAATCGGACCTATTTCCTTCAAGAATCGAACCCTAGCGCGCCGTCTTGAGTGCTGAAGCCCAAGAGTCACCGCGGTCGAGAGTCGCCGCAGGTTGGAGGCGAGAGGCCCGCCGAGTCTCGATTAAGCGGTCGAAGGGTTTCTCTTCGTTTTCTTCCTCCACCAAAGAGAAATGTAAGAGAGAGAGAGAGAGAGAGGAGGAGAGGGTGTGAGAGAAAGGTGCGGGAATTATAAAGGAGCAACATATATCTAGAAAAATATTGTAAAAGACCACATGGCTAAGTAACGAAAGACCACGCGGCCTAAGCCCGTGGTATTTAGTCGACGTGGATGTTAGACAACGCGGCAAAAACCGTGGTTAATAAAAGTTATGCGCTAATAGACCACGCGGTAAGGGCACCGTGGTCTATCATATGAAAAAAACGCTAATAGACCACGTGGTTCTCTAGCCCGTGGTCTATAACCGTTTAAAAATATGGTTATAGACCACGCGTTTCACCACCCACGTTGTCTATGTTATAATAGACCACTTTAGTACTAATGTGCGTGGTCTATGACATGCGGTCTATGAGAAAAATTCTTGTAGTGCATCTATCAAATTCATCTTCTATTTTTTTCTCTCAAAATCCATAAATTTGGTTCTCAATTTTTCTCTTTTTTCTTTCTTTCGAAATCTGTTGTTTGTTGTTGTTCGTGTATGTTGCTGCTGTTGTTCGCCGATGCTGCCGCTAAGGAGAAGAAGAAGAATGCTTATTTGATTTCTTCCCATTTTGCCCTTGCAATAATTTTTTTATAAAAAAAAGAAAGAAAAAGGAGCTACCACGTGTCGACTTGTGATCTTGATGGTCTAGATTGAGTACTCTAGATTGAGTACGGAACCCAACCTATATATATACGTGAGAATGTAAATATTTGAGGACATTTAACGTATAAAGTTGTTACTAAATGTATAAATTTGTTACGGCAACAACTTTATATTAAGTGTTACAATTTATATGTTAAATATATATATATATATATATATATATATATATGCATTCTATATATATATATATATATATATAGGGAGGGTTAGCGAGAACCATTTTTATTGTGAGAACGTGAAAACAAAAAAAATGATGAATTCGTTGTGAAAATTGATGAATTCGTTGAGAAAGTTACTGAATCCAAAAATATAAAAAAAATTGAATTTTTGTCCCTTATGAGATTCGAACCCGGGTGAAAAATATCGAATTTTTGGATTCAGTAATTTTTCCGACGGATGCATCAACTTTCATAGCGAATTTATTTTGTTCATAGCGAAATTTTGTGTTCTTAGTTCTCACCTTAAAATGATTCTTATTTGAACCTAACTCTCTCTCTTTCTATATATATTACATATATATTTTGATATTGGAAGAAATAAGTATATTAATTTGCCTTGGAGGTCATTAGATATAGATGATTTGACTTTAATGGAGTTTTAAAGGAAGAGGGAAAGAGGATGGTTGGGTAGTTTATGTCGGGTAAGCAAATGAAAAGTATTGATAAAAATGAGAACACATGGAGACCTGCTCAATGGCGGTAAAAGGGGAACTATTGGAAAAATTCCTATGCATCAGGAATTAAATCTATTTTAATCGTGCGTTTTGATTACATCTCAAAACCTATGATGATTTTCTTACTGAAGTAACTAATGTTACTGTTTTGTTTTGGAGTTAGTCGTTATTATTACAGGTTTTCAGTAGTGGAACTACCAGTTTGGATAGACCCAAGACTGAAGAAGTTCAAGCCGTACAAAGACCAGTCATACTGATAGGAGTATCGATACCAGTACAACTGATGAATAGTTCGATTGAAGGATCGCGTATTGAAGACTGAAGACTAAAGGAATACCAACGAAAGTCTAAATACTAAAGTACAATCGAAACTGAAGAGAATGACTGACAGAGTAAAGTTAAAGACTAAAGACTGACGTCGGAAGGCTGAAACCGGAAGATCGAAGACTGAAGACTCAGTACTGATGGACCGAAAAGGAGTCAGGATATGACTAAGTGTCATATCAGGCAGCCGATAGACTTTTTGAAAGTTAAAGCTAGGTACTAGAAGTCAAAGCTGGGTACTAGTTGTTAAAACTAACTACCAAGAGTCAAAAATGATGTCCAGGAGTCAAAGCTGTTAGTCGATAGTTAAAGCTGACAACCAGTAATCAGGCCAATAATACAAAGTTAAAGCTGGAAAGATATAAGGTCAAAGTTGAGTATATATCTACGTTTGACTGAAAGCATCATACTGACTCAGGTTGTTCAAAGCTGATAAAAGAAGGAGTCTAGACTGTTGAGAATATGTTGAAGCAATCTCGACTGATCAAACCTGACGTACATACTGAAGAAACACGGAGTCTACTCAACTAAAGAAACACGAAAATTATTATGCCTTGAGTGTTTGACTCGACACGTGCGGTAGCGTATCTGCAGAAGATCTTGACATGTCATACCGCATTTTCAGAGTTGCAGAGCTATAATATACGATGATGCAACCTTTGTCAGAAGAGGTACGAGGATTCTCAACGGGAAGAATTCAAATGACAAAATGGAAGAATATGAATAGTGGTCCCTCCAACGACTCTATTCTTATCTCTCCCCTATATATATGTGCAGAATCCAACCTTCAATGATTACCGAAACACTGCACAATTGAATTTCCTAAAGCTATCAAGCCAAATCTCAAGACAATCAATCAGTGATTTCAAAGAAGGAAGTTCCCCAAGTATCAACAAATCTCCAGAGCTCAAATATATTTATCAGCTCGAGATTTCATATACAAGTCCTTACGTCTATGATATTGTCTCTGTATATCTTAAGCCTAGACATATTGATTTTATCGTATGTGATAACTTAGATCCCAAGTTATCCTAAGTTGGAAAATCCCTATACAAAACCTGCACAGTTTAGTAGAAGTTTGGGCAAGTAAGCAATGAAGTATTAGTTGCTGAAAGCTTGATTTATAACACCTGTAAGCTAGAGGTTATGTCAACTAGATCATAAAAGCAGTTGGGGTTTCTTAGAACCAATGAAGCGTATGAAAAATGCCAAGTTCGACTGGATATTGTAAAATGACATCAGTATCTAGGTTTACTCTTGTACCCGTAAATAAGACCCAATCCCAAGCTAGTGGATTGACCGAACAATCAGTCCGTGGATGTAGGAGTTGATCTCTCCGAACCACTTAAAAATCAACGTGTTCTTTACTTTCTACACTATCTTTACAATGCCGGTTATTGAACTGTCATCATCAGCACACTAGCAACACAATATTATTTTAAACCCTCTATTAGTATCTGTTCGATGATATGGAGTTATAAACTGAATACTGACTAATCAATATTTGACTAAGTGTTTTTAACCTGAGTATCAAAACCACATTCTGCACGCACATCAATTATCAGTCCAACTGACTTGCTAGCTCGGTGTCGATGGGTTTGCTAAGCGATATCCATCGAGACAAGACAACCGTTATTTGAGCGATAAGCGACTAATACCGATCTTGAAGCGTCGGTTAACCGACCAGGCGATCTCGAGATACTGATCGATCTTGTCAATAAAAAAAAGTTTTGATTTACCTACTTAGTATATTCCTCTCTCCCCATACACCAGAACGTACCCAATGCATCAGTAACTCCATTTAATTAGACCATTATTCTCTTATGCTATTTATGTGGATACATGTTCTATTCCTATGACCCAAATTATTCACTTATATTTAGTTTTTTTAGTTTAATAATTTTATGATGGTATAGTTATCTGTATTAAATATACATAGAGAAATAAAACTGTTATTTGAAATTTGTCAAGATGATGCAAATTTGTAAACCTAACAAATGTAGAGAGAGAGAGAGAGAGAGAGATTTAAAGTGGCGAGGAGATGATTTGTGCAACAACTAAAGGTAAGATAGAAATGAGGTTCACAGTTGCTCACTGGGGCTGCTAATTACGCTGCCTCTGATTTATTTTTATTTATTTCAAAGATATTATCGAACTTCCTTAAAGTTAACTGCCAAAAGCACTGAAACACTTGTGACAATATATAGTACACATAAATAAACTTAATTAGATTAGTTGTTTCTTCAGCTGTCATTCTGTAATTGGAAATGCCACTTACAAAGCGCACATCACCAAATTTGTGTTGTTTGATTCTCTGACAACCTATGCACACAAACACGAAGACAGTAGATATAAATAGAGTTTAGTATCATGTCGCAAAAGTAGCATTCTTTTCATTTTGGGGAACACATTACAACACTCGGATGCATTTGTTTAAGCCTTCTTGATTCCCGATCTAAAGACACCCATTGTTCTCTTCTTTCCCATTTTAATCGATACATCTTGATCATTTGTGATGTTAGTTTCTAGTATGAATTTCCTTGGAGGTTAGAAGGTGGTAGCTGTTCGATTTAAATGATGATTGATCATTATGTTTCTTATCATGTCCTTGCTGTGAACTTAATATACAACTTTTAACTAGTTAACAAGAAAGCAAGACATTTTATTATTCAAGAACAAGGGGCAACCCTTAATCATTAGTTCAACAACCCTCAATCCTCACATGCATTTCTCTCTAGATCTAAATAAAAGGACTCTTTAATTAATTACTTCCATTATTATTCCGATTCTTGCATCATTTAATTGTAAAAAAAAGTTAAAATTATGAAGAATGTTTGCAACAGTGTGGGAACTTCCGAAGACAATAGAAATTGGGAAAAATATGTATGATTATGAATTATTATCAAAGACAAGATCAATCTAATGGGTCCCCAAATGTGCTTTATCGTCCATCTTCTCACCTTTTAAATCACTCTTCTTGGGACGTCCGCAACCATCTCTCCAAAATTTGAAACACTTAGCTCCAAATTTTATAACTCTTAATTAATTAAATTAAATACTTAGTTGCTAAAATTTAAAACTCTTTAAAACTTGTATAAATACCCCTATATGTAACAACTCCCTTGAACCTCACGCTCTCCTTTCTGCCTCAATTTCTCTCAATAAAAATAGAAAAATCACGTCACCATATATATTTATCCAGTGTGTGCTGTGTGTAGTAGTAGCATTGATGGCGGAGATAGAGTATAAAAAAAAACCATTCAACAACGGGCGGTTAAAGCTCTTCGGCTTCAACATGACGGCGGAGGATCAAGAGGAGGTGGTCGACTCCGTCTCCGGCGGCAAATCGCCAGAATCGGACGGGCGCAGATACGAGTGCCAGTACTGCTGCCGCGAGTTCGCGAACTCGCAGGCCCTGGGCGGGCACCAGAACGCGCACAAGAAGGAGCGGCAGCAGCTCAAGCGCGCGCAGCTGCAGGCCACCCGCAACGCCGCCGCCTCCTACATGCGCAACCCCATGATCTCCGCCTTCGCGCCGCCGCCACAGCTTCTCGCACCGTCGTGGGTCTACGTGCCACGAGCCAGCGCCGCGCAGCCATTCCAGGTGCCGCACGGCTGCGTCTTCACCAGCGGGAGGGGCGCGGTGGAGCCGCAGCAGGCCGTGAGGGCTCACGGTGGGAGGTTGGATGGGCCGTCTTTGAGTAGATTTTCGAGGGTTGAAGATGGGCCGGGCTTTGGGGTCGATTTGCAGCTCAGCCTCGCTCCAGCCGGTTCCTGAGATCGCTTCGACTCGATTCGATTTAGGTCTCACTAGAGAGGAAGCCCTATGCTTTGGTAATTAATTCATTTTATCTCTAGAATTTTGTACATTTTTTCAGATCTATTTTTTTCATCAAGGGAAAAATTCTCACTAGCATGGATTCCTTCTTCATATTTGAGTTTGGGAATTTCTGATTCAATTTGGTACGTTCACGTCAAATTTTGGACTATATTTCGAATGTCTATTGACGAAATAAGTTACAAACTAATTACAATATCAAATATATCGTTCAAGAGTGAAACTCAGAATATATCTAGATTGGATTCTGATGATATATATACTTGTGTGTCTGTGTGTGCGTATGTGTATAAATTGGCTAGGTTTACGTGTTAAGCTAGCCACCAAAAAATCGTGGAAATAGATATTAATTAACATAATTGAATGAATAAATTAATTAGCATTTCCGACAAGGAGCTGGAGTTAAGATGGAATGGGTATCTACAATTTTAGTTTAGTAAACAAAAATGACTTTCACGATTGAGGAAATATACGAGTTAGATTTGAAACTTATGAATCTGTGCACTTGATTTATTAAATAATTGATGGAAAGTTGGTCATAATCTAAACTTTTGCTCACATATAGACTTTGAATTATAAAACTAACATTATTGTTCCATGAAGTAAGAGATCTTTGATATATATTCTTTAGATGTAAATCTAACAAGTCTCTTGGATTCCAAATAAATAGTATATAATATGTGTGTATTCATAGATGCACCTCATTTTGCATCTGATCGAATTATCACATAACTCTGTGCATGTGTGTGTGAGAGCGCTTTTCCTTTTTCCTTAGAGGAGAGTTGTATAATTGAATTCTTAGACCTAATAGTTTATAAATGGGAGTTTCATCAATCACTAGGGTCATATATAACATTGAATTTCCTATTAATGATATATAGGAAAATGTTCAAATAAAAATCTCTTATCGTGAGAATTGAGCGAATATTTGTACTAAACGTATAAACGAAATACACTACGATAATGCGCTAATGTATACTGTTATCGTAGTATTTACTTTATAAGTTGAGTATTAGTATTGTCATAGTTCTTACTATCAGAGTTTTTTAATTTAACCAACCCAATACATATATATATATATATATATAATTAATTAATACATATTTTTGTGAGTTGATTAATATTAATACATTATAGGAATTGACCATCTGCAGTATATATAGAGAAAATGATAAATTTTAAAACTTTAGATCGGAGGGTTAATTATATGGCCGAAAATTTTATATAACCTATATGTTAAGTTTGACATTCTTTTTATTCCATATATTAAGTTGCTATTCTTTTTAACCAATTGAACAATTTAACCATCCCAGCGGCCAACTCCCAGCGGCCAACCTCCCCAGCGGCCAACCCTCCCCTGCGGCCAACCCTCTTTCCCGGCGGCCAACCTCTCTCCCTCTCCCTTTTCCCGGCGGCCAACCATCCCTCCCTCCCCTCTGCCGACGGCCAACATTCCTCCCTCTCCCTTTTGCCGCGGCCACCCTCCCTTCCCCTCGGTTTCCCGGTGGCCAACGTCTCCCCATTTCCTTCGTCTGTTTTTTTTTTTACAAATGAAGGATATTTTGTAATTTTACTTTAAATTGGGTAAAAAAAGTAGCAACTTAACATATGGATTAATTTAAGTAACAATGTTAACATTTGGGGTAATTCTCTCCATTAACACTAATTATAAACCCCTAAAAATTATTACAAAAGAGTAATAATTAAAAATGGGTGTCAATGATTTTTTCTTGAAGATACCATATTATTAAATCACTGACAAGCAAAATCAATATCCATTATGATTACAGGGGTCATACGTTGAATACATTCTTAAACAACCCATTTTGGTAGCCATATCTGCCAATCTTCAAGATTTCAAATGTATATGTATTTATACTATTTCGCAAGTAACGGGGGTCCTTTTCACATAAAGACCTGTTCTTTAAGTGCACAAATGCAAGCTAATTAATTAGTTCTTTAAAACTATATTAATGCTTAATTGGATAGCCGTCCACATTTTTGTTACCTAACTAATAGGTGTTAGATATGGCCAAAATCACGACTTAAATTTTAATAATCTTATTGTCACAATACTAAATATCCGATTAATATTATATAGAATTGACGAATGTGTGTCTGTGTGTGTTTCATACAGTAAGAGTAACGGTGGCCACCATATACGATGTTTAAATGCTAAAATGTATCACGAATAATTTGATTCAAAATAACCATATATAATCACAAACAAATGGTTGGAATTGAAGGAAAAAAAGTTAGAACTTCTAAAATAAGATTGATTAAAATATTTATGTTCAGGAGTCGGCTACCAATGGTGTGACGTTAGGACAGAAGTATGAAGTGATCGTCGATGCACATAAATATGGACGAGGAGTGGCTTCGATAAAGGCTTCAAGCGGAGAACATATACTAGGCGAGCTTAAATGATTTGATATGTGCTACTCATACCAACAAGATGTATCTTTTTTTTGGGAGTTCATCTCATAAAATCTCTAAAATTAGACATGTTTGTCTTGGAACAATTGTGGGATGGGTGATCTCCTGAAAAGTTTTTTCCAGAGAATATGTAAATGAGGATAAAACACATTGAAAATACTTGTGTTGATCTGTGAAATTAGTCATCAATTCAGAAGTCGAATCGTTACAAATGATGTGTAAGTAGGGAAGCTTACGTGTAGGCAACAAACAAGATAATGCAATTCTAAGAGATATATATATATATATATAGGGGAGGGTTAACGTGAGAATCAAAAAATGATGAATTCGGTGTGAAACTTGATGAATCCGTTGGGAAAGTTATTGAATCCAAAAAAATGGAATTTTTGTCTCTCATGGGATTCGAATCCTGGGTGAAGATTTCGAATTTTTTGATTCAGTAACTTTCCAGCGGATTCATTAACTTTCATAGCAAATTCATTTTGTTTGTAAAGAATTTTCGTGGTTCTTAGTTCTTACGTTAGAATTGGTTCTTATTTGAACACACACACACACACACACATATATATATATATATATATATATATATGAGTGCATTGTGCACCACCCGGGTTCGAACTCCATGAGCAGAGAAAATTAAAATATATTTGTTTAGTGCAGTAATTTTCAAGAAAAATACATTATTCTCACATTTGTACGATAACAAAGGTTTTTATAATAATCCATCCCTATATATATATATATATATATATATATATATATATATATATATATATATAGCACTTAACCTGTAAAGCTGCCTTCAAATCTAATTATTGAAAAGGAACAATGAACAAAAGAAGTTTTATGGGTAAATATGAAGAAAAGACTACCTTAATATATTGGCTAATTCTTTTCGGTGTGAAGCCAGACTTAAAATTATAGGTATATGTCAAATGTCGGCGCTCATTTCTCATGCCTCTTCTTGTTGCATTTCAACTTTAATTACTACAAGCAATCATACATGTTTCAAATATTATTTTTTTGGTTTATATGTGTATGTCGGATGTGTGAAATGGAAAATGTAATCCAATGAAGCAAGTATGATTTGTTCTAGATATGGAAAAAGGAATTGGTGAAAGTGAGATTTTTGTAGTGTTTTATAAAAAAGAGTAAAAGAATACTGATGAAATACTAACAAGCTCTAATTATTAATCTAATATCTTTTGGACTTTTTGCTCTTGAGATCCTGTATCACATTTTTTTTGTCAATTAATACAGAAATTTTAAAGGTTGCATCACGGTGAACTCGAACTCGAGACCTTTGGCCTCAGGCATTAACCACTCTATCACTAGGCCAACACACACACACCTTGTATCACACTTTTTGTCATCCTATTGTGTACTATTTTCAATTTTTTAAAATATTTGTCCACTTCTTTTTCTTCAATTTCAATTTCTAGTGGTTCAGTTAATTTTGTACTTATTAACTAGGGTTTATTATACTTAATTAGCTAGGGTATATCATTACTTATCACATTTATTTTCAATTTATTACTTAATAATTGATTATTGGGTTTGATAAATTCATAAGTATGATATATATATTTTTGAAAATTTCAATTTTAGGTTACAAATGTTAATTATAATCCACTATATTATAATAAAATTTATTTTTTTTAAAATAAGTCTTCTTAGATTAATAAATTTAATAGTAGAACACAAGTGAAACACAAAAATGTTAGAATACTGAACCAATTTTTTGGGAGCGTGACATATATACTTTATAGCTAGGCAAACGAAAACACAGAGAATACAATAGTAGAGATTATTTACCAGCAGATGCTTTTCTTGTCATTTGAAGATTTTGATGGCAGAGAGTCCATCTTGGTGAAAAAGAGAAAAGAGGGACAGATTTGAAAACTATGGCAGTTGCTGAAGAAAAGTTTTCTTACCTCGTAGCTTTTTGACATAAGGATGTAGGGATATGACAAATAATAGAAGATTATATATAAAGAGGTCCACAAAGAATATTACTAACAACAAATTATAGGCTCTAGCGCCTATCGTTATTGATACGGTGTAGTTAGGGATGTTAATCGGGTCAGTTAACTCATTCAGGTTGTCGGACTATTTAGTTCGGATTATTTGAGTTGATGTTTTTCGGATTAAAATTTTTCAACCCGAATCCTAAACTCTCGGGTTTGGGCTAACACGTTGGGCTAATCAGACTAGAAAGCTTAAGAAAAAATAACGTATATATATATATATATATTTTATAATTATATATTTATAACAAATATTTTCTATTAAGTATTGGAGTAAAAAGACAAATAAATAATATGATAACTTCAAATATTAAACCAAAACATATTTCATAAATATTTAAAAAATATTAAAAAAATCTTATCATACTAACTTTCAGAAACAAGTAATAAAGTTTGAAAATCATATAACGAGAAAAATTTAAGTTAATCGGGTCAATCCACTCACTTGGTTATTGGGCCAACTCATTCGGGTTCAGGCTACTTTAGGGCCAACCCTATCGGGTTGTCAGATTATTCGGTTTGGCTCATTTCATTTGATATTTTTTTCGAGTTATAAAATTTTAACACTAACCCTATTGGGTTGTCGGTCTATTTGGACCAACCTATAAGTTTCAAGCTAGATTGACATCCCTAGGTGTTTTTGTATAAGAAAAGAGAAATATTGGAGAAGATGCCTGCATTGCTGAAGAGACTCAACATCGGAAAGCAGACTGACATCATTACAATCAGATCTGACAGAGGAACTGAGTTCCTGAATGTCATCAGAAAGTATTATAAGAAGAAAGGTCAGTCATCAAATGTAATACCCCGTAGTTCTTTTAGTAGATTAACTCCTGATTAAGAGTTTATAAGAAGGGCATTGCATCCTTAAGAAAGAGTTGTTTAAGATAGAAGCTTTTGCGTTAAGCTTCGCGTTGAGAAGATAAAATTGAGGCAGAATCTGAGATAAGATTCTTAGATCTTATTTAGAATAAGAAGACCTAGATTCCAAAGGTCTTGAGATAATAGATACATGCTCAATAAAGTTTTGATTTTAGAAAATTGAGAATTTCAAAATCTATGTTTTGTGACGTCGGCGGTTGCCGATTAAGCTCGGATTAAGAGCAAAATATTTAAAATGGTTTTTGAGGTCAAAAACATTTTTAATAAGTATATTTTGATGATTATGATTTATTATTAGTTCAAAAGCAGAGATTCAAGTAGAGATTGTTTTATCAGATAATTAGTTTCGATTTCTTGCTATAAAAAACGTTATGCATTATTTTACAATAATTATTTTTAATTTCCAAAAGAAAAGTGATTTTTACCTATTAAAAAAAATGAGAAAAAGAAAAGAAAAGAAATGAGTTTCTAGAAAAGTGATGACTAATCACTTATTTAAGAAAATCAAAATTAAAATACTTTATTACATAAGATTATATACATAGAACAATGAAATTTCACTATTCAACCTTCATTTTCTTCCTAAAATTCGATTAAAACACACACTAGCACACACACAATTTTCGAATTTCTTGAGAGAAAAATAGGAAGATCCAACCGTTAAATTTTCGATCCGTCTTCGAAACGAGGTATAATCTCGTCTTTAGAACACATCTACGGATTGAAAAATTTAAAATCATGAGCATATGTTAATTTCATGTTTTCGGTTATTTTGGAATAATTATGAAGAATTATACTTTGTTGATTATTTGTTAATATTATGATAGATTTGTCGTCTACTTATTGTTTAACGTTGAATTTGTGAAGTATATGTTTATTATTTGGAAATTCATGAAATTTTTGAAAAAGGGGATGCTTTGATTTTGGATTTATGATGTTGATATGATTGAATTTCCTTCATATATGTGTTATTGGATTGATATAAACATGTTTGAGCAAGAAAAACATTTGAAATCGAAACTGTGTGGAATTTCCCAAAATGGCTCTCATAATGTTGGAATTGTGATTTTTATTTAATGATTTTGACTTCGTATTTGGATTCTATGATATGAATAATGCTTAAAATGATTTATTCGGATTTTTCGGCCGACATATTCAAAAAGTGTAAAATTTTAGTTTGCCGACAAAAATGAGTTTTCAATGTTAAAGCTTTGAGCTTTATGTTTTGATGATAAATTGATGATCTTTGATGACAATTGAACATGTATAGAGGTTCATTGGTGTCAGATGACGTCTCATACGATTTTTTACGTTGGACATAATGTTATGTCTTAAGGGATGATTGGTTTTTAGCTAAGATTTGCATAGTTGAAGTTGTTGTTGAGTTTTATATGCTCATTTGAACATATGGTGATGATTTGGTGGAGTTTGGGATAAGTTTGGATTGAATTGGTATTGCATGGCGAAGCGTTTTATAGACGTTATTCTGCCAAAATTTCGTTAGAATTGTTGTTAATAAGATGTTAGAGGATGCAATGAGCCAAATATTGATAGACCATAGCGTCTTGATATCGAGAAGATATGATATAGTTGTGTCGACGACTAAGATAAGTTATGTTTTTGTTTGATTCTTTGTAGGCTTTTATGCCGCTTTATGTTGATTAAAGGATCAAGAAGAAGAAGAAGAAGTGAAGGCGGAGAATGATCACGGTGGTGATTACTGTGGGTATTATATAAACAAGCCTGACCTCTTAGCTCCCTAACAACGAAGAATAACTAAGCTAATTCGACTATTTCTTAAATGCTATGATATGCTTTGATATGTTTTCAAATGATATTATATGCATTATTTACAAAGTTTCAAAGTTGACTGACTTGCCTACTTTTCAGCATGAGCATAAGCATAATGCACTACCTATCCACGGAAGAAAAAGAAAGAATTTACCGACGTCGTGTATGACCGTAGTTAGTATCCTTCGGGTCCAACTCGGGTATGTGATGTTAAGGTGTTTGAGAAGGAGGCCTACTTCTCAACACACAGAAAGAAACCATGGACACGGGAAGGAAAAGAAAAGTTGCATGCAAGCATATGATGTGCATATCCATATGTTATGATGATATGAATATGAATGAACAGATTTGAGAAGTCTTATGCAGGTAATTTAAATAAAACCCCTGCATAAGTTTATTTTATGGCAAGTCAAGTTTATAGCCCTAAGGGAAAAGTTTTAAATGTTTTCGGCGTATACCACTGAGTGAATTTTTCTTTGTACTCACGCCTTGCATATATTTCTAAATATGCAGGTTGAGCTCGAGAGGATGCTGGAATCGAATGTTGCGCGAAGGTGCTTCTCTAAATGATTTGATTCATGAATAATTGTTTATTTGCTAATGTTATTCATTGATGCTGTTATGTTTTGTTGCCCAGAGAGTTATGTCTTCATACATAATTCTCAGCCACACTTTCAGTTGTCGAACTTTGACCTTTACTTGCTTATGTCTTTTGCTATGACGAAAGGATCATGTCCTTGATAAGAATCTTATTTCCATTGTTATGATCTTGGTATTTTGATTTTTAGGTTGATTTGTTTTAGTAACAAGGATTCTATATGTTCCTTGGTTGTTGATTGAAAAATTTCATGATTCTTTGAGCTGTTACTAAATATTTAGTTGATTGTGAATCACCAATTTGGTTATCATATCTTGATTATTTGTCCTCAACCGTTATTCTTCTTCATTCAATTCTCTCTTGTGGTTTGAGGACATAAAATTATCATTTGTCACAATCCATTCTACTTCTTTGAACCCTAATTGTTTGAATCATTCGGGATGAAAATTGATATCTTATCTTTCCCTTGATGTACATTTGGTCACATTTGTTGATAATTTCCTTCTTAACCCCAAGTCACGACCTAATTACTTGATTAAGTAGTTGGTGCGTGAGATCGGTATCGAGCGATTCGAATTACGAACACGTGAATCTTTGTAAATTTTGTGCAGTTTGTGTACAGTTTTTAATTCTGAGCTGTGAATCCTTGTGAACTTTTACACAGCTAAGCATAGCTTTGAACTCTGAACATGTAAATTCTTGTGAATCATTGTGCAGCTTGTGGCGTCTTGAATTCTGAAATCATGAATCTTTGGTAGTCTTGTGCAGTTGTGCACCTTGAGCATACGAATTCTTTTAAGCTGACTCTGATTGAGAATTTGAGTTTATAGAGTCATTTGTTTGACTCTATCTTGAGAAAATGAGTTTATGGAATCAGTTGTTTGATTCTGATTTAGAATATGAGTTAAAGAGCTAGTTGTTCGTAAGAGAAGCTCAACATTCGATTCCGTCATCTCTAGCTCACCAGGTAAAAGTTTATGATTATGTTTATGCTTATGATTATGATTATGATAGATGATGATTGAGTATACTCCTCATTGAATGAATTGCTATATGAGAATGTATGACTGAAAGGAGTTATTGCTCTATAAGCTAAAGTTGAAAAGAAATTATGAGAAGAGACGACAGAGCAACATGAACATATTCTCTGCAAGTGTTCGAATATTCTTTTTATTAGAATGATGAGGATTGACCGGACAGTTCGGAAGAGTACGACTTATTTATCGTCGTCCTGATATTGTTATCTCGTTGTTGTCATGACGTTTGTCGTCGTTTTGTTTATATTCATTAGCAATGATCAAAGAGAATTTCCGTCTATATGTATCAGACGAGTAGCTTACCTTGAACGAATTCCTCGCTCGAGTCCATCATTCGTGGAAAGAAACGTTTGAGCAAGGCGTATCGAGATTAGATGGAAAATTTCAGTTGATTCCTTTAGTATTTAAAAGGTGGCAAGATTGGGTTGTTGCTGTTGCCATTAATTAAATGGAATTTTGGTTTTGTTGCTTTTGAGCGAGCTGATTTTCCAGATTCCTAGTTATCATCATGTTTCAATATTATGAACACTCGAGCCCCTCCTTTTGATTCATCTATCCCTATTGCTAAACCTATCTCAGTTGTTCATCAGCTTCAATTGATTAATAATTTTCCTTTTCCGCTTGATGATGAAGATGATGGTGAAAACCTTGGACCCATAAATATTGATTCTTTTATTCCTGAGCATGATACTAGTACCTCGACTCTATAAATAGAGTATTCCTTATCAAATGCTCAGCTAATTATGTATGAATCTGATGTAGATCTTATACAATTTGATTATTCTTAAATCGATATTGAGATTCCTACATCGATTCAGTTTATTCTATTTTCTTATGTTTCCAAGACTTCTCCTTTAGAGATTTAAGAAAAGATTCAAGCTAGTTGATCGAGACCCAAATATCTCGAGATTTTTGTGTATGAACTCAAGTGGTACCAGTTGTTGGCACAACACAGCTACAACCCTAAACATTGGTCAATTGCCTTCTGTGACAGCCTTTCATGGACGGAATGGAAGCTAATAGTTGTAGATTATATCGGATGCGCTTTGCCAGAGATATCAAATCATCTATATACCTGAAAACCCCAAATAACAAATTTGTTCCTGCTTTTGAGAAAGCCTCAAAGAAGCAATTCTTTTTCTTGATAGCTATATGATTATTTTGCTACCCAGTTTGTGTCAATTTATATCATAATCTTGTAATAAGCAATTGTGAAGATCTTTGAGATCTAAGCCTGTTTATTGATTGAAAACCTTTTTTCTTGCTTTTGATAAGCACGATATGCTGCATTGTAGTATTTACTTGAAATGCAGTATACCATCTAGAAGAAGAAGAAATTTTTACTCTGAAGAGAAAGAATAAGAAAGTACAATTCTTTTCAAGATTTACCTGTACTTTCTCCCTCTTAAACCAATCAACGAATGGCAGAGTTCAGAGTCAGATCCTTCATCCTTAATGAAGTTGGTAATCGAATTGATGTAAAATGAGTTCGCTCTGTTGAGCAAATTCTCAAGTTTTTGGAATGCTTTGATCAAGAATATCTCCTATGTATATCGTTAACACGGAAGGGTCAACAGTTTTCCGGTGGAGATTACGTCAGAAAGTTTTTCTTCCGGGCAATTAGAGAATTTTACATGGGAACAATTCAAGGAATAATTGTACGAAAAATATATATATATATACCTCGGAATTTTGCAAACAGAAAGAGATTTAGCTTACGAGCATAAAGCAAAGAAAGCAAGCTGTCGCAAAATATGATCGTGAATTTTGTATACTAGTTCGTTACGTTCTTTACAAAGTTGCAAAGATGAGAAGACATATGTGTTGATTACCCAAATCAAAACGTGGGTGAATATCGATCGACTCATGAAGTACGCTCATGGTATTTTGATCTCTACCATATATAGGCTGATAAGTTAACACAAGTGTACGTCCAAGAGACGGTATGTCTACATAAGATGTTCGTTTTGATTGCATCGAGCAGAAATTCTAAGTTTACATCTCGTTTTGGACGAGTTTTCAATAAAGATAAGTGTAAGATCGAATTTCAGTGCAGCTTCTCATCCGCAATAGATGGTCAATTAAAATGGACTATTCAGACATTAGAAGACAAGATCAGAACAACGATTTATATGACGCTCTTTGAAGTCTTCTACAGTAGAAATTATAGATTGCCGCTCTTCAAGGATGCGATTGGAGAAAGAAAAAGTGCTTAAATCAGAAACGATTAAAGAAATGGTTGTAATCGTACGACAAGGAAAGAAAAGAATCCAAGAAGTTATCGAGGTGTATCGAACGGTACGAGATTTTAATGAAGATTTGGCCAATCGCCTACAGATTTGTATTTCTTTCAAGTTCGACGATATTTATGATGTGTTCCATGTGTTGCTGTTACGAAGATATGTGTTTGAGCAAAAACACATTATACATCAAGAGAACAAATGTTCTTGAACAAGATCTAATCTACGAAAAGAAGTCAGAATGTATCTTAGATTGACATGGAAGCATGATGATTTAGAAGAAGCGACATGGAAGCTAAAGATCAGATGACAAAGAAGTACCTCAGCAAAGGTACCAAATTTCGAGGACGAAATTTTTATAAGGGGGTGAGAATGTAATACCCCGTAGTTCTGTAGCAGAGATTAAATCCTGATTAAGAGTTTATAAGAAGGGCATTGCATCCTTAAGAAAGAGTTGTTTAAGATAGAAGATTTTGCGTTAAGCTTCGCGTTGAGAAGATAAAATTGAGGCAGAATCTGAGATAAGATTCTTAGAGCTTATTTTGAATAAGAAGACCTAGATTCCAAGGGTCTTGAGATGATAGATACATGCTCAATAAAGTTTTGATTTTAGAAAATTGAGAATTTCAAAATCTATGTTTTGTGACGTCGGCGGTTGCCGATTAAGCTCGGATTAAGAGAGCAAAATATTTAAAATTGTTTTTGAGGTCAAAAACATTTTTAATAAGTATATTTTGATGATTATGATTTATTATTAGTTCAAAAGCAGAGATTCAAGTAGAGATTGTTTTATCAGATAATTAGTTTCGATTTCTTGCTATAAAAATCGTTATGCATTATTTTACAATAATTATTTTTAATTTCCAAAAGAAAAGTGATTTTTACCTATTAAAGAAAATGAGAAAAAGAAAAGAAAAGAAATGAGTTTCTAGAAAAGTGTAATACCCCGAATTTTTGGGCTTAAAAATTTCAAAAATAAAGAAAGGAACAGTACGATAGAAACGAGAATGAAAGTAAACGTCGGTAATTGACGATTTGGAGTAGATCAAATTTTCTTTTAAAAATTCGAATAAAATAAATTTTAAATATGAATAAATATATTTTCAAGTATATATGGGACATTATTTAGCCAAGTATTACACTAAGGGAGAAAAAGAAATATTTTCTCTATTTTCTTAATGATTTTCGAAAAATAGGTCATTAAGTGATTAGTTTGTGATTTAATATGTGATCACTTGATTTTATGTTATGACTTGTCATGTTTATCTTGTAGTATATGATAAGATAATTATCTTGTACAAATCAAGCATGAATTTTCGAAATTAATGAGGTGTATATGTGATAAGGTTTGAAAATGACATTTTTAAGATAAGTATGTTATGATATTTTTATAAAATGATAAGATAAGGTCATAATTAATTAAGAGATAATGTTTATCTCTTAGAAATGTGTAGAAATGTGATAAATATCATAGGAAATAATATTTTGGATATTAGTTGCATGATTTTCGAAATTTGAGTATTATTTTATGTAAATTTCGAAAACTATGATTTTCATGTGATAATTGTATTTAATAATTTATTTAACTATATACTTGATAAATATCATGATTTCTAGGACAATCTTATCTCCTAGAAATAGTATAAATTTCGAAATTAATGAAATAGGGTAAGAATGGAATTTTGTGAAAATTAGTTTCTAGAAACCCTAGTTTTCGAAAAAATTAGGAAAACTCTTAGAATTGTTTCAAAAATTTATTTTATGATATAAGAACATTATATTTATGTAATTAATCATGAAAATAATATTAGTTATGAAAGGAATAAAAGTTTATTAATTTATCCTTAATTTCTAATTAACTGCCGATAACTTTACTTTAGTACATAGAAATGACCTTAATTAATTTTCCTATGATTTAATTTATCATCTAAGATTTATATTATGTCACATATCTATTAATTAAAGAAAAATAAAATATTTGGCATAATATTTATGCAAGTGCCGAAAATTTTGATTATTTAGTGTGAAATGAATATAAATATCATGCTTTAATTAATGAGGGGTCATAATTATAAAGATAAGTTATATTAGGTGTAAAGTAGAGATGGTTATCAAATTAAACAAGTAACCTATGGTTTTTGTATGTAGTAGCTGAAAAATTGGAAATATAGGTGTGAAAATGAGAAAATATTATACCCTTAATAATGATGTGTTATGATTATAATGATAAGATATTATTAAAAGATAAGATAGAGTATGAGTTCAAATTGAATAAGTAACTATAAGCTTTTGTCTTGTAGTAGTTGAAAATTTTAAAAAATAAATGTGAACAAATGTGAACAAATGTGAACATAAAGAATAAAATTCAAACTTTAGGATAAGGATAAGATATGATATTATTATATGATAATATTAAAGTATCTGATATAGAAAAAAATAAAAATTTATCCTAAGACTATAGAAGAGTTCGAAAATAACATATAAAGTGATAATTAATTTATTCTATGATAAGTATAGGATACATTAATTAATTAATAAAATAACATAATAAACTATGGAATAAAATAAAATAATTATCTTATATATAAGAGAAATGATCGAAAATATTATAGTGTAAGGTATGAGTTGTAAAATTGATTTTTACAACTATATATGTTATCATTTCAAAAAGATAAGATATGATGAGTAATTAAAGTATAGGATAAGACCAAAAATGACACATTGACAACTCATATGGTTCAAAATTTAATGAGATAAAGGAGTTGTAATTTTTGACTTTATATTAAGATATTTTATAAAGTAATAATTAAATACACTTTATAAACTCTATAAATAGGAGACCACCCCCATTATACTCCATATGACCGAAAATAACAAAGAAATAGAGAGAAAAAAGAGAAAAAAAAGAGTGTCCTCCGAAGTACTCTTCGATCGTAGGTAGAAAAACGTCGCCGACGTCGATCGAAATCAACTAGAAGGTTAGAAACCTTACTACTCTTACTATTTTATGCAAAAATATTAGAAAATCATATGTGATATGATTTGTTACATGCTTTCGAAAATTACGTTACGTATGTGAAAAATATGCTATATGTTTGCGTTGTTGATTAAATACGTTTGTATGACGTTTATAAGCATAAATTATGATTTTAATACAAGGTTAAGCATGTATTAAAGATACTATGTTGTGACCGAAATTGATTAAGAATTATATGTTGATGTACATGAATTTTAATTGTTGTTTTGAACATGAAATAATGATAATTAATCATGTTTAAAGTTTTATGATTTTATGTGGAATTCTTTGGAAAAATATAAAATAGTATGAGATGATAATTTTGAAAATCACAAAAGAATGAAATAGTGATGTACAAGTTGTAGATGATGGATATTATATCATATTGTTAATATATGATAATAATAATATATTATGTGAATAAAATAGGATTTCCGAAAATTATATGGAAATTTCGAAAATTGTGAAAAATGAAAGATTATGACGTCTCGTGATATGTGGATCATATGATACGATACGTATAAAGCTAAGACGTATAAGAATATGAATGTGAATACGTAGAATTGGAGTATATACGTAAGATGGGAAGTAAAGTCAGTACGTGACGAAATTAGTTATGAAAGTAAGATTTGTACGTTACGCCGAATGATTTGAACTAAGGAATGAATGGAAGGATAGTACGTACGTTGGTTCGGATCGATGATTCTTACGCAGCATGATGATATGCTAAAAACTCGTTTCTTACGTTGATAAGGTTTGACTCGAAGGAGAGGAGAAACGGAAAGTAAAACCCTAGTGACATAAGAACTTTTTAAGTTCTCGAGGTGGGCTTTCTTATTTAAAAGAGCTTTCTTGCAAAAACGATTTTTACAAAAGTTTACTTTACTGCTTTCTTATACTGCAAATGATGAGATACGATATTATCTGCCAAAAATGTTTTATGTTTTTATAGGTCCATTCGGGTTGCACAGGGGCAGGAAAGGTATTACAATTCGGATCTAAGCTAGAGGTGAAGGGAATCCTAACTAGGGTTGTGTACACTTGACACGAACCGAGTTACGGTCGATGATTCACCTCCGAACTGTTCGCGGTTAGTCGTGCGTCCGGGTGAAGGGAGGTCTCCCTCCCGGTGCGTTAATCCATATGCCGACTTGGAATATACGTTGAAAGAAAATGACTGCGCAATCGATTTTGTGAAAGTAATGAAAATGTATTTAGTAAGCACAAGGTCTTTTCAAATAAAACCCTTGTGTCTTCTTCGTGATGAAAGCGACAATATTTCGTAAAGTAAAATGTTTTCGGCATGTGTCCACCGAGTGCATCTTTGTACTCACCGCATATTTGTTTTAAATGTGCGAGTTGGTGATGATGGAGCAGAGCGGAGTTGAGCGGAGTTCTTTTGTCAAGTAGTACGAAGTATTTTTGGTTCGCCTTGAGAATGCATCTTCATATGCATGTCTCACACGTTTATTCCGCTGCCAAACTCTTGAACTCTGTTAAGTTCTTGATATTTCTGTTGAAAGCTTTGTAAGAGTTACTGTTTTGTCCAAACATTCGTATCAACTCTTTATATAAGTATTTTGCCCATCTTAAATCTCGTTCTGTTTGGAAACATCCATATTTCTTCATAGATGAAATGAGTTGAAAACCCTATCCTTTTATTATTTATTTAAATCCAAACCCCAAGTCTCGGTCCGGTAAGGATAAGCCAAACCGGGCTGTGACAAAAAGTGATGAATAATCACTTATTTAAGAAAATCAAAATTAAAATACTTTATTACATAAGATTATATACATAGAAAAATAAAATTTCACTATTCAACCTTCATTTTCTTCCCAAAATTCGATCAAAACACACACTAGCACACACACAACTTTTGAATTTCGTGAGAGAAAAATAGGAAGATCCAATCGTTAAATTTTCGAAACGAGGTATAATCTCATCTTTAGAACACATCTACGGATTGAAAAATTTAAAATCATGAGCATATGTTAATTTCATGTTTTCGGTTATTTTGGAATAATTATGAAGAATTATACTTTGTTGATTATTTGTTAATATTATGATAGATTTGGCGTCTACGTATTGTTTAACGTTGAATTTGTGAAGTATATGTTTATTATTTGGAAATTCATGAAATTTAGAAAAAGGGGATGCTTTGATTTTGGATTTATGATGTTGTTATGATTGAATTTCCTTCATATATGTGTTATTGGATTGATATAAACATGTTTGAGCAAGAAAAAACATTTGAAATCGAAACTATGTGGAATTTCCCAAAATGGCCGAAACCCTAGCTCTCATAATGTTGGAATTGTGATTTTTATTTGATCATTTTGACTTCGTAATTGGATTCTATGATATAAATAATGCTTAAAATGATTTATTCGTATTTTTCGGCCGACGTATTCAAAAAGTGTAAAATTTTAGTTTGCTGACAAAAATGAGTTTTCAATGTTAAAATTTGAGCTTTATGTTTTGATGATAAATTGATGATCTTTGATGACAATTGAACATGTATAGGGGTTCATTGGTGTCAGATGACGTCTCATGCGATTTTTGACGTTGGACATAATGTTATGTCTTAAGGGGATGGTTGGTTTTTGGCTAAGATTTGCATAGTTGAAGTTGTTGTTGAGTTTTATATGCTCATTTGAACATATGGTGATGATTTGGTGGAGTTTGAGATAAGTTTGGATTGAATTGGTATTGCATGGCAAAGCGTTTTATAGATGTTATTCTGTCGAAATTTCGTTAGAATTGTTGTTAATAAGATGTTAGAGGATGCAATGAGCCAAATATTGATAAACCATAGCGTCTTGATATCGAGAATATATGATATAGTTGTGTCGACGACTAAGATAAGACATGTTTTTGTTTGATTCTTGATTGATTTTTATGCCGCTTTATGTTGATTAAAAGGTCAAGAAGAAGAAGAAGAACGAAGTGAAGACAGAAGGTACAGTCCTGAGTGACTGTTACCAGGTGGGTATTATATTTTCTTAAATGCTATGATATGCTTTGATATGTTTTTAAATGATATTATATGCATGATTTACAAAGTTTCAAAGTTGACTGACTTGCCTACTTTTTGAGCATGAGCATAAGCATATTGCAATACCTATCCACAAAAGAAAAAGAAAGAATTTACCGACGTCGGGTATGACCGTAGTTGGTACCCTTCGGATCCAACTCGGGTATGTGATGTTAAGGTGTTTGAGAAGGAGACCTACTTCTCAACACACAGAAAGAAACCGTGGATACGGGAAGGAAAAGAAAAGTTGTATGCAAGCATATGATGTGCATATCCATATGTCATGATGATATGAATATGAATGAACAGATTTGAGAAGTCTTATGCAGGTAATTTCAATAAAACCCCTGCATAAGTTTATTTTATGGCAAGTCAAGTTTATAGCCCTAATGGAAAAATTTTAAATGTTTTCGGCGTATACCACTGAGTGCATTTTTTTGTACTCACGCCCTCCATATATTTCTAAATATGCAGGTTGAGCTCGAGAGGATGCTGGAATCGAATGCTGCGGGAAGGAGCTTTTCTAAATGATTTGATTCATGAATAATTGTTTATTTGCTAATGTTATTCATTGATCTTTGTTATGTTTTGTTGCCCAGAGAGTTATGTCTTCATACATAATTCTCACCACACTTCAGATTGCGAACTTTGACCTTTACTTGCTTATGTCTTTTGCTATGACGAAAGGATCATGTCCTTGATAAGAATATTATTTTCATTGTTATTATATTGGTATTTTGATTTTGAGGTTGATTTGTTTTAGTAATAAGGATTCTACATGTTCCTTGGTTGTTGATTGAAAAATTTCATGATTTTTTGAGCTGTTACTAAATATTTAGTTGATTATGAATCACCAATTTGGTTATCCTATCTTGATTATTTGTCCTCAACGTTATTCTTCTTCATTCAATTCTTTCTTGTGGTTTGAGGACATAAAATTATGCTTTGTCACAATCCATTCTACTTCTTTGAACCCTAATTGTTTGAATCATTCGGGACGAAAATTGATATCTTATCTTTCCCTTGATGTACATTTGGTCACATTTGTTGATAATTTTCTTCTTAACCCCAAGTCACGACCTAATTACTTGATTAAGTAGTTAGGCTGTGACATCAAACATCTGCTGCTCGTATGCCTCAACAAAATGGAGTAGCTGAAAGAAAAAATTGAACGCTGAAAGAGGAAACACGCACGATGCTTGCCAATTTGAAGCTACCTCTAAAGTTCTAGGCTGAAGCTATCAACACTGCATGCTACACCCAGAAGATATGATTTCTGACTCAAATACATGGGAAGACACAATACGAAGTGTGGAACAACAAGAAGCCTTCTATCTCTCACTTTTGTACTTTTGGTTGTTTGTGTTACATCCATAACAATGACAAAGTACATTTAAAAACTTTTGACATTAAAGTTGAACAATGAATCTTCCTTGGGTATTTCTCAACTGAAGAATCCAACAAAGCTTATAAAGTTTTTAACAATCAATCCTTCATTGTGGAAGTGATACCTCATCTTGCATTTGATGAATCTGCTACTGAGTATAGGAATCAGGTCAACATGGAAGCTGAGTCATCTATCCAAAGAAGCTCCACTTCCTTGAGCCTAACTGACGAAGTATTAGTATGGGGACCTAGAGAGGAGGAAACTAAAGACGCTAAGCAGATCCATGGAAAGGAGCCAGTTTCCTTGGAGGTTCCCGTCAGAACTAAACCTGCCATATGTCAAGGGGGAACAGAGCCAACTGCTGCTCAGACTGTTTCTCGAAATATGGACAAATGACAGTTTAACTAAAAAAGAAGCACTTCATGAAGCCTCCCGGAATTTGATTGATTTATTTATTCCATTTTTATATAAGGAAGGAAAAAACTTACCATTAGAGGATAATCAACAAATGGTTCCTTTATCCCCCTTTACTTTTCACGATAAATTGAATAAAGTCCCAAAAAAACAAAATAGCATTGAAATCTATTTTTATTAATCAATCCAAATTGTCTTATAGAGTTTATAATTGCCTTATAAGGTCCAATATATATACATTATTGGACCTTATGGATAAGAGTCAAGAAGATCTTATTAAAATTGAGCATTTTCGCCTAGGAGACGTAAAAGTGATATTTGGCATTTTAGAGATATCAGTCAGCTGACACCGCAACCTGGTAGTAGCATATACCACAACATACATCAGCTTTAGAAGACCCTTTAGCATCACCCCCAGTTGATCAGTTACAGACTGAACATCCAACTGATGATCCAGTTCTAGCACATGAAGAATTCAGAAGATATCACAAATGGGTTGAAGATCGTCCATTGATGACATTCTTGGAGAGCTATCAGATAAGGTCAGAACTAGAAGATCAGTTACTGACCAGGCCAACATTGCGGATCAACTGACCATCACATAATCAACATTGTTAAGTTGTTTCTTCTCTCAAATGGAACCCAAGGGTGTTCTCGAAGAGCTTAACGGTGTAAGCTGGATGAACGCTATGTAAGAAGAACTGAACGATAGTGTAATAAAGCATCAATAATAATTGATTGATATATAATGAAATATTCAATGAATTTCTTATAGAAGAGAAGGAAAAACTCAAGAGCTTCGAGCCAATAAAGACAAAGAAGGTTGACTCCAGAATAAATTAGATTATGAGTTCCATTGTAGAATTCCGACCTAATCATTTAATAAGTAGTGGTAGAAATGAAGGAACTTGTGAATGCAAAAGATTTTATTAAATAAACGAATCTTAATGATTAGTTAGGATGGTGAAATGAACCGGAAATCGATTCATCTATTTGGAAAAGTAACGAACAAGTGCTAGGACTGAAATAGAGGTTGCAAGAGTAAATATTCACCCACGAAAATCTTCTTTTTTTTTTTGAATTGGTAAACTCGGATAATGGACAAAAGACAATAATGATTTATTAGGACGTTAGAAAAAAATAATTTTTTTTCTAAAAATGTTCTAATTGATATTCAAATTAATTGAAATTCGATTTGGAATCCTTTTATTCGTGAAGAGCTGGATAAGAAGAAACTCTCACGTCCAGCTCTGAAGTAGAGTTGGAATTCAGAAAGAACCATAAACTATAACTCCAAAAGAACTAGATTCCGTAAACAACACAGAGGAAGAATGAAGGGAATATCTTATCGAGGTAATCATATTTGTTTCGATAAATATGCTCTTTAGGCACTTGAACCCGCTTGGATCACGTCGAGACAAATCGAAGCGGGTCGTCGGGTAATGACATGAAATGCACGCCGTGGTGGAAAAATATGGGTCCACCTCTTTCCAAACAAACCAGTTACAGTAAGACATGCTGCAACGTGTATGGGTTCGGGGAAAGGATCCCCTGAATATTGGGTAGCTGTTGTTAAACCGGGACGAATACTATATGAAATGGGTGGAGTAATCGAAAATATAGCTAAAAGGGATATTTTAATAGCAGCATCCAAAATGCCTATACGAACTCAATTTATTATTTCGGGCTAAAAATGTAGAACGTACAAAAATGAGTCTTGGGGATGAAACCTAATTCCTAATGGTATGCAAAAGGGGTAGAGAGATGTGTGTAGCGAGGTCAAGATCGACTACGAAATGCAACCAATGGTAGCAGGTCAAGCATTCCGATACGCTGTAGGGGCTATAATCAGGTGATATAATTTGGGTGAAAGAAAGATTGTTTTCTTTGAAAAGGTAATCCGCAGCCACCAATCGTCCTATATGCGCTTACTAGCACTGCGTTAGCCAATTATCAACTAGCCGGAGATCTCGCTTATGATTGTAAGTGGATTGATTTAGATTCGCAACAAAGGCTAAAATATCTAGTTATTTAGAGGCTTTGGGACACGGACACCTCTTGACTGATTCCCTTATTAGGCTTTAAAGTTGCTCAATCACGCATGATTTTAACCTTTTGATCAATTCCCTTCATGATTTAATCGGCTCGTGCCGTTCCATCTCCGGTCTCCATTAAGATGGTATCAAGTTCTTTAAGCTCATTTTTTCTTATGGATCATAACTATTTTTTCACCCCTGATAGATTTGTCTTCATTTAGAGATGTTGAATCGCTTTCGATCAACGAAGGAGGTGAATTTTTACAGTATTCTCCATAGATTGCTCTTACTCAGCACTGGAGAATAGGCATCCGGATACAGTCCAGAAGATCAAAGATGAAGTCTACCATTGATCTTATATCCGAGAAATTCGCAGGTAAAAAATACGAGTAAACACCTACGTGTTGCACTTAATTATATAGATGCATGCTAGGTATAATCAATGTATGATGAATTAAACATCAAAGATAGATCCTCGGGGAGAGATAAAATCAGATTTTCCTACAATTGGTATCAGAGCATATATATATAGACATGCTATTATCGTGTGTGTGTGTGTGCATATAATACTATTAGGGGGTGTTTACTTTGCATGATTAGGTTGGATAAATAAAATTAATCCAACCTAATCAAGTGTTTACTTTTAAGGATTAATATTTGAGGATATCCCAAAATCCGGGATTATTTTAATCATTTGAATTGTTTTCCATTAATTTTAATCCAACCAATATAGGTATGATTGAAATAATCCTTCAAATAAAAGGAGAATTATTTATCTCAATTTTAATCCTTCAATGATCCTTTATAGTAAACAAATGATTGATAGATAAAAATTATCTTATAACACATTTAATCCATCAAATAGTCAATCCTTCAAAATACTAATCATGAAAAGTAAACACTCCCTTAGAAGAAATCCTATAACTACATATTATACAAATATGTAGTGTGTCATGTTTATGGGACGTGTATTACGTGTGTGTGTGAGTAAGATTCTATGCATGCAAGTAGAGGGACTTATACCTTTGATGTCGGCTAAAGTCCAACCAATAGCAATTTTGTGCATCTTCAAAATTTTAACCAATCTTACATCTTGCTCTTCACAAAGGTCTTTGCTTATTATGACCGGCAGTGTATCATGCTCCCCCAAGAAAACATACTTCAAATGCTGAGGTAACACCTTCAACTCCAGCTTAGGTGGTTTCTCAACAGATGAACAAATCCGTTCTGTACTGGTCGGGATGGGCATCCGGGTCGACAAGTGCGGTGGAACTTCTTCCCATGAGTACATCAGCTTGATAATCTCTTTAATGGCGTCATTTTCCTCTGTTTTCCATCTTCTTCACTCAATGCACTAACAAGAGCGTGCTCTAGCTCATCATCCACGAAATTCTCAACAAAGTTTTCAACCAAAGGTTATAATATCAATCATGAAAGCAGTTCAAGATCTTCAACATGCTTCATAGCTTCAAATACATTAAATGTGACTATGTCTCCATCAAATTTGAGGCTCAACAGACCCTTATCCACATCAATTTTTGCTTTAGCAGTTTTCATGAATGATCTTCCTAATAAAATCAAAGATCTCTTTAGAGAAACAGAATCATCCATGTCAACAAAAAAATCTGCAGGAAAATACATATCATTTACTTTCACAAGAATATTCTCAACAACACCTTCATGATATGCATTAAACCTATCTGCTAATTGAATGACAACACTAGTTTGCTTCAAAGACCCTAAATTTAAGTCCTTATACACAGAGTATGGCATGACATTTATTGATGCGCCTAGATCTAACATGACTTTCTCGATCCTCTGATTGCCAATTATTCATGGAATAGTAAACATACCAGGATCCTTACACTTTTACGGCAATTTTCTTTGGATAACAGCAGACACATTCTCACTTACTCTTATTTTTGTATCATTCCCAAACTTCATTTTTTTAGAGCAATGCTCCTTCAAGAATTTTGAGGAATTTGTTTAATTGCATCAATTAGAGGTAAGTTTATCTCTACCTTCTTGAAAACTTCCAGAATATCTTTGTCATCCTCCTCTTTCTTGTTTCGTGCGAACCTGGAAGGAAATGGAGGTGTAATCAATGATTGAGAATTTGAAACTTTAGGTTCTCCACTTACCTTTGAGGAGTTGATCTCTGTGGAAGTCTGTAGCTCCTCATGGTCTTGGGTTTCTCCGCTTCTTCATGTTTTACTTCTTCGTCTTTCTTTTTAGGCTCCGGTTCAACTAACATCTTTCCACTCCTTAGAATAACAGCAGACACGTTCTCCTTTGGATTCAACTCCGTTTGAGATGGAAGTTTCCCTTGGTTATTTTGTATCCGATTCATTTGAGTGGCCAGCTGAGTAATCTGTGTTCCCATACTTCCCAATGCGGCTCGTGTCTCTTGTTGGAATGCTTGCTGACTTTGCACCAAGTTCTTGACAATCTCACTGCTCTGGGCGAGACTCTTCATGATATCACTCATATACGGTTCTGCACGGGCGGGATAGGTATATGGACCAGCTTGTATAGGTTTCTGCGCATAAGTTCCAGGCTCTTGCTGATTCCACCTGAAATTGGGGTGGTTTCTCCAGCCTGGATTATATGTGTTGGAGAAAGGATCGTTTCTCCTATACCTTTGTGCATTCATATGTTGCTCATCTTCAGATCCCATGCATGCTTGCTCAGCATGATTTTCCTGCAAAGTATGACAAGAATCAGTATAATGAGTATTTCCAAGACAAATCTCACATTTCATCTTCTAAGTTTATGCTACGGTAAAGCCTCTAACTAAGGAAGTTAGAGCATCAATTTTCTCGTTCACTCACGAGTTTTACTTACGTGAACTGGTGCATAACGGTCATCATCCTCATCTTCATATTGTTGTCCATTGGAAACTATATCAGCAATAAGTTGTGTGGCTTCCTCCAATGTTTTGTTATTTAAACTTCCCCCACAAGCAGCATCAACAATCTTCATATCAAGAGTAGACATACCACGGTAAAAGTAGTTAGTAAGCAATTGATATTCAGAAAATCCATGATCAGGGCATTTACGACACAATTGCTGAAATCGCTCCCAATAGTCAGACAAGCTCTCTGCTTTCTTTTGCTTAATACTACTGATAGCCATTCTCAAATTTGCAGCTCTTGATTCAGGAAAGAATTTTCTCAAAAATTGTTCTTCCAAATCATCCCAAGTTTGAATCGAACTAGGAGGAAGATCAAAAAGCCAATCTTGAGCTCTGCCCTACAATGTGTAAGAGAAAGTTAGCAATTTCAAATTATCTTCAGAAAAACCATTAGGACGTAAAGTCGCACAAACTAAATCAAACTCAGCAAGGTGCTTATGTGCACTCTCTCCAGGTAAATCCCCAAACTTAGGTAGCACTTGAATGAAACCAGGTCGTATTTCAGCATTTCCAATTGATAGTTGGCAGAACGATGCACAACGGGTGATTGCTCCTATGGCGGCCTAATTCCTTTATCAGTTGAGCTCTTGGCGGATTAGGATTCAAAATGTGCCTCTCGTCACCCATTGGAACTTCAACTATATGTTCAACTTCAGAGTCTAGTGAATTTGATGTAGCACCCTTCTTTAACTCATTGGTTCTTTTTTTTTTTTCAATCTCCGTGCGGTCTTCTCAATTACTGGATTAAAAATTAATTCACCTGTACGAGAAGAACGAGGCATAAACTAGAATAAAATAACATAAATAAAAAGGTAAATCGAAAATTAGACAGAATCACTGCTTAAACCGATCATCGGCAACGGCGCCAAAATTTGGTGTGTCGCTTTTCACCAAAATTAATCGACTAACATACAGTTGGTATGCCCAAACTGACAGCAGTAAGCAAAATAATCGACTGACAGACAGTCGGTATGCCCAAACTGCGCCAGACAGCAGTAAGCAAAATCGTCTCCCAAGGGACCGACGAGAATTCTCCTAAACTTTCGACCTGCAACGTTACCACGAATAAATTGGGATTACTAAAAACTATGAATTATTAAATAAACAATAAATAGAAAAGAAATTGAATTTTTGATAAAAGAGAATAAATTTTAGAAAGGTAAAAAATGCGTGAAGATATTTCGGCAATCAATTAATTCCACCTAGCTTGATATTTTGATCATTGTTGCAAAGATAACTTTAACTCATGCAAATAAACCAGTTATGACCACCGAAGACGCTTCTGACGTGATCTTATCTCTCCTTAGCTTCTCGATAGATGGGAAGGCGACTTTAACTCTTCTCTAATCGATCGACAACCGTAGCGATGCTCTATAGGTTTAATGAGCCGGCGACATTAAGAACTAGAAACTCGATTCAAAACCGATAAACTCGGCGGGATTACCGAATTAAGATTGTTATTCCCTTGACACGAAGGTCGATTTACCACTAATCAAACATAAACCACGATTACGTATGGCCGATTTAATTGACTATTAATTAATTCCAACTCACTAAATATTGTATACTACCTAGCGGATTGAAACAATTAAATCATAGAGAAAATAGAGAACAATAAATACTTACATACGAATTAAAGGATAAATAACAAATTAGATCTCACATATAAATCATGCTAGGGCTTCCTTAATCGTTGCCAGAATGAAAGAAATTAGCTAGAACTCATAATATAATAAAAACAAAAGATAAATAAAAGAAGAAAGGAAAAGAAAAGCTATTGCCGGTATAATAAAAATGAAAGAAAAATTAATAGTTGATTGTCTCCAAACCAATCACGTGAAATATGCTTCTCTCTTTCCACAAAGGAGGCGTGAGGAATTTAAAGTAAGATTTTGGAGGCGTGGATTGTAAGTTGTAAACTCCAAACAACTAATATAATATATATATACTAACCTAAAAACTAAAATGGGCCGAACAAGGCCAAAAAGGAAAACTTAAAATATAATATAAACCCATCTAAACTTAAAAGCCTCCATAATAAAAATAATATCTCATAATAAATCTTCCTTCACTTCCTTGTCTTCAAATTCCTTCCAAAATCATATTTTTTCTTCCAAAATAAAATCAACACCTACAAAATCCACAAAATATGCAATTAGCTTCATAAAATATGATTAAGTAGATATTAAGCATTTAAACTTATAAAAAACATCCAAGATATGCGTATAAAATACGCCTAATCACGAATACCTCAGCGAAGAGTTTATGGACTACTTGGTGTAGTGTGGGATTACGTCTCAGTTCACTATACCGGACAAACCGCAGTAAAATGGTGTGTTAGAGCGAAGAAATAAGACTATCTTAGAGATGGTTAGATCAATGATGAGTTATGCAACATTGCATATTTCGTTCTAGGGGTATGCCTTAAAAACAACGAAATATTTGCTCAATCTAGTACCGTCCAAGTTAGTTGACAAGACCCCTTTCGAGTTATGGTTTGGGCATAAGCTAGTTTAAGCCATATAATGATATAGGGCAGTCCAACACATGTGCTGAACAAGAAGGCTGAAAAGTTGGAGGCTAGATCTGATGCAAAGCTGTTGTAGGATATCCTAGAGGAACAAAAGATGGTTGTTTCTATAGTCCTAAGGATCAGAAGTTCGTTATTAGCACCAACGCTCGATTCTTGGAGGAGTATTACATGAAAAACCACAAATCCAAAGTTGAAATCATTCTTCAAGAACTGGAAGATGATCGTATTCCACCATCGATTCCGTCAAATGTACAAGATGTCGAGTTTAGTAGGAGGGATAGACACCAGATACTTCAAGAGATTGAAGTGGGTCGAGTATCACTAGGGATACCGGCTATACACGTGGTGCCTACCCAACAAATTGGGCAAGAAAGGGAATCACAAGTTAGTGCACCCACCGTTGCTATTGTGGCAATAGCATCTTGTCGTAGTGGGAGGATTGTATGACAACCTAATCGATATATGTTCGTGTATAGATGTAGGAGCATGGCACACCGCTATGAACTTAGAGATTGAGTCCATAACCGCTATGGATGTATACGAGAAAATACCTCTACCAGATGACAAGAAAGCCATAGGTAGTAAGTGGGTATACAAGAGGAATAGAGATTTTGATGGACAGGTTTCGGCTTTTAAAGCTAGGCTTGTGGTGAAAGAGTACACTCAGATTGAGGGGATCGATTACGATGATACTTTTTTGTTTGTAGCAATTCTCAAGTCCATCAGAATTCTTCTGACCATAACAGCTCACTTAAACCTAGAGGTTTGGTAAATGGATGAAAAACCTGCTTTCTTAAACGGTTACCTTGAGGAAGGTCGAGACATCTATATGAAACAACCCAAAGGTTATGTGAAGAAATGTGAGAAGCATCTAGTGTGGAAGCTTAAGAAGTCCATTTAACTCAAGCAAGCTTCCCGATCATGGAACTTACGCTTTGACTAGGTGGTAAAAACCTATGGTTTTACCCAGTTACCTAATGAAAGTTGCATGTATTATTTAGATGTTAACGGTGATGTGGTATTTCTTGCACTTTACATAAATGAAATCCTTCTACTTGGCAACAATGTGAAGCTGCTATCAGGCGTAAAGAGTTGGTTATCCGATCAGTTTCAGATGAAAGACTTAGAAGATACAGCGTACATTCTTGGGATCAAGGTTTACCAAGATAGCAAGAGGAAAATGTTGAGCTTATCTCAAATGTATTACATTGATACTGTGATTACTCATTTTAGAATGTAAACCGCTAAGAAGGGATTGCTACCCTTCAGACATGGCGTTCCTTTATCTAAGGAACAGTCACTAAAGACTGCAAATTAGATAGACAAAATGAGACATGTTCCCTACGCTTCCACCGTAGGAAATCTCATGTATGCAATGCTGTGTACGAGACCCGATATCTGTTATGCGGTAGGCATAGTAGCAAGATATCAGTGTAACCCTGGACAAGCTCATTGGACTACGGTAAAGCATATACTCAAGCACTTGAAAATGACTCGAGATCATAAGCTAGTTTACTAGGCAGATAGTCTAATGCCTTTGGGTTATTCAGAATCGGATTTCAAAGCTGACTATGATGAGAAGAAGTCTACCTCATGCTACGTGTTTACCTTGGGAGGTGGCCGTATCTTGGCGGAGTGCAAAGGAGCGGTGCATTGCAGACTAAACCATGGAAGCCGGATATGTAGCCGCATCAGAGACTGCTAAGGAAGCGATATGGTTAAAGAACAGCCTCATAGATCTAGATGTGGTACCTTGTTTGCCCAATAGTATCATAGTGTTCTGTGATAACTCTGGTGTAGTAGCAAGCTCAATGGAACCACGGATCCATAAGGCGACAACATATAGAGAAAAAGTACCATATCATATGAGAAATTGTACGACAAAGTGATGTGCTTATAGAGAAGATAGGTAATGCGGACAACCTAGCTCACCCATTCACGAAGAGTCTGTCGTAAATAGTCTACGACGAGCATATACGAGGACTTGGATTGTGCAAGATGGGCCCCACTTAGAAAGAAAACTTTTTATAAGTGGGAGAAGCAAAGTGATGGTGTTGTTTGTAATAGCCAATAGAGAGACACATTGTATACTAAAAATTTGCTTTATTATAAGTGGGAGATTATTGGATTTGTATACTGAAAGTAGAATGGTTGAGCTTATATACAATTTCCTGTTACCACTATTACAATCTCCTATCTGAATTGTTTACTTGATTGCATATGTTGTCCCATTATCTCATACAAAAATTAGATCATACTGTGTAGAAGATCATAGAAGTTTGTATGATTGGTTAAGCTAGTTGGGATATAACAAGGATCACAATTGAGACAACTTGAGGACGAGTTGTTGGTATAGGCTGCACTATAGATAAGAAGTGACTTGACTTGGTTGCTTGTCTATACTGGTAAGTCTTAACATATTGATGGATCACAGTGAGATAAGTTCTTCTGTTTGACTATCTTGAAGAACCTAGATTTCAGTTACTTTATGTTGATCTAAACCTCGATAAGTCTTTAGGTGAGTATGAGTTACTGACCATCACTTTGACTTGTTATGGGTGAGGGTTACATGAGATAACCCAAGATTCTCCGCATCTTGGGTGGTGACAGTGCTTGTATGTCATGCTAGTTACCTGTATCGAGTCACCGTATCCGTTTAGGATGATGACGTCCCCTTAAGGAGTGCAAAAGGTTTATTGTACTAAACCCTACAGGTTGAGTTAGCTCAATTACAATAATAAGGTTGAATGGTACTACTTAAGGAATTAAAGAGATTAATTATTTTAAGCAATCAGAGTGCTAGAAATAATTAATGGACGTACGATATCTTAAATACGAGGATTCTTAAATCTAAATGCAAGCCCGACTCAACTTCGATAATAAAGGGGTAAGTCTGCATTTGTTCTCTAGTAGAATGAATAAATGTTTATGAATTAATTTATGTTCTAGTATGAATATAAGATAATAAATTCATTTTAGGCCCATCTTTATTCATTGATTTGATCCCTGGGCTGGCCCATCAAGACCTTGTGCTGCTAAGAATTTCGCCACGCCCTATGTAGAGTTCACCGGGACTCTGTTTCGATTTATGTACGTCTCACATAATAGATAGATATTATTGATATTATTAGATATAAAGAGATAATTATTCTAGATAAGAATTATCTTTAAGGATTTAAGATAATTATTATATTTATTAGATATGTTAGGATCCTATCTAAAAGGATTCTATGGAAAACATTGTAAATACAAGGTGAGAGAAAATCAATTTATCTATTTGCTTGGAGAGTGATTTTCGAAAATCACTAAGCATTCATAGGTGGCGAAAATTTGCAATATTCTCTATAGATTGCTCTCATTCAGTATTGGAGAATAGGCATCTGGGATACAGTTCAAAAGATCAGAGCTGGAGTCTGTTATTAATCTAATATCCCAGAAATTCGTAGGTAAACACGATTAAACACCTATGTGTTGCAATTCTTATATAGGAGCATGCTTGAAATATAATCAATGTATGGTGAATTAAACATCCAGATAAATCATTGGGAGCAAGGTAAAATAAGTTTTCCCTACATTATCCGTATCAATTCGAAACTTAGTTAAATCTTTTGCGATGATTCTCATGCCGCTTTGACTATGAAATCTTCTCCTTGTTCAAACTCTCTTTGTTTTAACCTCCCTCGTAAGAGAAAAAGCTTTTAATAAACCTTTTGCTTCTCAAATTTTCACTTGGGATGAACTCCAGTTTTGAAAGTCCTTGAGTGAGGCAAACCCTATTCAATTAAGACCCGTTGGGTTGATTATTTACGATACCCCTATTGTGCCAAGTAATTTCTAAATACGCTTGGAAGCTCATACTCTCAAGACATTTATTGTCTATCTTGATCTTTTACCATGCCTCTTGATTCCCCGATAGAATTAAAATAATAAGTTCATTAGCATACGACCAGGTTTGTCACCAACGCTATTAGGAGTATCATGACTTAAGCAAACCTGAATAACCATTCACTCAAGGAAGGAAACACATCGCAAGGAAGTACTAGAAAAAGGATGGTAGACGCAATAAATAGGCAGACCGATGATGAGTTTTTCTCTAAAGACAACACGGTTGATAAGTACCTCTAGGATACAAGGTCCGATACAAAAAACTCGGGAGGAGATTATGAGTTATGCAACATTGCCTATTTCGTTCTAGTGGTATGCCTTAGAAACAAGTATATTTGCTCAATCTAGTACAGTCCAAGTCAGTCCAAAAGACCCCTTTCGAGTTATGGTTTGGGTGCAAGCCTAGTTTAAGCCATATAAGGATATGAGGCACCACCCGAAAGTGCGAGACACATGTCGTCTCAAGGAAAACTTATGGGGCTATTGTTTGAACAAGAAGGTTGACAAGTTGGAGGCTAGGTCTAATGCAATGTTGTTTATTGGTTATCCTAGAGGAACGAAAGATGGTTATTTCTATAGTCCTAAGGATCAAAATGTTGTTATTAGCACTAACGTCCGATTCTTAGAAGAGGACTACATGAAAAACCATAAATCCAAAGTTGAAATCATACTTCCCGAATCAGAAGATGATCGTATTCCACCACCGATTAGGCCAAGTTACGAGATGTCGGTGTCTATTGGAAGGATCGACACGAGATACTTCAAGAAAGTGGATCGAGTTCCGATTATGCTCCTCGTCCTCACGTGCCCATTCTTCATCAATTTCCACCTCCTGCGGCTGCAGCGTGACTCTTGGTGTCTCTTTCATATCCGTTCGTGGGGTGAGCAATTCTCAAATGATGAAAGTGTGGGGCTGTGGATCACACCATTCATAACCGGGTTGTGGGTTCCAATATTTCGGATCGGGTTGTGGTTCCGACGAAGCTTGGGCTTCTTCGGAAGAAGAACCACCCAAACAGTGGTACCTACCTAGAAAATTATGCAAGATAGAGAACCATATGTTACTACACCCACCATTGCCATTGTGCCAGTAGCGCCTCATCGTAGTGGGAGGGTTGTTCGTCAACCCGACCGACGATTTATGTTCGTGGTGAATCTTTGATTTAGTCCCGAAAGCGAATCGCGGTGAATCGACCCATGGACATACAACGAGGCGATACAAGACACAGATGCACGATCATGGCACACCACTATGGACGTAGAAATTGAGTCCATAACAACTATGGATGTATACGAGAAAACACCTCTACAAGATGGCAAGGAAGCCATAAGTAGTAAATGGGTATACAAGAGGAAGAGCGATTCAGATGGAGAGATTTCGACTTTTAAAGCCAGGCTTGTGGCGAAAGGGTACACTCAGATTGAGGGCATCGATTTCGATGAGACCTTTTCGCTTGTAGTAATGCTCAAGTCCATCAGAATTCTTCTAGCCATAACAGCTCACCTGAACCTTGAGGTTTGACAAATGGATGTGAAAACCGCTTTTCTAAACGGTTACCTTGAAGAAGGTAGAGACATCTATATGCAGCAACCCAAAGGTTATGTGGTGAAGGGTGAAGAGCATCTAGTATGGAAGCTTAAGAAGTCCATTTATGAACTTAAGCAAGCTTCCCGATCATGGAACTTACGCTTTGACGAGGTGGTAAAGTCCTATGGATTTACCCAGTTGCCTAGTGAGAGTTATGTGTATCGTTTGGATGTCAACGGTGATGTGGTATTTCTTGTACTTTACATAGATGACATCCTTCTACTTGGCAACAACGTGAAGTTGTTATGAGACGTAAAGAGTTGGTTATCCGATCAGTTTCAAATGAAAGACTTAGGAGATGTAACGTACATTCTTGGGATCAAGGTTTACTGAGATCGCAAGAGGAAAATGTTGAGCTTATCTCAGACTTCTTACATTGATACTGTGATTACTCGTTTTAGCATGCATACCGCCAAGAATGGATTGCTACCATTCAGACATGGTGTTCCTTTATCTAAGGAGCAGTCACCTATGACCGCAAAGGGGATAGAGGAAATGAGACATGTTCCTTACGCTTCCACCGTAGGAAGTCTCATGCATGCGATGTTGTGTACGAGACCCAATATCTGCTAAGCGGTAGGCATAGTAGCTAGATATCAGTCTAACCCTAGACAAGCTCATTGGACTGTGGTAAAGCATATACTCAAGTACCTGAAAATGACTCGAGATTATAGACTAGTTTACCAAGCACGTAGTCAAATGTCTTTGGGTTATTCAGACTCGGATTTCCAAGCTGACCGTGATGAGAAAAAATCTACCTCAGGCTATGTGTTTACCTTGGGAGGAGGAGCCGTATCTTGGCGGAGTGCAAAGTAGCGATGCATTTCGAACTCTACCATGGAAGTCGAATATGTAGCCGCTTCGGAGACTGCTAAGGAGGCGGTATGGTTCAAGAACTACCTCATGGATCTAGATGTGGTACCTCGTTAGCCCAAGAGTATCATAGTGTACTATGATAACTCAGGTGCAGTAGCAAACTCGAAGGAACCACGGACCCACAAGGCAACCAAACACATAGAGAGAAAGTACCATGTCATACGTGAAATCGTTAGACGAGGAGACGTGCTGATTGAGAAGATTGGTACTGCGGATAACCTAGCTGACCCATTCACGAAAAGCCTACCGCAAAAAGTCTACGATGAGCATGTTCGAGGACTTGGATTGTGCAAGATGGCACCCACTTAGAAAGGAAACTTTTATAGAAGTGGGAGAAGCAAAGTGATGGTGTTGTTTGTAATAGCTAGTAGAGAGACACATTGTATACTAAAAGTTTGCTTTAGTATAAGTGGGAGATTGTTGGATTTGTATACTGGAAGCAGTTTTGGTTGAGCTTGTATACAATGATTCATGTTACCACTATTACAATCTCCTATCTGAATTGTTTACTTGATTGTATATGTATGTCTCTTTATCTCATATATAAGTTAGATCATACAGTGTGTAGTAGATCATAGAAGTCTGCATGATTGGTTAAGCTTAATGAGATATAAAAAGGATCCAGCTGAGATAACTTGAGGACGAGTTGTCGGTATAGGCTGCGGTATAGATAAGAAGTGACTTGACTTGGTTGCTTGTCTATACTAGTACGTCTCTAACGTATTGATGGATCACAGTGAGATGGGTTCTTCTATCTGATCGTCGTGAAAAACCTAGATCTCGACAACTTTACATTGATCTAAACCTCGATAAGGTTTTAGGTGAATATGAGTTGCTGACCATCACTTTGACTTTTTATGGGTGAGGATTAAATGAGATAACCCAATATTCTCTGCATCTTGGATGGTGGCAGTGTTTGTATGTTATGCTAGTTACCTGTATCAAGTCACCATATCCGTTTAGGATGATGACGTCCCCTTAAGGAGCTCAAAAGGTTTATTGTACTAAACCCTGCAGGTTGAGTTATCTCAAGTACAATATAAGGTTGAGTGGTACTACTTAAGGAATTAAAGAGATTAATTATTTTAAGCAGTCAGAACGCTATAAATAATTAATGGATGTGCGATATCTTAAATACGGGGATTCGTGAAGTCTAAGTGCAGGCCTGACTCAACTTCGGAAATAAAAGGATAAGTCAACATTTATTCTCTAGTGGCATGAATAAATGTTTATGAATTAATTTATATTCTGGGCTGAACATAAGATAATTAATTTATTTGAGGCCCATATTTATTCCTTGCATTTGATCCTTGGACTGGGCCATCAAGGCCTGGAGCTACAGAATTCGTCCATCACATAGTGGAGTCCCACTAGGACTCGATTCTCATTATCTGAAAAGATATATTTGTATTTATTAGATTGCAAAGATCATATCCTAATAGGTTTCTAGGGTTGCATTATAAATACAAGGTGAGAAAAAATCAGAGTAATCCTATGCTAAGAGATTTTCGAAAATTATATTGTGATCATTGTGATTTTCGAGATTTCCAAGTGTGAGGAAGAAGATGAATTTTTGCAGTACTCTCCATAGATTGCTCTCACTCAGCATTGGAGTTTTGGCAAACGGGATACAGTCCAGAAGATCAAAGCACAAGTCTTGTTCATCTTCTTTGTCTGACAAATTCGCAGGTAAACACGTGAAAACACCAACGTGTTGCAATTAATTATATATGTGCATGTTAGGTATATAATCAATGTATGGTGAATTAAACATCCAAGATAGATCCTCGGTAGAGGGTTAAAATAAGATTTTCCTACAAGATGGACCCTTCACAATAATAAGTCGTTCTCCTCACTATTTCTTACGTCACTTTTGTTATTTATATCCCAGCACCGCATGGGCGGCCGATGTTATAGACCAATACTGTCAAATAGGGATACATTCCCATCACCCCCATTCGACTTATCATTCCAACAAATTTCTTCCAAGAACATGCCTCGAGATGATGCTTCCTCTCCTCGAACAAGAACTTCACGTTCTCTATCTTAGTTCTACTCGACCTATCTCTATGACACAACACTTGGGGATAGAAATATCTTCCAAGATTTTTCCTCTCGCTTGCAATGATGATGATGATCTTTTCTGAAATCTAGTCATGCGACTCTCACCTTCCTCTCGGTGCCACCGATTTTGTGGTTTCGATCAAGTGACTGACAACTACCATAAGTTCAAAGCTGAATTTTTTTCAAATCTTTTCCACCTGTCATTTCGAGCTCTTTCTCAAAGTCTTCCACTAGTCTGATGACCTCATCTTATTTTATTTTTTGATAAGGCGATCGATGACCTTATTGTTTCTAAGGTGAAGGTTTCTTCTCAATATAAGATAGAGAGTCACAGCACGATGCTGCCACAAGCACAAGTAATCAACCTAAGCTGTTTGACACGCAGTTCAATGAGGTTTTATTTTGATATAGGTAAACAGGCATGGTAAGGCCTGCGATCATGGAGTCTGATTAGAGTAGTGCAGCGGCAGAATAAAAGGCCCAATTGGGTCCACTAACAGACCAAATTAACTATTTGGAAATGAGGAAACCCAATTATTAATATTCTACGAAGACCTTAAGAACAAGGAAAGACAACAAGTGACTAATTATCGAGCTCTAAAAACCTTATTAGATTTCCCGGCTAGACATCGCTAAATTTCGAGGATGAAAATTTTCTAACGGGGGTAGTTTGTAATATCCCAGAGAGTTGTTTGCTAGTAATGAACCTTGATAGAAGATGTTTCTTTATCTTGAGAAAATCTTTCCTTTTTAAATCAATGAAGAGCTTGAAATAATTTCTCATTGGCATGCATTATTATAGTATGTGAAAACCCATGAGTCTTTAACCTCTCTACTTGATTTATAGGATTAAGTGCAAGTATGTAATTCAATAATAATAATAATAATAAAACATCATAGATGCAAGAAGCTATGATGGGATTAGTCACCTGCTCAAGTGGTTCCGATTAAGTGACTGACAACCACCATAAGAGAAGCACTACTTAAGTATAGTGATACTGATGAACAATGCTACTGAAGAGTGAAGTCGATTACTGAAGTCGGAAGACTAAAGACTGAAGATCAGCGACTGAAAACTCGATACTGGTGTAAACAAAGAAGTCAGAAATATGACTAAGTTAACTAAGTCAAAGTTGAAGTGCCATACTGACTCAGGATCTTCAAACTGATAAATCGAGTCCAGCTTGCTGATATGTCTCGGAGCATACTCGACTGACTCAACCTGAAGTAAACCTATTGGAAAAACACGGAGTCAACTCAACTGAAGAAACATAGAGTTATTTAAGCCTTGAGTGTTTGACTTGTCACGTGGCGTAGCGAATTTGCAAAAGATCCTGACTTGCCAGATCTACTATTCCGAGTTGCAGAGCTAAAGTGTGATGTATGAGGATTCATAGGGGAAGAGTTCAAACGATAAATGAAATGGATGTGATTGATGTTCCCTCCAACGGCACTATTCGTCATCCCTTACATAAATACGTTCGGAATCCAAACTTTAAAGGTTACCAAAACGTTGCGTATTCAAATATTATATAGCACTCAGAGCTCGTATCTCAAGAACTAACACCCAGCGAGGTCGAAGAATGGAGCTTACAAAGTGTTATCAAAAAATCTTTAGAGCTCAAATATATTTCTAACAGCTCAAGATTTCAGTATACACTATCTTAAGTTCTCTGATACAATCTTGTATATCTTAAACCTAGAAATATTGAGTCTGTCACTTGTGATAGCTCAACTTTTAGTTGGAAAATCCTCTACTCAACCCCTTCCCCCATAAGTTCAAGTAAAGTTGGGCAAGTAGGCAACAAAGTGTTAGTTGTTAAAAGTTTAGTTGTCTTTTATCTATAAGCAAGAAGTTAGGTCGAATTGTCACAGCCCCTCTGATCCAAAGGACAGATTAGAGAGAACTGGAGCTTGGAACAGTGATTACAACACATTTAATAAGAATAATCAAAGACTTCAAAATAATACTTATCGAACTTCGATAGTCAACCTTATTTACAAGACAAAAGTAATTTACAGATATAAGGCTACAAGTCCTTAAACAGAAGGTTCGATAGTTTGGACAGGAAAGGGGTGTCAACATCAACATACAATAATATTCAAAATATGCAGCGAAAAGCATGTGAATGCATATATGACGATATGCACCCAAGGGTTCTTTCTTTCAAACATAATAAATATCCAAAAGACCTCTGACTACTCAACATCTCTTCTACATCGCCATCATCAGCTCAATCTGCACATTTAAAAACAAATATGCAGGGCTGAGTACAAGAATGCACTCAGTGGCTCATGCCAAAATAATTTATCAATTTTGAATTACTCTGCCCCATTCACAGTAACACACGAGGTTTTAATTTGAAATACTCGTGTTTACTAAATATTTTCTGTCATTTTCCATAAATATTCGTCTGCGCAGACATTTTCCTTGTATGTATGATCCATATCCACCACAATAATTCACCCAACAATAATTCCCGCGCTGGAGAGGAGGCCTCCTCTCACAGACGCCATGACCGGCCGAGCACCCTTTCAGCACACAGTCACAAATAATCAGTGCACAAAATCCTTGCCATCTCGGCCACGGGATCGAATTCTCCATTATCCTTGTGGGTGCTTACAAGGATCTGAATTCAAGCATGTCATAAAGTGGGAGCTACCCAACAATATGCATCAAATATCATGGATTGGATCCATACATAAAACATAAACATTTGGGCGGTAATTAAATAATCATTTCATAAATATTTGCTTGCAATAAAGCATCATAAATAAATCATTTGATAAGTTCTATCAATTTGAGTATAGTAAAGCCCCATTGACTTTTAAGCGTCGATTCGGTATGCATGATCTTTTACGGTTGCGTGTGAGCCTTCACGTCCCACCTTTACATAAAAATTTACGTTTAGCATGTTGGCACGCTTTTGAGATTTTTAAAGTTTATTGACTTTGATAAATAAAATAATAATTCGACGTTTGGATAAATCTTAATACGTCGTATCAACACGTATTCAATAAAAATAATTCTCGTGTTTGAGAGAGGCGTAATATGATCTACGGTCTCATTTTAACCTTTTAGGTTAAATAATTAACGATAATAACGTTATTGATAAAATGATTTCAATTATGAAATCTTTTCTCACAATTGAGATATTCGGATAAAAGTGTCGTTTTCACGTATTAGAGTATTTAACGAACGTATTTATGCGTTGATTTGAAAGTCAACCTTTTTGACTTTTCGTTATAAAACTTCAATAAACATATTTTAATGAATAAATCGATATAAATCGATTTTCAATCGATTTATTTTCATAAAGCTTTAATACTTGATTTTTCACGCAAATCGATAAACTTGATTAATATTTTCTTTCAATATTAATCTTTTAATACATTAAGCATTATTTTATATTTCTAACGTTATTTAATATAACGTTTAGTAAATAAACATAATATACTATGTTTAAAATTCTCAAAATTCAATTATGTCTAAAATAATTTTTAGACATATAATAAATATTATTCTTGATATTAAAAGGAATTAAAATTCCTTAATAAATACACCATAGCTCGCGGTTTTGTTGTAATTTCAAACTTGTTCCAAAATTCTCTAAATTCATATAGTGTATTATTTTACACTATGATCATTAATATATATTAATATTACTATAGAAAATTTTGAACTCACTTATATACATAGTAGGTCACGGTTTTTTTTCCAAAATAATCCAATAAATTTCCAAAATTTTTAATATTTACACAAGCCTCTAATATCAATATATAACATAATTATAACCTAAAGTTTAATAAAATCAAACTATACACTATAGAATTATCAAGGGTAGCTCACGGCTACTTAGGGTAATAAATACCAAACAATTTTTATAAAATCCTATAAATTACACTATGCTTATATGCTATCATATAGCACTAATACATCATAATATCATATAATAACACAATATAACCCATAAATCCTATGCCTCAGCTCTCGGCCTTATAGAATAAAATTTGCTATATATGTCCAAAAATTCTAATAAATTCCTACATCACCTATTTAATACCTAGATCAACAATATGCTATTATATCAAGCATATAAAATTTATACACCAAGGTTGACCTAGTTCATTCTCGGCGGTTTCAATAGTTAAACAAAAGGATTCCAAAATTTCTAAATTAATACCATGCACGCCTACAACACTATAGATCAACAATTGACCTTAAATCATACTTAGAAATTTTGAGCATCGTCAAAATAATTTAAATAAATTTCTTAGCTTAGGAAATAAATTATCTATACACATATTAACATATGTAACATAATTTCTAAACTTATAACATGCTAGCATGATTTATTACACAATTAATACATCTAAAAATAATTATTTAAACCGTAGGATTATTGAAAAAATTAGGTTTTATCGAAGCTTGTTCGATATCTAACCTCGTTATCGAGTCGATCGGTTGTAGGATGAATAGAGCTCAAGTAAATTGAGAAGGAAAGAAGAAGAAAAGGGTTTGATTTTCTTACTGGAGAGAGTCTCGGCAGAGAGGAAAATGATGTGTGAATGAAGGTGTTGTGTGTTGAGACTAATATATACTCTTAACAAATACAAGGAAATGAAGACTACACACTAACATGTACCCCGGCTCTCTCACAGAACAAATGAATGAAATTAGTCAAAGTTGATTATGTCATGCAAAAATATCCCTTACACATTCATTAACTCTTGCATAGCTTTAATAAAGCTTTTGGGAGAAACAATTTAAATTTTGTTTCATGCTTACACTTGCCGTCGACTTGATTGCATGGGAGAAAATATTTTCAGATTTTACATGTATTTCTCAAGTGTATTAGATACACTCTTTCCCAAATATTTATGCAATCAAGTATATTAAAATCAAGATCGATTTTGTATCAATTGTCAAATATTTCGGCTATTACATAAACCAAATGCTTGTGTATTTTTCATCTACAAAAATTAATTGGTAAGTGTGTATTAATACTACACTTAAGATATATCACAAATTGGATGATCAAAAATAAAAATAATCCTATGTTAAAACACATGGGATACTCACGGCATTTTCAACCTTTTAATGCCCAAAATTTTATTTTCATGCTATAAGTAGATATATAGTATAATATATATCCTAGATGATAAATTATATCATAGGAAAAATTATTGGAATTAATCCATAGGTAGAAAACCCTAATTCTCGATTTAGGGTTTTCGAGAATCATAAATAATCAAAATATTATTACAAAATTTTCTAGCATTAATTCAATGCTAAATAATATTCTAATTATATAAAATAATCATAGGAATTTAAATATCATAATTCCTTGATCGTTAGACTTGATGCTCAAGTCATCTCTAAACGTTAACGTTTGAAACGTCTCAAAACGTTAATTATCGACTCATCTCAAAATGGTCGTAATAAAGCTGTAATCACTTTATTAAATTATTTCAATAATATTGGAATTAAATTCTAAGCTTAAAAACTTAGAAAATATCACGAGCATTTAATTATCGATACGTAGTCGACGTAGAAATAATACTATTGAAGTACGTTACATATTCGTGTTTCTCAATTCTCACTCGCTTGTGAATAAACATAGGAATTTATTATTCCAACAATAATCGAAATCATTATTCGATATATTAAATAATTAAATTATCATAATAATATTCTAATTTACGAAATTAATATCGTAATTAGGCTTTTTAAATAATCGGGGTATTACATTCCACCCCCCTTAGAGAAATTTCGTCCCGAAATTTACATACCTCAGAAGAGATCGGGGTATTTTTCTTTCATTGCGTCCTCAAGCTCCCACGTGGCTTCCTCTTGTCCATGATGTTTCCACATCACTTTGACTAGTGGAATCGATTTATTTCGCAATTGCTGAACCTTGTAATCTAGAATAGCCGTGGGTTCTTCATTATAGCTCATATCTGGATTGAGGATCACGTCGTCTTGATGGATCACATGTTTCGGATCGTATACGTACTACGAGTTGTGACACGTGAAAAACATTGTGTCGTTTCCCGGACTTGGCGGAAGAGCCGACCTATAGGCGATCGGGCCTATTCTTTCTAGGATTTCATAAGGTCGATAAAGCGGGGTCTTAACTTTCCCTTTACTCCAAACCTTATAATCTCTTTAGATGGAGAGACTTTCAAAAGACTTTATCTCCATTTTGAAATGTAGCTCGGATCTTGGCGTATCGGTAAGACTTCGTCTATCTTGAGCTTCTTTTATTCTTTGCCTAATTTGACGACGATCTCAATCATTTAAACATAGCGTCGAGCCCTAAGATTCTTCTTTCACCCACTTCATCCCGAGAAAGCGGTGATCGGTATTTTCTTCCATATAAGGCTTCATACGGGGCCATATACATATGACCCATAATCTTGGGGCGGACTAAGGAGGGGCGATACTAGGAACATTAATGGGGTTCATGAAAGCCTAATTCAAGACATATAACACGTAAAATAAGGCGAGTCGACCATTATATATACATTACGAACATAATGTACAAGAAAGGTTGACCAGCGGATCCAAAAGAATTTCCAACGATCTGAAGGACTTTAACTGTTAACATCAAACATAAACATACTATTCAAAATGCAGCGAAAACATGTGAATACACATATGACGATGTGTATTCAAGGTTTCTAACATATATACATCAAAAGCATTCTCGACTCCTCAACACCTCCATCATCATCATCAACACTCGACTCGCACATTTAAAACAAACATGCGGTGAGTACAAGAATACACTCGGTGGACTCATGCGAAACATTTTATCGTATTTAACATCGCCACATCATGGTAAGACATAAGGGTTTTACTTGAAATGCCTTTATGCTTACTAAATCATTTCATCGGTTCATAAACATCATCGCTTGGCAAGCATTTTACTTGCATGTATGATCCATACCCTTATCCTTTTATCATAACTTTATCATTTAGCGTAGTAGAGGCCTCCTCTACGTCATTGTGACCGCCGTGCATTGTCCTTACTGACTCCCACGGTCACTATTATCTTGTGTACACGTTAATCTGGCGGTATAAGCCTTCCGGCATAGGATCGGAATCGATTTCATTCATAAGTCGGGAGCTAACCAACACATTCATATCATTTCATTCGAGGATATGATCATACATAAAACATAAACATTTTGGCGGGTAATTTCATAAACATTTTATCATCATTTCTTGACATAAGCATCATAAACAAAATCATTTGTTTAGCATTTTATCACATAGGAGTATAGTAAAGCCCTGGACTCCTTGATCGCCAAATTTTCGATTCTTCTTGCGTCAGTCGTCGCGTCGACTTCCACACCTTTACGTAAAAGCGATCGTTGGTCGCGTTTTGAGATTTTCAAAGTTGAGAATAAACTTTGATAACTTATTCTAATATAATTTGAATTCCTTAGCAATTGATCTGCGATTCAATCGCGTATTTTGAACTAAACATTTCTCGTGCTTGAGATATGTTCAACTATTTTATTTTAACCGCTTTGGGTTAAGCGTTTAACATATTTACACGTTTTTCGATGCAAGGATTTCAATTATGAATTCTTTTCTCACTAATGAGATTTCCTTATATAAATAATCGTTTTACACGTATTAGCGTATTTTGAGCGTATTTCATCGTTGATTTCAAAAGTCAACATTTTGACTTTTCTTTATTAAATTCTTTAAAATTCATATTTTAATATCTAAATTCAATATAAATCGATTTTCAATCGATTTCTTTTCATAAAGTCTTAATTCTCGATTTTCACGTAAATCGATAAACTTCATTAATATTTTCTTAAATATTAATTAACTTATTCTTTAAACATTATTTTCATTTCTAACGTTATTTAATATAACGTTTCGTCATAAACATAGTATTCTATGTTTATAAAATTTCATAAATTCTTAATATGTCTAAATTAATTTCTAGACATATAATGTATTATTTTCTTGATATTAAGGATTTAAAATCCTTAATATATATATCAACTCACGGTTTTAAGCTCTTTTTTTCATTCTTTTCCAAAATTCTTCTAAATTCATATAGTGTACTATTTTATCATAGTATCACTAATATGTATTAACATTAACTATAGAAAATTTGGGCATCATCTTTATTAGGTCCATAGGTCGCGGTATTGTCGAACCTTGTCGATAAATTTTCTAAAATTCTAATTAATTTATACTGAGGTTCAACATTAATATATAACATATTTATAACCTATAGTCCAACATATTCCATTTCTTCATCAAGGTATATATTGTTCAAGGTCACGGTTTCTCTCCGAATAATACTTAACATTTTATAAAATTCGAATAAATTACACTATGCCTATATACTATAGTGTAACAATATAACATCATAACATTAACTAAAATCAATTAAAACCAAGCTTAATAACCATCATGAAGCTCACGGTTATTTTAAGAAATTTGAGCATTTCTTCTTCAAAAATTCTAGTTAATCCATGTAATGCATAATCAATACCCTAGATTAACAATATGCTATTACATTTCTCAAATTAACACTACTACAAAAAACAGTATAGACTACACGTTTTATGTGTAGTCCATGTGCATCTCGTAGTGTAGAGAAAAGTGGTGTAGAGAAAGTAGGCGGCGGCACACTACTGCTTTTTAAGCGTAGTCTATACCCACCATAGACCACGCTTTTCCGGCATAGACCACGCCACGCCGTAGTCTATACCCACGAACTCTGGAAAATGCGGCGCACACCACTCTGCTTTTAAGCGTGGTCTATACCCATATAGACTCGGCTTTTCGACATAGACTACGGCCTGGCGTAGTCCATACCCTCGGACTACTGGAAAATGCGCGCGACACACCACGCGTTTAAGCATAGTCTATACCCACCATGACTACGCTTTTACGACATAGACTACGGCCACGCGGCGTAGTGCATACCTCGCACTACGAAAAAACGCGCGTACACTCGTTTTTTGTCGTAGTCTATACCCACTATAGACTACGCTTTTTCGCACATAGACTACGCTTCACGCGTAGTCTATATACACAGAACTACACATTGGTTCGCTCGTATACTACGCTTTTTATGCGTAGTCATACCCATATGACTCTGCTTTTTCGCACATAGACTACGCCACGCGCGTAGTCTATACCACGAACTACTGATAGTTCACTCATACACTATGCTTTTGTCGTAGTCTATACCCACTATAGACTCCACGCCGCTACATAGACTACGCTTTTTGCGTAGTCTATAAACAGCACTACACAAAAAATTTCGCACATACACTACGCTTTTTGTCGTAGTCTATATGTATTAACCACGGTTTTGAGTTTATTTACTACGGTTTTAATGCCAAATTTACTCGCTTTTTCTATTACAACCCGTAGTCGATTTAATAACAACTTCTGCTTTTTAATTTCAACCGTAGTTAATTTCTTTATTTAAAACTGTATAATTAATAAAGCACAAGCAAATGAGATTAAAATATACTTGCGACTACGTTCAAAATCACTATTCAAAATATACAATATGTTTTCATTACTGACTACAAAATCACTATACAAAATATACAACATTTTCATTACACTACAAAATCCTATACAAAAATACTATCCACATCACATAACAAAACAATAAGACCGTATCCCCATATCACAAAGACAAAATAATTCAAAATATCGATAACTTACAACTAAAACATCACAAGACTATATGTGAAGAAGCATGAAATTTACCCGTTCAGCGAACTTCATCAATGTCCTCTTGAGAGTAAGACCGATTTTGAAACTATTAACAATTCAAAATAGAATATTAGCACTCTTGTATGAAAAAATGATTATATTAAAGAATTGAAATGGAATTATCTTACATGTGAGCGTAAAGAAATGGAACCGTCTTCATAACTTCTTCAATTATATCTTTCATGAGCGTGAGTACAAAGAACCCGCATTGCTTGGAATCGGGTTGTCTTGGACACTTTTAAAATATCAAATATTAGCAACATGTAGATGTATATGAAATCAACATAAAACAAATGTGATTTGATAAATGAAAATATACCTTTACAATTTCCCAACTTGGTTTTTCTTCCTCTTTCTCCAATTTTGCATTAAACATAAAATTGCCTTCAAGCAATTAATAGTAATTAGATACTACCACAAATACACACATTTCAAAGTACAAAACACAATACGATATCGGTGTCCCTTTCACAATAAACCCGAATAATGTTTGATATATGCGAAGGTGCTTGTGTCACTACATTGATATTCATTATAGACATAATGATATGAGGGGTATCGTGGTGGACACAAAATGTAAGATTAGTATATGGCAATGATGCCATAAAACTTATTCTTTAGGACCTTCAAATTCATAAGATTATGCAAATTGAGATGAAGGACAAATCATTGAGATTGCTAGTCGAAACACGATGACATATCCTTGTGAGCAGGCGCTTAGCCACGCGAATGATAATAACATTAATTTGTCTACGATGGCATGTCGGTAACATATAAATGGGTGGATTCTAAACCCAACTATAAGACTAAAACAAGCTGCAAATTCTCACAATTACGAATAAGATATATAGTACTACATATCCACAAACTTTCTTGAGTTCATATAATGATCGTAAGAAATCGATCGACAACGACCACAAACAACGAAATCGGTGACTAAAAATGTGAGATCATATCTCAAGACAACCCTCTTAGAATTACAAGTCCTTGATCACTCTCAGTATTTCACGCAAAAGCACTCAATCGGAGCAAAGACACCAAGCAACTACATAAATAGCAAACGAATGCAATTCAAGTTTAAAATCTAAGGAGATGCATACGTGAGGCGAGATAATATCATATTGATGCTTCAAAGTGAAGAGACAATCAAAGTCTATAAAATATCCAGATACTAGGTTTTCGATTTGGGAGCCCTAATCTAGCAAATAGTCATCAAACCCAACAAATAATTTCCAATTCACGAAAAAAAGAAGAAATTAAATGGAGTCGATCTTACGTGTTGACAATATATTTCGATTATCATCACGAATGCGATGACTAAGAGGTCAAGAAGATAAATCGTTTCTCCATGAGGATCAACTATTGTAAGAATCGATGTTCCTAATCAATAGAAAACATATAATATTAGACATGTTGAGAAAAAGAAGATAATGGTGATGAACTAAGATTTAAGACTTACCTACATTGCGCGGTACTATCACTAATTGATTTTGAGATACACCCTCAAACCTATCAGCCAAGCACGTGTTAGTGCATCTTGATCGCCCTCGGGAACATATGATATCTCAAATGGATTCACAAACCGATCGACCAAGTGTAGTTGTACTCTCCTTGAACTCTTGGAATAAGTGACTAACAAATAAATAAAATGTATTAAATAAACATATACTTAACATTGCAAAATAAATTTTGAAAGAGTAAATTCTTACCACATATAAACCACAACGCAATTTCACGGAATTGGCTCTAAATCACAAAGCGGATGATGTCTTCAAGATGTACAAAAATCTCAAAGGGCTTACCAAAGATTTCATCTTCAAATGGAATTAATATCCCTTTCCCATCCGTCAAAGTTTTTCAACATGTAATCTGACACTTTCATGGGACGAATGCAAAGTGTCAAAACACTTCACATTTCTCTCCTTAACAACTCTTTGCCGTACTTTTGTTTTCTTGCGAGAAAAGACACCTAATTTGCATAAGCATAAATGTAAATAATAATAATAACAAATAATCATCATTGTCGATCAATACGTTCACACGGTTCTAAGTCACTAAATATATCGACTAGAACAAATAAATCACTATGACTAACGAGGTTCATAATTCTAGTTTGTTAATCAATGTACCTTGTCCACGGTCACAAACATCTACATATATCAAACTAAGGTTGGAAATGGAAGAAAAGAAATGTTGTGCTAGTTTACATCTAATTGTCTCATGATATATTGAAGAAACTTGCAAGTTTTAGCTGCAGAAGGTGTGTTTTGTATGGCTAATTATGAAATGTGAAATGGTGTTGCTCGAAGAACTTTGTATTGTGTAAAATGAAAAAGGTAAGTTATTGATTACGTAAATGTTGCGAGAACAATGTCTAGGTGAATATCCTCTTTATGAAGTTATTGTGTAAGAACTTTCTAAAAGCGACTGTAGTCGTGGAAGATGCTCACGCTTATGTTGATTATGTTGCCTTTGGAAGATGCTACTCAGCCTTGAAAACAATGAATGGGAAGCAGTTGGTGGTGCTCATATACGTGTGGATTATCTCGGATCACAATCTTCGAAAAGAGTAAAGTTATATTATTTGAGGAGATGCTATGATAATTATTTTTGAAGTATCACATATTGGTAGCTCGTGGGATGCTTTGTCCTCGATCTCGTATCTAATTTTGGTTATTTGCTTCCTATGTTTATTTTATCACCTAATTTGGACTTGCTGCAACTATTGACATTTGGAACCCCGACCAATATGGTCATTCTCAATTTAAACGATAAACTTGTCAGCGGATGTTACCTCACATCGAAACAAATGAGCGCATTCATGCGCTCACTTATTAAGGTAAGCCTCTTGAATAATCTTTAAGTAGCTAAATTTCGATCTAACAGGTGGGTTTTAGTGTTCCAAGTACAAAGATGTAGCATTAACGAGTTGTTGTGTGACTGGTGTATGCTCAAATTTTAAATTTTGAATGTAAATAATATATACTCAGCAGATTCTACCACTACATGTAAGATTAAACAAGTTGCTACACATCATCGATTTGCAATCATGACCGTACAAAAGTGATTTCATGCATAAAGATATCTTATTTCTAATTACTTTATATTAAATTTGCTGCATTTGTTGAGTTCATTTAGTAACATGTTATGTTCGTTCGTTTTCATTTATTACGCACGATGGCATTCATAATAGTTTTCTCTTTATGCTTATTTTTATGTGAGTGCTAACTTAGACAATTCTAGAAGTGTATTAATGCTAGACATTGTTCTTGCAAAACTTTATGAAGACAATGAACACAAATAATAATAACAAAGAAGCATAAGTTTATGAGTAATAATAATAATAACAAATAATCATGTTAAACTAAAAATAATACATAACGTATCAACTTTCTCAATCAAGATCACTTGGCAATCATCTTCCTTCTTATTCTCCTTCACTTTCTCCTTGAGGTCTTCATCCACCTCAAAATTCACTTGTTTGATCGAACAACTTCCTTTTCTTCATAATCTTTACGGTCTTTCAAATTTTGTAATTCGCTTCAAGTTTTTCACTCTATCGTGTAGGTGACATATCATCATTTCTTGTTGTTCTCCGATTTTCTTATCTCCCCTTCAACTTACCTTGTCTATGCTCCTTGGATTTTTGAAGAAAGTAGTAGGAGTAACATAACTACTACTCCCGCACATGCCTGTAGGCGTTCGCTTTGTAATGCACATGTAAGCAAATCTTCTCCCAAAGTATTAGTCTTCAATTCACCTTCTTCCTTTAGGCGTATGCAATCATCCTTTAGTATACAAATGAAGATTCAGAACAGTTAAGTTCAAGGCAGTTAGTATATGCATGTATTATAAAAAAATTTATGTTATAATAATAGCAAGATTATTACAGTATATCATCATCATAATAGCAAGAAAATTTTATAATGCATGTATTATAAAAAAAAGCATGGAACATCTTACAATCCTTTGCACAGTTTGCTTTAATTTATCGTCTTCTATATCGCCTTTCTTTGGAATTCGGGCTTTCTTCCACATGACAGCCCTATCTACATCATCCTCTCCACATAATTCATCCTTCTACAATAATAAAAAAAGTATGTACATAGGATATGAAGCATAAAGGAGAATGTATCAAGCGGTGTTGAAGAAAATAAATAAGAAATGAGCAGTAAGGAAAAACTACCATTGTTTATTGAACCCGCATAGCCTCTTCGTGAAAGTCTATGTGGGTAAATGTTCTTCTTTACCCTTTCTACATTTGCTCTTCACTCCATTTCTACAATATGAAGTGAATTCATCATTAAAATCTTGTACTAGAAGATACTTTCTATATAAAGGCGCTCGTTGGTGCCATAAGGTCTTGTAATAGTTAAGTAAAATAACAATGACTCCATCCCACTTGCTTGAGAATCAAGATTAAAGAACAAGATAGTCGGTTGCATTTCTACTTGGAGCTTTATTAGTACAAGAGTGAAGAGTAACTTGAAATAAACTACAACTTGAAGCCATGCTTGCCGATTGGAATAAACAAGCTACACTGCCAAGCTAGGCAGTGCATTAGCATGAAACTGTAATCCTAATACTACAATGCTGCAGAAGGCACGTTCTATGTTCTGTATTCATGTTTTTTTCAGGCAGATCATAGTCCTCTTGATCTATTCTTCCGAGAAAAGCCAATGAGGCAAAAGCGGATCAAAAGTGGCGGTAGAAAATTGAGAAAAGCCAATGAGGCAAAAAAACAACTATAATACCAGCGATCTATTCTTCCTGATCTTGCTTTCTTTTATACGTAATGTGATGTTGATTTCACATTAAAACTATCACATAAGTCATTTGCTTACCTTAAAACCTACATTACTCTAGATAGCACAAATTCGGTCCAATCTTCACGTAGAATACCCTTTGCATGGGGGTGGATCATTCAGTTTCGGTTGTCTATGTTGGGAAGAATGTATTTTTATATAATTTAGACTTCCATCGTAGCCACTTTGTGCTGTGATTCTTCACATCACGCCCTCTAAGTCTTTTGAACTACATATGCTACCTAATAAACCAAAAGAGAATTTGCTCAAGTTATTCCATAAAAATCGTGCAATATTAAATAAATATGCATAAATATTAAGGCTACAATTATTTGAATTTATATATGATCGCAAGAATAATTTAAACAAGCATACTTACATTCACATGCTCCCAAATAATGTCTTTCACTTCTTTTGGCACCATTTTCCAAGTCTTATAACTTATCTTCACCTCTTGTCGAGCAAGAAGACCAATATAGCTTTGCATTTCACTGCAACTCGACCAATTGGTTGTCCTCGCGCATTAAATTCAACAACTTCTTTTATCCCTTTCGCTTCCGCTTTGCAAGCTCGATCAAACACACATTTCCTCTTGTTGATTGTGTTTCTTCGAGTCCAATCCTTCGTTATCGGCATCACGGTAACCATGGTAACCATAAGACCTATTGAAAAAATATCAATACAAATAATTAGCTTACCATAAATAAAATAAGCAATGTACAATGCAAAACACACAAACATGGGATTGTACCGGTTTAAGAGTTGATTGTTAACCCAAATTCCATCACAATCTTGACGAACACATGATGGTTCATTTTCATCACGGTCGTCATTCAAATTCATTTGTGGAAGCTCATTATTGAAAGCTTGGTAACTAAGAGCAATATCTTCCAACTCTGCACCACTAATCATTTCACGATACTCTTTATTGGGACATGAGAGTACCACAGACCATATAGGATCTTGAGGGTCTTCAACGTAGAACACTTGTTTAGCTTGACATCCTAATATAAGCGAATCCGGTTTGAACCCAATTCTTTTCAAGTTCACTAAGGTAAAGCGAAGATCATCTACTCTCATGCCACCATTATTCTCAACCCAATCACACTTAAACACTACCATCGAAATGCTTGATAATGAAGCTCCCAAAATTCCCGAATTACCCCATAGAGCGTCATATCTGTGACAATTGGGTTTTATCCTTGGCACTGAAACTGCATTGTCTTTGCAACTAAGTCGACTCGAATTTTGAACAACTCGTAGATTATCGCGTTTTTGTATTGTAAGTAACACCATTAATCAAATAGCTTTGATATTTAGAACACTTTTGCTAGGTCCATCGCCATCCACTTGACTTTGTTGAGATTTGACTAATGAATGTGCTTGATTCTAATGAATGTGCTTGATTTGATGAATGTCTTGATGTCACTCCAACCTTGAAGAAACTAAAATTAATACAAAAGGATTTGTTGTTCTAATTGTTTAATATTTTTTAAACTATAACACTTACACGTTCACGAAACCAATCGATGAAAGTTTTGTTATATTCGACTTGTTGCCAAGTTAAAGTTTTGGTAGGATATGTTTTCTTCACAAGTTCGGATGTTCTTTGTCAAAAGATACATCCATAAAATTAGTGCATAATTATTTAAAAATGAAGGCTATCATTAAGTCGGGCATATGTTGAGGACATACTCAATATATGGGTCGACCTCAATATCATTGTTCAATACATATCGATGTGCACGCTTCCTCCTCAACGATTGTGTGGTGTTGAGCACTTGTTAAAAGGCCTTGTTCGGATGGCTTGCGGAGTAATGAGGCGGATTCAATCGTGTGGACATTGGATAAGTAATCATGCAAAATTCACACTGCCTCTTGACAATATAGCATTCAGCAATACAACCTTGGGCCGATTACGATGGCGCACATATCCTTTAAGGATTTTTATAAATCTTTCAAGCGGATACATCCATCTATACCAAAGCGGCCCACATAATTCCACCTCTCGCACAAGATGGACCACTAAATGAATCATTATATCAAAGAATGACGAAGGAAATTCCTTTTCAAGCAAGTACAAAGTCGTCACAATATCACTTTGAATTTGCTCTAACTTTGACACATCAATAACTCTCTCACACAACACATTGAAGAAGAAACACAACCTAGTGATGGTATACCTCACATGTTTTGGTAAAACACCACGGATGGCAACGGAAGCAATTGTTGCATTAAAGTATGGCAATCATGGGACTTGAGTCCAACTAGTTTCAAATCCTTTATGGACACCAAGTTGAAACATTAGATGAATAGCCCATGAGGCACCTTCATTCCATGCAAAGAAGCGCATAATTTTTTTTCTCTTCTTTACTTAATGTATGATGCGGGAGGTAAAATGTTCTAGATCCGATCACTTGGTGCCAACTCAAGTCGGACACCCAACTCCATCAAATCTTGTCTCATTTGCAATTCCATCCTTCGTCTTTCCGGAATGTTTAGTAATGTGCCAATCAAACTTTCACACACATTTTCTCAATATGCATCACATCAAGAACATGTCGCATGTAGATGTTCCCAATCTGCAAGATCAAAGAATATCGACTTTTTTTCCAACATGTTTTGCCTTTATCCATTTGTGGTGGTTCTTGTGTCTTTGGTTTTCTTTTGCCTTTCTTTTCGCTTGACCGCCATCATCATAATTTGACTTATTTACATCCTTTTTTCCCAAGAACAAGTGATGTTCTTAACTCTTTCAATTACCTCGTGGCCACCAGCGGATTGGGGCAAAGTCAAACTCTTGTTGACCATCAAAAGCCTTCTTTTGTCGTCGATAAGGATGATGTGCGGTAGGAATCTTCTATGCCTCGTATATGACATTTTTCTAGAATGTTTCAACATCTTCGCATATGTTTCTTCTCCACATCTTGGACATGCTTGATATCCTTTTACGAGCACCACGATAGGTTTTCATAGGCGGGAAAATCATTGATTGTCCCACAATGAGCGACTTTGAGCAAGAAACTTTCTTCTCGGTATGCATCATATGCTTTGATACCCACATCCCATAACTCCTTTAAGTCATCAATTAAAGGTGACAAATACACATCAATGTCGTTCCCCGGTTGTTTTGGACCAGATATTAATAACGTCAGCATCATGAATTTTCTCTTCATGCATAACCAAGGAAGTAGATTGTACGTGACAAGTAACACCGCCAACAACTATTGTCACGCCCAATTCAGGAAGGCACGGATGCGGGGTGTGATTAGGGGTGGGGTTAAGCGGGGAAGAAGGGATACATATAACATACACGATAAGAAGATGTGACCATGAAATCGGGCAAAGATCTCCTCTATAACTAGGACATATCACGAAGGGGAGGGTGCACAAACAATCCACCAATGAATAATATCGATAACATAACCTCGAGAAAACATGATCTTGGTTTATTATAAGTAATGCAAGAAAGCAAAATAGCATTACATCCCGTCAACTAGACGGTCGACCACATAGCATGCTCATATCGAGACTCACGTGAGAATAACATAATAAATCTTGTTCCCAATCGGAAAGCAAATAAGGGACAAGAATACATAATTATCGAGTGCGTATATAACACAACATCGCGGAAGCATAGCATGAAGAACCCGCAGCTCCACCCTCGCGTCGCCCGTCCAGCCCTCCTCCATCTGTGAAAAGATTTGAAAAGAGTTTGGGGTGAGTACTATCGCACTCACCGGGTTTTATCATAAATCAAAAGAATCATGAGGCCGTGTTTAGAGCACTTACCTTAGAAGGTTTTAAAGCGTAAACCACTTCTAAGTAAGCAAAATAGATTTTCATTTTCGATGCACGATCCGTTATTCTTTATTACTCCCATCATAGAACCATGAACCACGGCTCGGGCGTATCCTGCCAGCCCATCACATGACATTCATTCGCCGGAACATATCCGATTCGCCCACGCCCGGGCGTATCCGGCCGGCTAACTCGGTGTGGACTTGGGTCAAATCCCCATCGAGAACCATAACCACCTCATTACCATTTCGTGTGGACTTCGGGTCTATCCGCTCGAACCATAACCACGTGTTGGGGTCTATCCTTATGATCAATACTCGAGATGGTGATCAACCCGCGAATAGAGATCCGTGCACAACCATGATAGAACCATATCTTGGATCGGAGAACGATAATAATTTCACAAAAACATTTTACTTGGCGTACATGTTTTATTTTTGAAATATCGAGTAAATAACTCAAAATAAGCATATATAACCCAACACGAGCAGAGGAAAGCGTCAATCGAGAGATATCTACGGATCCGATGACTTCACCGATCGCCTTGGTAGGTACACCGTAACAAGGCGGAACAACTTTTGGGGTCACTTCCACAAAGCAAAGCAACAGCGTGATCAAACGGCGATCGTAGCAAAATTAGGGTTTCGACTTTACGAACCCACATTTGGAACTCTCCGGGTTTTCAAATCAACTCGATGCGAAGGAAAAATATTCGGGCATCAAGACCTATAATAGGGTACCTTCAAAATATGCATGCATGCGAGTTGACTCAAATCTTAGCGGTGAAGAAGCTTCAAAATCGATGCTATCCCGGATCTAGGATAAACCATCCAAAATCGATGCATGAAAATGGAAACATAAGCAATATGCATAACGGCGAACATGGAATGACAAGCAGCGTTGAAAATGGATAACCCGGGCATGTCTTCGCTTTAGAAAACTCAAGCAACGGAAAACATCCGGCATGCGTAAACGAGAAAAAGCGAAAGCGGAATCGGTACTTTAGTAGAATGCATAGCCGGAACTCAAAACCTAAAGGACCCGTAGCAAAGGTGGCTCGGTGGCCACCAAATCGGTGACGAAAGGCGGCGGTGGCGGCCTTGGCGGCGGTTTGGCAAATAGGCGACCTCGGCCCCATTTTCTCGCCCGTCCTTTAGAATCCGAGTTCTATGCTATCGATCTACTAAAAGGCGGAATCAAAACAAGAAAGGACAAAAACCGAAAACGGCAGGCTGCGGGGTGGTTGATCGGTGGTGGTGGCTCGACGGCGTAGCAATGGCGCCATGTTGAGCCTCCCGGCTCGATCCCCACTCCTCCGTGACTTCGCAGCGTGCACAGAGCTGCTCGGCTCTTCCGTAAACACAGAGAGGCGAAGGAAATGAGCGTTGAAAATGAAGGCCCTAGCCTCCCATTTATAGGAAAAAGAAGGGTCACATTGCTTGCCAAGAAGCCCTTTTTCGAAAACGCAAAGCGACGCAACTTTTGCAAACGGACTCAAATTGTAAACTTGGTACCCATGGACACGAAATAAAATACGGACACAATGACTATAAACAAGATATGCTTTTAAAGACCGATGAAAAGTCGGTTTTCGATAACTTCCGGTGCCAAACCTTCATGGGTGGTCGAAAACCTGCATACTTAGTGTCTATGAATTCGTCATAAGACACTCTTCCTAACGCCTGAGGTTTCGTGACGGTCGCATCACCGAAACAAAAAGTCAACCTTTTGACCTTTTCTCGAAAAACGTGCCATGCAAAACAGAAGCTTAAAAAGACGGGGTATTACATCCCTCCCTCCTTATAAAAATTTCGTCCTCGAAATTTCAAACACGTGGAGAAAACAACTCGAGTGCGAGCCACGAACTTGTCTTCCAACTCCCACGTAGCCTCCTCATAAAGTGGTGATTCCACAACACCTTCACCAACGGAATCGCTTGTTCCTCAATTCCTTCACTTCTCGTTCCAAGATAGCCATTGGCCTTTCCTCGTAACTCGGATCACGAGCAAGAACCACTTAGTCATGCTTGATCACGTGTTTTGGGTCGAACACGTACTTCTCGGTGAGAAGCGTGAAACACGTCGTGAACATCTCCGTCGCTGGCGGCAAAGCTAACCTATAGGCAGCGGGCCTATTCTCGAGAACTTGAAGGTCCAACGAACCTCGGTCGTAACACCTCGTTTCCCAAAGCGAGCGACTCCTCGTCGTGGAAACCTTAGGAAAACACGATCTCCGATCATGGGCGAAGATCCGTGCGGACGCTTGTCCGCATAGGACTTCGCACATCTGAGCTTCCTGATCCTTCGCTTGATCGATCGATAACCCCGACCGTCTGCTGAACCATCTACGGTCCTAACATCTTCTCTCGCCCACTTCATCCCAATAAAGTGGCGATCGACACTTCCTTCCGTCTACAACGCTTCGCAGGGAGCCATTCCTATGGTGGCACGATAAGCTGTTGTTATAGGCAAACTCCACCAAAGGTAGTATCTCTTCCCAATTTCCTCCTCATCGTACCACTATCGCCGCATGACATGTCTTCCAAAACCTGAATCGTTCTTTCAGTGACCGTCGGTTTGAGGATGGAATGCCGTATTAAGATTGACTTGGTCCCCTACGGCTTCCTATGAGACTCCTCCAAAACCTTGATGTGAACCTCGGGTCACGATCGGCGTGTCGATACCGGCACACTATGTAACCGTCACGATTTCCTTGGCGTAAAGCGAGCAAGCTTATCTAACCCGACGTCATCGAATCGGTGAAATGGTGACTTCGATCGATCTATCGACGACAACCCATATAGCGATGTTTCTCTCGTGACCTTGGAAAACTCACCACAAAATCCATACCGATATGATCCCATTTCCACTCACGGGATTGGTGGCGGTTGCAACAATCTGACGGACGTTGGTGTACAGCTTTCACTTGCGACAAGCCAAACAACGCTCCACAAACGCGACTACATCCTTTTTCATCCCTTCCCACCAAAAGTTCCTCTTAAGGTCTCTATACATTTGGTGCTTCTGGATGAAATGTATACGGTGCCTCATGAGCTTCACTCATGATTTTATCTCTCAATTCCTATTGAGTGGCACACATAACCTTCCTCGGAATAGTAGCGTTGTCCTTCGCTTCCGTGAACCCTTGCTATCTTCTAGCCTTGCTTTCACACGCATCTTCTCCGAGAATTGTCTCCCATTGCGCGACCACGATGGCTTCTCATCGACCCATCCTTCTTCTTGGCGAATAGGCTGGCGCTCCCCACGGCGACACGCTAGGTCGGATAAAACCTAGATCCAACAAGCACCAAGCTGCGCAAGCCAGTTCTTGCAATTCTTTAGGTGCCATTCTATATGGTGCCTTTGATCACCGGTCTTGCTCTCGGTTCCAAATCAATAGTGAATTCCACTTGTCTATCGGTGTAAACCGGCAAGTCCTCGAAACACGTCCGGATATTCACACACCATCGGCTCCTCTTGCAGCTGCTTGCTGTTCATCGTGCCTGTCAAACTTACCAAGTTTGTTTGATTCCTTCCCTTCCGATCATCCTCACCGCCTTGATCTGTTGAGATCATTGGCACGCAAACACCCATCCTTATGCCGTGGAAACAAACTTCCACTCCTTGGCTGTCCGAAAAGCAACTTCTCTCGAGACAGCGTATAGTTGCCATGTGCTTTTCAACCAATCCATGTTAAAGATGACATGAAATCTTCCATTCGATGACATACAAATTGACAAAGACCTTACGCTCGCAGATTTCTACCTCCGGTTGGGCATATCTCTTTTGCCTTTAGCACTTCCCTGACGGGATGCTAATTTCGAGGTACTGTGATTTCTTGGGTACCAAACCCAACCTCTCACACGCGATTCTCGAAGCGAAAGAATGTGAGGCTCAGATCAAACAAAGCAAAGCGGGTATATCACTCGTATGGATTATACTGCAAGATTTCGGAGCTTGAGTTGCCTGCTGGCGATTCAAAGCATGCACCCTTGCTAACTGCGGTGGCCTTTGGTTTCTGGCTAGGGTGACCTCCTGCTCCGTTGTTAGTCCTCGGCGGAGCATGATTACGCCTCTGCGGGCTGGGGCCGCCTTCTTGGCGGCACCGGCAGCCTCCTAACGGACAATCTCGAGCGTAATGTCCAGACTTTCACAACGATAGCACTCGGTGCTACCTTGCTCGCACTCGTCGAAATGATTCCTTTGGCATTTCGGCACCAAGGTTTTCACTCCACTGCCGCATGGGTTGGAATTCCTTCCCAAGGTTGCCTTTCTCTCTTGAATGCGCTTGATTCCTTGGAATCAACGGACCGCTCTGGTTCCTTGGAACACTGATTGCCTTTCCTCGATCTTCCCATTTCCTCTTACCTCTTCCTCCGCGGATGGCTGTCGGGTGGCATCGTTCTTTCCGGGCAACATTGACTCAATGTTTAATGCCGGTTCGAGGGTCGCGCATACGTCGGATCTCACGGTGACGGCGAAATTCGATCTCGGTCGAGTCCTCTCTCGAACTCGTCTACCACCGGCGACCTCGATTGCCAACAAAGGTGCGTAGCATAGCGTGACGGGAGCGATTGAGCGGCGATCATACTCGGTGACCGTCCGCCTCCTAGACGAAGATTCCGAACTTCGTTTTGCCTTCTCTGCTGTAAGCGCCAGGCGTACTTTTCCATGAGTTCTTGGCGAAATCTTCCCGTATACCTTGCCCCTTTGTCACGGTGTTAGAGTCCTTCTCACGGATTCCCACCAATCAACCTCATCGGTTAGGCGAAAGATCGCGCAATTCAGCTTTTACGCTTCTTCGCGGCCGATGTATTCGAAGATCCTTCGGTGGATCGTATCGGTTCTCGGCGTCGATCGGTTCGCCGAGACCGTCGAGCGTGGGGGATTACACTGCGAAAACTCTCGATCGCATGCGGTTGAACCAAAGGTGGTTCTTGGGCTTCTTCCACGTTATTGTTCCTCGGTTCCTTGTTCTCGGCATTACTGCCGGCGTTTGAAACATTAAACGCTTTCGCATAGATAACCGGGTATCATCGCATAACATGTATCATCACCCATATCACATATCATCACATATACCACATATCACATACGATCACATATAATCATGCAATCTGTCAACATATCATCGTCATGCATTTCACATAACATCATCATCACACATCACATAGATCATATATCATCATGGCATAGCTCATATCACATATAAGCATCAAAACATAAACATCACATCATAGGCGTTAGTATCGATAATATTCGGTGTCCATGAAGGATTTGTCAAATCAAGATCAAGGTATGTCGATCAAAAGGTCGGATATGAGCAAAGAATCGACTCGGTCCTTTGTCAAAAGATGCCGCTCTGTCCATGCTTCTAGCGTACTCTGCGGTATCACTTTGTACACACCGACTACCTAGATCACATCCTCCATATTCATCCACTATTCCCGCTAGTCGGTGGTTCCATTCATCTCTCCTCATCTTCTTTCCTTCCAATCGGGGCTTCAATTGGTGCCCGGCTTGAGCGATCTGCATGGAAGCAAGCCTCTCTTGGTATGATCCCATCAAGGCGTGCTCGATTGCACGAGTATCGGTGAAAGCGTACTGAGTCTGTCTCTGGCGCTTGCTCTTCCTCAATGTGCCGATCTCATCGTAGTCATGACTACACGGATCACGGGTCCTCCGAATCCTCACTATCTTCCCGTTCTCATCGGGTCCTCCTCTTCTTCCTAGTCGCCTTCCACGGATGCCGGCGACAGGTTCGGTGGCATGAATATCGATCCCAGCTTCTTCCCGCCCTTGTCGGACGGACAATATCTCTCGTCACGGAAGTTCTGCGCTTAAAGTCATTCGGGTCCTCCGGAAGGTAAGATCGTCGATGGTGGTGTAGTGGCGGTGTATCTGTTGCCTTTGGCGATCGCCTTATTGATGGTTGTTCTCCCAATGGCTCTTGGGAACATCATCCCTATCATCGATCTGGATCGGTCCTCGAGGGTGTCTCGCAACCACATCCTCCTCGGATGGTATACCTCGGTGGTGCATCACTTGCCTCCATACTCGGCGGCGAACTCGGTAAAGTCCAAGGTAAGGTGCCTCGTGATAGGATCCCGTCTCGAACAACACATGTCCTTGCTTTCCACGGCCGCAATCCGTCGGTAGCCTTTCGATCATCCGATAGTAGGCCTCGTATTCGACACTTTCCCACCATGCCTCGAACCTTTCTCCATAACCCAACAAATCTTCCCGTAAATACTCCCAATGGCTCATGAATATTCGGGTACATTCCACGAATTTACGGATATGCTCATCCATTTCGTGAGATCTTAACCAACGTTATGCGGGCCATTGAATATCCATAAACCTACATGTTAGTTCACCATAAAACAACAACAAATATTCACGTTTCCTTTACCATCCCGAATATCCGGGTAATCATGTCTCATACACATGTTCATTTCAACACATATCAATATCAATATCGATATAATCACGCAAGCAAATGTGATTCACTTACAAGCACTCGTTTATCATAATAAACAAGATTTTCAATCAACAATACATATTGCTATGTAAACACATAGACTTACATCAACCATACGTGATCACATTAATCACATCATATCATATAAACGATTTTCATATCACAGCCACACAGGCCCTTTCCGTCTCATCAACAATCACTTCCACATCCACATCACCATCCATCCATACCTCATCCACATCACGTTTACATCGCGTAAACTCTTACCATGCCAAAGCACATGAAACCAAGATCATATCAAGCATCACATAGCCACATAAAGCATCAGCAAATAAACACATACCTCATCCCCTTTTTAAAGGAGGCGGACTGACGGTGAGCTGAGGGTAGCTGTACCTGATGAACAGTTTAGAAGAACAAGTTCTAAACACTCAATTTCAAGAACGCACACGATATAAAGCAAACGAACTGCTTTGATATCAAACAATTATGAAAACTAGATGCCAAGAACATTGCTCTGATACCAAGCTGGTATCAGATAACAAAGATAGATGTCAGGGCCAAGAACATTGCTCTGATACCAAGCTGGTATCAGATAACTTTAGATACCCAATGCCGTGAAGCGCTGCCGATATAAGTCATCACGCCCCAATTCGAGGGAAGGCACGGATGACGGGGTGTGATTAGGGATGGGGTTAAGCGGGGAAGAAGGGATACATATAACATACACGATAAGAAGATGTGACCATGAAATCGGGCAGCATCTCCTCTATAACTAGGACATATCACGAAGGGAGGGTACAAACAATCCACCAATGAATAATATCGATAACATAACCTCGAGAAAACATGATCTTGGTTTATTATAAGTAATGCAAGAAAGCAAAATAGCATTACATCCTCGTCAACTAGACCGTCGACCACATAGCATGCTCATATCGAGACTCACGTGAGAATAACATAATAAATCTTGTTCCCAATCGGAAAGCAAATAAGTGGACAAGAATACATAATTATCGAGTACGTATATAACACAACATCGCTGAAGCATAGCATGAAGAACCCGCAGCTCCACCCCTCGTGATGCCCGAAATACCTCCTCCATCCGTGAAAAGATTTGAAAAAGAGTTTGGGGTGAGTACTAGCGCACTCGGTGGGTTTTATCATAAATCGAAAAGAATCATGAGGTCGTGTTTAGAGCACTTACCTTAGAAGGTTTTAAAGCGTAAATCCACTTCTAAGTAAGCAAAATAGATTTTTCATTTTCGACACCGATCCGTTATTCGTTACTCCCATCATAGAACCATGAACCACGGCTCGAACGTATCCCGCCAAACCCGTCACATGACATTCATTCGGCCCGGAACATATCCAGTCGGCCCACGCCCGTAACGTATCCAGCCGGCTAACTCGGTGTGGACTTCAGGGGTCAAATCCCCATCAGAACCATAACCACCTCATTACCATTTCGTGTAGACTTAGGGGTTCATCCCTTCGCGAACCATAACCACGTGTTCGGGGTCTATCCCCTTATGATCAATACTCAAGATGGTGATCAACCCACCGAATAGAGATCCGTGCACAACCATGATAGAACCATATCTTGGATCAGAGAACAGTAATAATTTCACAAAAACATTTTACGGCGTACATGTTTTATTTTGAAATATCAGAGTAAATAACTCAAAATAAGCATATATAACCCAACCTGAACAGACAAAAACGTCAACCGAGAGATATCTACGGATCCGATGACTTCACCGATCGCACTGGTAGGTACCTGGTAACAAGACGGAACAACTTTTGGGGTCACTTCCCACAAAGCAAAGCAACAACGTGATCCAAACGACGATCGTAGCAAAATTAGGGTTTTCGACTTTCTGAACCCACATTTGGAACTCTCGGGTTTTCAAATCAACTCGATGCGAAGGAAAAATATTCGTGGCATCAAGACCTATAATAGGGTACCTTCAAAATATGCATGCATGCAAGTCGACTCAAATCTTAGCAACGAAGAAGCTTCAAAATCGATGCTATCCTCGGATCTAGGATAAACCATCCAAAATCGATGCATGAAAATGGAAACATAAGCAATATGCATAACCATCTAACATGGAATGACAAACGGCGTTGAAAATGGATAACCGGGCATGTACTTCCTTTAGAAAACTCAAGCAACGGAAACATCCCGGCATGCGTAAACGAGAAAAAGCGTAAAAGCGGAATCGGTACTTTAGTAGAATGCATAGCCCGGAACTCAAAACCTAAAGGACCCGTAGCTAAAGGTGGCTCGGTGGCCACCAAATCGGCGGCCCAAGGCGGCTATCGGCGGCCTTAACTACAAGCGGCGGGCTATTAATAAGCGACCTCGCCATTTTCGCCCGTCCCTTTAGAATCCCGGGTTCTATGCTATACGATCTACTAAAAGCGGAATCAAAACAAGAAAAGGACAAAACCGAAAAACGGGCTGCCGGGGTGGTTGATCGGTGGTGGTGGCTCGGCGGCAGCAAGAATGGCGCCGCCCGAGCCTCCCTACCGATCCCCACTCCTCCGTGGCTTCGCATGCACAGGCTGCTCGGCTCTTCAGTAAACACAGAGAGGCGAAGAAATGAACGTTGAAAATGAAGGCCCTAGCCTCCTATTTATAGGAAAAGTGGTCACAAGAGGCTTGTCATGCTTAGCATTTTTCTAAAACGCAAAAGCGACGCAACTTTTGCAAACCGGACTCAAATTTAGCAAACTTGGTACCCATGGACACGAAATAAAATACGGACACAATGACTATAAACAAGATATGTTTTTAAAGACCAATGAAAAGTCCGGTTTTCGATAACTTCCGGTGCTAAACCTTCATGGGTGGTCGAAAACACAGATACTTAGTGTCTATGAATTCGTCATAAGACACTCTTCACAACGCACGAGGTTTCGTGACTACGCATCACGAAACAAAAGTCAACCTTGACCTTTTCTAAAAAACGTGCCATGCAAAAGAAGCTTAAAAAGGCGGTATTACAACTATCGTAGAATTCATTAGGCTGTGTGGATTGACACCATCTGCGGATAGAGCTAACCTAAGATTCCGATTCTCTGAAGCAAATTCTCGCCATTTTTCATCCACTAATCTCGGGTTGGGGCATCGCAGGACGTCGTAGATACCGTCTGAACATCTTTCATTAGCATGCCAAAGTTAAGTCTTTAGATGTTTCCTTATTTCCAAACATTCTCAAAATCTTGGTATTAGTGGAAAGTACCACAATAGCTTTGCAGAACGCCAATATGTAAATTAGTTGTCTTCCCACTCTTCTTCCATCTCGACAATCCACATGTAGGACACTCATCACAGTTCTTATATATCTTTCTATATAAGATGCAATCATTTGGGCAAGCATGGATTTTCTCATAACTCACGCCTAAGGTACTTAAGATTTTTTGCATTGTATAGAGATGAAGGCATCTCATTGCAATTTGGAAGCATTTCCTTAATAAATCTAATCAGCTCATTGAAGTCGGTATCGCACCACCTATACTTTGCCTTCAAATTGTACAACTTCACAATTGTCGATAACTTTGAGAACTTTATATGACCCGGATACAAAGGTTTTCAAGATCCTCAAGTAACTTCCTAAATTCATTCGATTATTCTCGATAAGTCTCATACGCATCATGTATCATATCAATAGATCTTCATTCTTCCGATATCGACCATCTTCCCATATTCTATCTTTTTCATTGTCTCACGCCATGTGCATCAATTTTCCCCATGAAATGTCCATTCTTGGTATGTTAGATCCATACCATGACAACACAAGTGCGCCTTATTGCGGATACATTTTTCTTTTTAAATTACCACATTTTGCACAAGGACATGGTATTTGGTTAGAATCTCTCGCATTTTGCAATGCAAATTGTAAGAAAGATTCTACCCCATGCTCAGATTCACGTGATAATCTATTCATCGACATCCATGCTTTGTCCATCTTGAACAATCAAAAATTCACAACCTAATAGTACCAAACAAACATAAATTTAGCAAATTCACTTCATTATCATCTCTTCTACCAACCGAAATTAAATTTTATATTCTAACACATAACTTGGTGAACTTATCACCCCAAATCCAAAGATATGAAGTTTTATTCAACAAATCAATCACTATTGACATAATGGAAACTAGAAAGATAAATACTTATTGACCATCATAAGATTCTCAAAATATCTTTACTAAAGAGGTAAAACTTACCTTATCGGTACACTTGCGCCTTTAAGCCTCTCGTGTAGATATACCGTCCTGGGGAATACAATGTACCGCCTAGATCCAACCTAAGCAAGTAAAGGCCAAAAGAACAAGTTCTAAGTCCGGGGAATACCTTATGCAGATTCAACCGAAGCAATTTTATGAGAAACAAGCAGGATACTTTACAAAGTTTATAAATCATAATTCACGACTTAAATTTAACATGCTGGTTACTTCAAAATATGTAATGCACCTCTTATCCTCCCAATCAGATCAAACTATCAATATGTCAATACCGCCAAATTCATAAGATAATTACATATTCAAAAATAAAGTTGCATCATTATTCCCTTTAGTCTCAGCATGTTTAGTTGCATTTATTAAGGAAAGAGTCACAAATTATCAGTGGTGGCAGTATCAAGAAAGCTAGTTACGTTGTTTTCATTGTTATTTTGTCCAAAAAACATCAAACTTTAATATTTTTGTGCAGAAAAAAATTAAAATTTGCCGTCTTTTACTGCATTTTTAGTTAATTAGTTAACTAGAAATGGTCAAGAAATAAACTATATGCATACTTAAAAATAATGCTCTAAGTGGAGAAATTCCGAGTGATGGTCCTTTTAGGAACTTCACAATGGAGTCGTTAAAGGTAATGAAGCATTATGTGGACTTCAAGGTTCCATGTCCCACTTGTCATGTTGTCAACAAACACGATCAAAGAGGAGGAAACTAGAATTTGGTTTATTCATTCTTGCGTGGGTTGTGGTTTTCACTACAATTATGTGTTTCGATTTATATTCCTTAGATACGTATGAAAGTTAAAGCAACTAGTGGGCGATGCAATTTTGAGTGTTGTAGTGAAGAATTTCATACCATGAACTCTCTCGAGCAACTCAGCAGTTCAATGAGAGCAATTTAATAGGCATGGGAAGTTTTGGTTCATTTATAAAGGAATTCTTGGAGATGGAATGTCGTCATTGTAAAGGTGTTTAAACTGCAACTTGAAGATGCTTTCGAGGAGCTTTGATGTTGAATGTGAAGTTCTACGTAATGTTCGTCATAGAAATCGACAAAAGTCATAAGTTGCTGTCTAATGAAGAATTCAAGGCTTTGGTGATTGAATACATGCCGAAGGAAATCTTGAGAAATGGTTGTATTCACACAACTATTTCTTGGATTTCATGAGAGGTTGAACATAATGATTGATGTGGCATCATGCTAGAATATCTTCACCATGGCTATTCGACTCCAATTGTTCATTGTGACTGAAGCCTAGCAATGTCTTGTTAGATGAAGAAATGGTTGCTCATGTGTACGATTTTGGTGTATCAAACTATTGGGCGAGGGAGAGTATTGTGCTAACAAATACCCTAGCAACACTGGGTTACATTGCTCTGTGAATTCTCATTCTAATTAAATTATGTCTTCTTACTAAACAATTTTATGACTCCTACTTTTTCGTCATTCTAGAGTATGGTTTGGAAGGGATAGTCTCCACCAGGTGCGATGTCTATAGCTATGGTGTGTTGATGGAAACCTTTACAAGAAAAGACCAAGTGATGCTATGTTTGCTAGAGATCTAAACTTGAAGATTTGGATTGAAAGCTCAGTGCCACAATCAGCATATCGAGTTATCGATGCCCACTTACTAATGAATGTTGATGAAGAACATGGCAACAAAATTGTCGAATTCTCATCATCTATACTGGAGTTGGCTTTCAAGTGTTGTGCGTAATCCCCAATGACGTGATTAATATGAAGAAGCTTAAGCGGGTGAGAAAATCGACGCCGATTTTCGGGACGAAGCCTAAGCCACAAGTGGTAAGGCTTACAAAGTTTCTTTTCTTATGATTTTTATGAATAAAGGACGGAATTGTCAAGAAAGGGGCGAATTTATTTAACTAATACATGAGGTTTTGATCCGAAATGTATCCAAGCTTCTCGCCCCTGGCCTCCGCTCGATTAACCTCAAGACCGCATATCCGCCAGGCTTCAACCCGGAAGATATAGAGATAAGAGTTGTTTTATACACTAATAGTAGTGTAAGGATGCAAGAGTTCAAGTTCCCTTCATCACTCTCATCCACGAGATAACCACTTTGTGCATTAAAGAATCCTTCTTCGTAGTCATAGAAATTACCAATGCCTCTACTATTATTACTCTTTTGGTAGCTTATGTGAAACTATGTTTTTAACCTGAGGGAATGCAAGCAAATGCAACTCAATCTTCACAAGTTCCAAATTTTGGGGTCCTCGGGCAATATCTTGGTTTTCCAATTGGAGATCCTGCTAATAATGTCAGCCGAAGTAAGTCTTCTTACTCTTCTTTGTATGGTGTTGCTAGTGTAGGCCTTGCATTTCGGTATCCTCATTCATCAAGCTTCAACCACATATTATTAGACTAACATTTGTAGGAACATATATATTTTTGAGATAACAAAGTATTATGTGGATTCTTATAATGATATGAAATAATAAATTTACTAAGCATTTGAGATGTTGTAGATTTCTTTATCTATGGTTAAGCTAGTTGCAAATAACCTCTAGTTTTAGCCTTTCATCCATGGATGCTGAACACTCGAGCAAGCACTTCTAACTATCAAATAAGTTAAATCTAAGTTTTAACCTGGGCTGATCATATTAAATTGCTTCGTGGAGATTTGTAGTAGTTTAGCAAGCTTACAGGTCTTATTAAGATACGATTTTGTTATATTATACCTCCTGCCTCCGGTCCACAAAGATGTTGCAAGCGATGAAAGCCTCGAATTGCTCTCGGCAATGCACCTGTGATTCCACTCACTTATAATAGCTTGCACGACACGAAATTTTCACCAATATCACACACACAAAATTGCACCAAAAAGGCAGATTAGAAGCATGCCTACGCATATTATAACCCAAAAATTCAGCAATCATTTACCTTCCGAAAATCCCTAGACTGAGCAGAATCAAAATCGGCCACACCTTATCGAAATCCTGCAGCAAGTATATCAACACAATTATTCTACGGCTAAGCTAGCTTCACAAACGAAGAGTGCATCCTTTTTCAAGACTCTTAAAGAACAATATATTATCCACAAACAGGTATCCATGAGAAATTACAGTTACAATTTAGTGAATCCAAAGCTTTCTCAAACCTGAAATCTTTTAATTCAAAAAACCAAACTAACTTAATATATGCAAGAAATTGGCAAATAATGAATGCGTGGATTTTCGCCATCATCTTTAACAGCATAGCCGAAGGATATCCATAAAATTCTAGTTCTACGCCCACACAGCATAAACGAATAATGGATGACGGTACTAAACCCTGAAGACTCCCTACAAACTTCTCTTAATTTCAAGGAGAATTGAACTAGCAACATTCTTCATTCGCAATATCCCGATGCCCAACCTCTACAAATTCACGGTTCACTATCGACTATATAAATGAATACACCCAAGTAAACATACATGCATTTATCTAAATATATTCTTTTGTTGTCCGGTTGTCCTAGAAAATAATATTTATCGCACCTCCACATCCTATTGTCATTTCACATAGACGAAGAGGCAACATAGACACAAACCTCGAGTAACAACCAAAATATTTTACACGCAGACGTCGTGCGAATAAAAAAGAGATCCTACCTTAAGATGTAACAATTCGAGATCTTGAAAAAATGCTTCAATCAAATCTTAGAGTTCTAGTCGATAGTTTTAGATCTCAAATCAAACAATTAAGAGAATACAAAACAAATAGAAAAGAGAAAATAGTCTAGCTCATCTATATCGACTTAACCTCCAGACTTGTGAACCACGCATAATATCTTGAAAATTCCAATGAACAATACTTGTCAAGACATCAACAACTATTCGCTTGTCGTAATCAAAAGCATACACTCTTCTTCCTCACATATAAAACCAATCCAAATTAGGTCGATCACATGACCCTTATTTATTCACACAAACAAAGACCATAAAAAATACATCATGTGAGCATATAAACGACTCTTGTTAGAAATATTAAATTCGGTCCAATCACCGCCAACACTTCCCAATTTGATGTAATGTTCGAACGCTTTAGGAAATAGAAATTAAAATGAATAAAATACTTAAGTGGCGAAAATTAAACCTTCAAAACTCAATCAAAATTCTAAGCCCACACTGGGGCGCCACGGCAAAATTTAAAGTGTGATGAGGAAGAAAGACAAGCCCCTCCGCTCTCATTCTCCGCTCTCTAAAAAGACAAAATTGCAGACGAGGAAGAAAGAGAACTCATCGGCGACGGCGGCGGCGACGACGGAAGAGAATGTGGAGTGCGGCGGATGACAGCAGCGGCGATGGAACAACGGTGAGCGGCGGCAAGGAGGTGAAGAGTACGAGATCGTCGCAGCGGGAGTGAAGGGCGGGAGTGTTGAATTATCCAAATAAATGAATTAAGTATTGTAAATTGTGTTTTAGTTATAATATAAATATAAATAAAGTCCACATATGAGAGATGTTGAATTGTTGGTGGAATGGTTAAGTGTCATGTTAATAACCCATACATCGCGAGTTCGAATCTCACGCTTGTGAATTTTTTTTTTTTAAATTTATGGCATAGACTACGCTTTTTATAAAAACACGCACATACACACGCTTTTAAGCCGTAGTCTATACCCACTATAGACTCACGATTTACACCACGCTTTTGTTAAGCGTAGTCTATACCCACTATAGACTACGATTTACACCACGCTTTTGTTAAGCATAGTCTATACTTGATAAAAGCGTAGTCTATACCTATAGACCACGCTTTTCACCTAAAAAGCGTAGTCTATAAGGTGTAGAGAAAAGTGGTTTTGTAGTAGTGTAAAATCATACATAAACCTAGCAATTTCTATGAATTTTCGGTACTAATGAAAAACATAGTATAGGATTTTTTTATAAATCTCCAATAAATCACAAAAGGCTTCAATATCATCATGTATCATTAATCCATTCTTAGATCCTTAAGAAAATTTTCGGTACCCTTAACATAATTTCATAGCATGTTTAGTTAATTTCTAAACATGCTACATGCTTTCATTTCATATTTATACACAACATTAACAAACATATTCATGCTTAGCATAATTTCATAATTAAAATCATGCTCATAAAATAAGATCAAGCCTTTAGAAAATTAAAAACTTAGGGTATAATCGAAGCTTGTTCGATACCTAACCTCGTTAACGGTATCGATTTTATAGGATCAAGCTTTAGATCAAGCTTTTTGGTTCAAGAACTCAAGAACACTTAAGGTTTTTTTTTTTGAAAGAGAAGCTCTCGGTGGTTTGGTGTGTTTGGAAAAAGAAGATGTAATGTGTTTGTGTATAATGACTTATACACTTAAGTAATTTCAAGAAAATGAATTTAGTCAATTACATGGTACATCTCCCTCTCGGTTCTCTCTCTATACTTACCAAGCAATTTGGGAGCCTTTCATTTATTCTTTATGACTCATCATTCATTACATCATCCATACTAACTTCTTGTATAAAGTTTTTGGACAAAGCAAATTCATCCATTGTCTTGGGATGAATTGCCGTCGCCTATCACTCACACACAAGGATCAAAATGGTGATTCATTAAGCTTATGTCATGGTAGTAAGTATGGTCTTACATCTTGAAAGAAACAAAGAAATATCCATGCATTTTTGGAGAGCAAAGGCCGTCGTCCATCATCTCTTGTTCAAGGTGGAGTGATTTAATTTCATTAGTCTTAACACATGTAGTAACTATACACTCTATCCCAAATATTATACATCATCAAAGTGTTATTAAGTCAAAGAAATCGGCTACTTCACTTGCCAACATACCTCAATTGATTTTTACTTGATAAATGTGTAATTAGATCACACTTGTATCAATTAATTCATAACATAGCATTACTACTTCAAAAATGGCGTGAACTTGTCTCTTGAACACAAAACTCACGGCCTTTCCATTCTACATGTGGTATATAATTTATTTTCATGCTAATTATACATATATATCATAATATATGTTTTAGATGATAAATTATATCATAGGAAAAATTATTAGTATCATTTCATGAAAGAAAACCCTAATTTTCGAATTAGGGTTTTCGAAAATTAGTGCATTGTCCAAAATTAATCCTTAATGTTCTAGCATTATTTTAATACTAAATAATACTCTAATTACATAAAATAATCATAGGAATTTAAATACTATAATTCCTTGATCATTAAACTCATTTCTATATTCATCTCTAAACGTTAATGTTTGAAACGTCTCAAAACGTTAATTATCGACTCATCTCAAAATGGTCATAATAAAGTCGTAATCACTTTATTAAATTATTCCATTTAATATGGAATTTAATTCTAAGCTTCGTTGCTTAGAAAATTTTACGAAATTTTAACTATCGATACTCAATCGACGTTAAAATAATACTGCCGAAACACTTAATAAAATTATATTCCTTAATTCACAATTTTTAGTGAATATAAAATAGAAATTCACTACCTCGTAATTAATCGAAATCATTATTCGATATATTACTAATTCTATTATTTCGGCGAAATCCTAATTTATGAATTTAAATATCGTAATTAAGCATTTAATTCTTCGGGATATTACATTCTACCCCCCTTAAAAGAAATTTCATCCCGAAATTTGCATACCTTAGAAAAATCCGGGGTATCATTCTTTCATAGCTTCCTCAAGTTCCCACGTGGCCTCTTCTTGTCCATGATGTCTCCACAACACTTTGACTAGCGGAATGGACTTGTTTCGTAATTGCTGAATTTTACGGTCTAGAATCGCCGTAGGTTCTTCTTCATAGCTCATATTTGGATTGAGGATCACATCGTCTTGATGGATCACGGTTTTGGATCGTGCACGTATTTTCTTAATTGTGACACGTGAAACACGTTGTGTACATTCCCCGACTTGGCGGAAGAGCCAACCCATGAGCCATCGGGCCTATCCTTTCTAGGATCTCATAAGGTCCTATAAAACGGGTCTTAGTTTTCCTTTACTCCAAACCTTATAATCCCTTTGATGGAGAGAGTTTGAGAAAGACTTTATCTCCGCTCTCAAAATATAGCTCGATCTCACGCATATCGCACGACTTGCCTCATCTTGAGCTTCTTTTATTCTTTGCCTAATTTGTCGACGATTTCAATCATTTCACTTATTGCTTCGCACCTCACGATTCTTCTTTCACCCACTTCATCCCAATAAAGCGGTGATCTACATTTCTTTCCATACAAGGCTTCGATGGGGCCATATTAATCGTCGCTTGGTAACTATTATTGTAGGCAAATTCAATAAGGGTAAAACATCTTCCCACTTTGCACCTCGATCCAATACTATCGTTTTAGCATATCTTCTAGTGTCTCGAATCGTCCTTTTCGATTGCCCATCACCGTGGGTGAAATCTTTGTGATGAAATTCAACCGTGCCTAATTTTTTTGCAAGCTAACCCGTAATCTCAAAGTGAACTTGGAGTCTCTATCGACGTGATAGATTTTGGCACCCATGAAGTCGATAATTTCCTTTACGCATACGGTGGGTTAGCTTATCGATCCATGAGAAATCAATTCGCGGAAAATGCGCACATTTTGTGAGCCTATCAACAACTACCCGGATGGCAAGAGTTTCCCTTTTCGATTTTGGTAGACCCGTAACGAAGTCCATCGCTATCTCATCCCACTTCCATTCGGTATTCCCAAAGGTTGTAACTTTCCGTAGGGGCGTTGGTGCAATGCTTTCACTGTTGGCAAACAAGACAACGCCTACAAAAGAGGCTACGCCTCGTTTCATACCTTCCCACCGTAACCTTTTTCTTAAGTCTTGATACATTTTCGTCTTTCGCTGGGTGGTCAGATAAGGTGTGTCATGAGCTTCACTCATGATTTCTTTCCAAGATCGTTGTTGTCTCGAACATATAATCTTCCTTCAAATAATAAAGCATTATCGGTGCTTCTTGAAAATTCTTTAGTCCTTCCGTCCTTACTTTGCTCTTGCTCTTTCTAACTTTTCCTCCATCCTTTGTCCTTCTATGATTCTTTTTCTTAAGTCGACGTCAAGGTGAGTGTAGTAATACTGACTCATGATCGTCTCGGACTTTCAACCATTTCTATCTTCATTTTCTCAAACTCTTCAACAAGTTTCTTTTCCTTTGTAAGGAGACATCCCAATTTAGTTTGATTTTTACGACTTAGGGCATCGCCTACTACATTCGCTTTACCGGGTGATAGTTAATACCACATCGTAATCCTTCACCGCCTCGAGCCATCTTCTCGCCTCATGTTTAGATCTCTCGCTCGAAAAAGTACTTCAAACTCTTATGGTCTCAGAAGATCTCACATCTCACTCCATAGAGATGGTGTCTCCAAATTTTCAAAGGTACATGAACCATCGCAGCCTAGTTCCGTGTCATGAGTTGGGTAGTTCAGTCATGTGGTCTCGAGTTGTCGGGATGCATAAGCTATCACTTTTCCTTCCCGCATCAAGACACAACCCATCCGCTCTTAGAAGCATCAATAAAACTACATATTCTTTATCTCGCTTCGAATCGCTAAGAGCAAGACTTGTCGCTTTTTCCTTAAGCTTCCAAAATTCGCCTCACATTCTTGATCCATTTGAACTTGATTTCCTTCGAGTAGTCGGGTTATTGGCCTTGCAATTTTGGAGAATCCTCGATAAATCTCCTATAATAACTAGCTAGTCCCAGGAAACTTCTGATCTCGTTCTGGGTCCTTGGCGATTTCCATTCTTGTACAGCTTCTACTTTGGCTGGATCTACTTTAATTCCTTCAGCAGACACAATGTGTCCAAGGAACATTACTTCCTTCACCAAAACTCGTGATTTGCTAAACTTAGCAAAAAGTCATTCATCTCAAGGATTGCAACACCGTTTTAGATGATTCTTATGGTCTTCTTCATTCTTTGAATAGATGAGAATATCATCTATAAAGACCAAAACGAATTTATCTAAGTATGGATGAAACACTCTATTCATAAGATCCATAAATACGGTTGGTGCATTTGTCAATCCGAACGGCACAACTATGAATTCATAATGGCCATACCTCGTCCGGAATGCGCCTCGATACGCCTTCCGCCGTACCTTGAGTTGGTGATAACGACTTGAGGTCAATCTTCGAGAATACACTCGCCTCGTAATTGATCAAACAGTCATCTATCCTTGGCAAAGGATATTTATTCTTCAAATATCTTATTCGGCCCCGATAATCTATACACATCCTCAAGGAACCGCTTTCTTTTCGACAAATAGAGCAGCGCGCTCCCAAGGCGTAAACGCTAGTCCGATAAAACCTAGGTCCAAAAGCTCTTGGATTTGGATCTTCAATTCTTCTAGTTCTTTCGAGCCATCCTATAAGGGCCTTCGACTTTCGAGCCGATCCGGGTTCCAAGTCGATGGTGAATTCCAATTGTCTATCAGGAGGTAATCCTGGTAGATTTTCAGGAAAAACATCTGGGAATTCGCAAACAATTTCTACATCTTCAGCCTTCATTTCCGTTTTATCTTCCCCGTTCATGTAAACAAGATACGCGTGGCATCCTTTCCTGGTTATCATCCTTCTCGCCTTCAGTGCTGATATAATCGGGACTTTCTTCCTCATGCTGATTCCGTGGAAATGAGTAGCTTCTTGTCCAGGAAAATGAAATGAAATTTTCCTCTCTTTGCAAAGAATCGTGGAATGGTTTGTAGCTAACCAATCCATTCCTAAAATTATATCTACGTCACCCATGGGTATTATGTTCAAATTGTTCGCCAGAACCTTAAGTGATCCTAAGTTCAACTTTAGGTTCGAGCAAATATGCGTAACAGTCATAATCCCACCTATAGGTGAAGAGATTCTCATGTCCTGATTGGCCTTCTCAGATCTAAGTTCAAACATATCAACACATGTTCTTGATATAAAGGAATGTGAAGCACCAGATCGAACAACAATATAACAGCGTGTTGAGAAGAATTCCCATACCGCCAGTTTCCTGTGTTACATTCGCTCGCCTCCGATGTAGAGCATACGCTCACTGGCCGGCCGAGACCGACGGGCGCTTGTCCTTGTTGATTCTCGTTGTTGTTGTTGCGGGCTTTGTTGTTGACATTGTCGCCGCCGACGCCGCCGCCGTGGTTGCCGCCCTGTTCTTGGGGTTGCCGCCACCGCCGCTTTGTTCTTTTCTCGCCGAGGTTGGGGCAGGAACTGAATAGCCCTGAGTGGCTGGGCATTGCCGGGCTGATTCGGCCTTACCACTGTTTCCGGGCGTGTCCCAGGGCAATTGTTAGCGTAATGCCCTTTCACACCGCACTTAAAACAGTTCCCGCTGCCCGCCATGCACGTTCCCTTGTGCATTTTCTGGCACTTTGGACAAGGTAGAGCCCTAACCTGCTCTTGTGGACCTCTCACCGGAGGGGAAAAGACTGGCCTCTTCCATCCCTGTCCTGGAGGCGCCACATTCCCTTGCCATTGCCGTTTGTTCACATTATCAGCATTTCCCCGGTTATTGCCACCAAAGTTTGGTTCCCACTTCCTTTTACCTCTATCTCCTGTATTCTGGGTCTGAGCTGATGTCGACTTATCATCTGGCATTGCTGCCTCAATATCTAAGGCTCGTCCAAGAGCCTCGGTATAGGTCAAGTCTCCATGGCTAGCGAGAGACATCCTGATCTCTGGCCTTAGACCCGACCTAAACTTCTCTGACATCTTCAGGTCTGTGTTCACCTGATCAGGTGCATACCTCGACATGTCGCAAAAGATGCGATCATAGTCGACATCGACATCTTCTCTTGCTTTAAAACGAAGAATTCGTTCTCTTTCCTTTTCTATAATTTTTCGGGATGTATTTTCATACATCTCCTCAAGTCTTCCCAAGTAAATTCGCCCATTTGCTCGTGTGAAAATCTTCTTCCGCTTCCCACCGTAAGTCGGCAGTCCGAAGTCGAAAAGTAATGCACGACGATCGCCTCCTCGCGGTGCATCGTAGAAAGTCAAAAATCCGTTCCATTGCCCTTATCCATTGTTCTGCTTCATCCGGATTTCCCTTCCCATTAAAGACAGGAGGGTTCTGCCTTAGAAAGAGTTCCTCTATCCTACGATCAGGTGGAGGTGGGGGTGGTTGAGGTATAATTTCTGGTTCTTGTACTGGGATTCTACCTCTTCCCCTAGCTCTTCCCTTCCTCTTCCTCTACCTCTAATCCCTTGTTCTGGATCTCTTCTAGGAGGCATTCTGTTATATAAGACATTCAATTAAAACCCATTATTTTCACAATTTAAACATACATAATATCATCATACAATCTCATTGTAAAACAACTTTAATAAAAACATTTCATCTTTGTCATACACCTTTTTGCCGCAAAAGCCCATTCAGGATCATATATATATATATATATATATATATATATATATATATCGAAAATTCGCCATAAGAAAGGTTGTTCTGCATGGCGCTACCAATGTGAAGTTACATACATACAAGCTTACATGTCATTACCAAACACTAAGTTTTCACTTCCACTATATACATAAGCAACCACACTATATACATACTACACTATACACGCCTTCAAAATCTACGTCTCCGCTCTTCGTCTCGAAATCTCTCACTCTTCCTCATCCTCATCGGGATCTTCTTCCTCATCGTGATCTTCCTCTTCATCGTAGTCGTCCTCTCGCGCACGAACCCTAGATGGTCCCGCCCATCCTCTCCGATCGCATGGATGTCGCGATCGGGCCATAATCCTCGCCCGGGTTGTAACTAACACGTGCAGATTGTAGGCATCCCGAGTGTCCGACACTCTCATCCTCATTGACGGCGATAGGGCTCACTGGAGGTGGTGGAGCCGCCATCGTGTAGGGGGCTCTCTTGGAGGTGGTGGAGCGCCATCGGTGGGGGGCTCACTGGAGGTGGTGGAGCTGCCATCGGCGGTAGGGGCGGGAGTGGTGGGCGAGAGGATGTCCAAAGACAACGGTGGAAAACATGCGCCCTAGTGCAATCGGTCGTCGCCTCGTCCACTTGGGCAAGTCTCGCCTCATCAAATAGATACCGGGCACCATCGGATTAACCTACCCGGAACCTCTCGTAAAGCCACCCGCGTGTCGTCACGCCATGTATACTCCCTCGGAGGAGGTAAGGTCCTCTCGGGCGGCTCCAAATGCGTAAGACATAACTAAGATGGTCGATGAATCGCGGTAGGTCCGCGATCAAGTCATAGTCTCCGCCCACTCGGTAGATGTAATCCTTGGACACTTCCGGCCATAATCTTCCCATCAGACGGAAGTCGGGTCAAGAGGCGCTTGACGCCATCGAAATCCGTCACACCATATACTCGTGCATCCTCCAATGTCCGAGGTATTGCATCAAGAACTCTCCCAAGTCATCGCCGTAACACATCCAATACTCCCGATAAGCACGAAATACTTCCTCGGGCGTAGCGTGTGGTCCTAGCCTCCTCCTAGAATTATACCGCATCTCCTCCATCTGCCACAGACAAAACTAGCATAAGTCAACTAAACATTATCCGATAAATGATAAGATAAACTTAGACGATCATTAGCGATTAGATAAACCGACAATCTATAAAGCGATAAACAATCCAAACACATCTGATAAACAGATAAATATTATAAGGAAATGTTTTCATGTACAACGCACGTCGTAGCTCTCTTATTCTACTAGGAAACTTATTATCTAACAGCGTTCTAAAGTCTATGTTATACTATAAGGTCTTTGTACTAAGTAAAACTCGAATTAAAATTCTATAGACTCTCATGAATTCTGGAGATAGAAACAGGGGTTCAGTCCCTCATAACAAATGAAGTTCAGTGTGTTATGAGTACGCAGGTGAAAACCGTGCGTAATTTGGAATTCAAACGAAAGAGAACGAGCTAAAACAAAATCACTGTGCAGTGCAGAAAATTTCGCGCGCTCGTGACGAGATTTGTAGGCAATGCTGACGCCGAGGTCGTGCATGCCATTGCCGATATTGGGGTAGTACAGGCTACCAAGGTCGACACGTCAAAGTCGATGTTATAAATTCCCGAAGTTTAAGTCGACGATAACACATGCCGAAGTGGAAGTCGAAGTCGCACATGCCGAGGTCGAAGTCGAGGTCGAACATGCCGAGGTCGAAGTCGAGATCACACATGTCGAGGTCGAGGTCGAGTCGCACATGCCGAGATTGAAGTCGAGTCGCACATGCCGAAGTCGAAGATGAGTCGCACATGCCGAAGTCGTAGACGAGCCGCACATGCCGAAGTCGAAGATGAGTTGCACATGCCAAGTCACACATGCCGAAGTTGTAATGATGGCGTCGACGTCGTTTGTTTCAAGAGTTGAGGTCCTAATCGTCTTTCGCATTCGTCTTTGGCCTTCGAAGCTCGAGGCTATCGTTACTTTCGTTGTTCACGTCATTCTTTTTGTTCTTGTAAGGGAAAGAAGTTCGTACTTCTATGTTCTTCTTGTGATGACATATCATTTGTCATAATCAATCTTGAAAATTGAAACTAAAGTTTCAAAGAATGAAACACAGTTCATTCATACATGCATATTTCTTTGAATTCCAAAGAATCCATTATTTCAACATTGGCCATTTACGCTCGTTTGTGAGTATTTATTCATTATCTAAATCTTGAAATTTGAACGAATTGGATTATGAAAACTTGAAAGTTTTATCCAATTTCATAATATACTTATTAAAGCATGTATTAATTGAATTACAAATTCAACATTTCGTTTGTGGCACATAATGCCCATTATCGAACATAGGTATTCATTTCAAACATGATCACTTTGCATGAACTTCGTTTCATTTCCAACATTAATCATATAGTCTTCCCAATCATTTGGGTGACTTTTATTGATTTCAATGAAAATAAGTTTTGACAATTTCTTTCTCGTAACTTATTTTTCAATCGAATCATCATAACATTTCTTTCCTTTTTCCTTCAAAAATGATTCCAATCTGGTTCATCATTAAACTTTTCATTTCAAGAATTTGAGAAGGAAATCATTTACCTCGTCCCGGTTGAGCTGGATGTGATGGAGTGTTGAGTATAGTCAGCTGATTTCTAAAAGTCTAGTGACTCAATTTAGACTCAACTTGAAAGAAGGTTTTGGATCAAAGAGCGAACTGCTCTGATACCACTCTGTAACAGCCTCATAATCCTTAAGGACGGACTAAGGAGGAATGATACTAGGAACAGTAATTAGGGTTCATGAAAGCCTAATTCAAGACATATAACACGTAAAATAAGACGATTCGACCATTATATATACATTACGAACATAATGTACAAGAAATGCTAGACCAACAGATCCAAAAGAATTTCCAACGATCTGAAGGACTTTAACTGTTAACATCAAACATAAACATAATATTCAAAATGCAGCGGAAAACATGTGAATACACATATGACGATGTGTATTCAAGGTTTCTAACATATACACATCAAAAGCATTCTCGACTCCTCAACACCCTCCATCATCATCATCATCACCAACCGCACATTTAAAACAAACATGCGGTGGTCGAGTACAAGAATGCACTCAGTGGACTCATGCCAAAACATTTTATCGTATTTAAATTACACTGCCACATCATGGTAAGACATAAGGGTTTTACTTGAAATGCCTTATGCTTACTAAATCATTTTCATCAGTTCATAAACATCATCGCTTGGTCAAGCATTTTACTTGCATGTATGATCCATACCCTTATCCTTTTATCATAACTTTATCATTTAGCGCCGTAGGAGGCCTCCTCTACGTCACGCGACCGCCGCCATGCATTGTCCTTACAGCTCCCATAGTCACTATTATCTTGTGTACACGTTAATCCTAGCCAGGTATAAGCCTTCCGGCATAGGATCCGAATTCGATTTCATTCATAAGTCGGGAGCTAACCAACACATTCATATCATTTCATTCAAGGATATGATACATACATAAAACATAAACATTTTTGGCAGGTAATTTCATAAATATTTTATCATCATTTTCGACATAAGCATCATAAACAAAATCATTTGTTTAGCATTTTATCACGAGGAGTATAGTAAAGCCCACCGACTCCTTGATCGTAAAATTTTCGATTCTTCTTCTCGTCAAGTCGTCGCGTCAGCTTCCACATCTTTACGTAAAAACGATACGTTGGTCACGCCGAGATTTTCAAAGTTGAGAATAAACTTTGATAACTTATTCTAATATAATTTGAATTCCTTAACGAATTCAATACGCCGCTCAATCGCAGATTTTGAACTAAACATTTCTCGTTTCGAGATATGTTCAACTATTTTATTTTAACCCTTTGGGTTAAACGCTTAACATATTTACATCGTTTTTCGATGCAAGGATTTCAATTATGAAATCTTTTCTCACTAATGAGATTTCCTTATATAAATAATACGTTTACACGTATTAGCGTTTTTCTAACGTATTTCATACGTTGATTTCAAAAGTCAACATTTTGACTTTTCTTTATTAAATTCTTTAAAATTCATATTTTAATATCTAATTCAATATAAATCGATTTTCAATCGATTTCTTTTCATAAAGTCTTAATTTCGATTTTTCACGCAAATCGATAAACTTCATTAATATTTTCTTAAATATTAATTAACTTATTCTTTAAACATTATTTTTCATTTCTAACGTTATTTAATATAACGTTTCGTCATAAACATAGTATTCTATGTTTATAAAATTTCATAAATTCTTAATATGTCTAAATTAATTTCTAGACATATAATGTATTATTTTTCTTGATATTAAGGATTTAAAATCCTTAAATATATATATACAAGCTCACGGTTTTAAGCTCTTTTTTTTTCATTCTTCTTCCAAAAATTCTTCTAAATTCATATAGTGTACTATTTTATCATAGTATCACTAATATGTATTAATATTAACTATAGAAAATTTGGGCATCATCTTTTATTAGGTCCATAGGTCACGGTTTTGTCCAAACCTTGTCCAATAAATTTTCTAAAATTCTAATTAATTTATACAAGGTTCCAACATTAATCTATAACATATTTATAACCTATAGTCCAACATATTCCATTTCTTCATCAAGGTATATATTGTTCAAGGTCACGGTTTCTCTCCCAAATAATACTAAACATTTTTATAAAATTCCAAATAAATTATACTATGCCTATATACTATAGTGTAACAATCATAACATTAACTAAAATCAATTAAAACCAAGCTTAATAACCATCATGAAGCTCACGGTTATTTTAAGAAATTTGAGCATTTCTTCTTCAAAAATTCTAGTTAATCCATGTAATGCATAATCAATACCCATGATTAACAATATGCTATTACATTTCTCAAATTTAAATCATACATAAACCAAGCAATTTCTATGAATTTTCGGTACTAATGAAAAACATAGTATATGATTTTTTTATAAATCTCCAATAAATCACAAAAGGCTTCAATATCATCATGTATCATTAATCCATTCTTAGATCCTTAAGAAAATTTTCGGTACCCTTAACATAATTTCATAGCTTGTTTAATTAATTTCTAAACATGCTACATGCTTTCATTTCATATTTATACACAACATTAACAAACATATTCATGCTTAGCATAATTTCATAATTAAAATCATGCTCATAAAATAAGATCGAGCCTTTAGAAAATTAAAACTTAGGGTATAATCGAGCTTGTTCGATACCTAACCTCGTTAACGGTATCGATTTTATAGGATCAAGCTTTAGATCAAGCTTTTTGGTTCAAGAACTCAAGAACACTTAGGGTTTATTTTTTGAAAGAGAAGCTCTCGGTGGTTTGGTGTGTTTGGAAAAAGAAGATGTAATGTGTTTGTGTATAATGACTTATACACTTAAATAATTTCAAGAAAATGAATTTAGTCAATTACATGGTACATCTCCCTCTCTGCTCTCTCTCTATACTTACCAAGCAGTTTGGGAGCCTTTCATTTATTCTTTATGACTCATCATTCATTACATCATCCATACTAACTTCTTGTATAAAGTTTTTGGACAAAGCAAATTCATCTATTGTCTTGGGATGAATTGCCGTCGCCTATCACTCACACACAAGGATCAAAATGGTGATTCATTAAGCTTAGGTCATGGTAGTAATTATGGTCTTACATCTTGAAAGAAACAAAGAAATATCCATGCCTTTTTGGAGGCAAAGGCCGTCGTCCATCATCTCTTGTTCAAGATGGAGTGATTTAATTTCATTAGTCTTAACACATGTATTAACTATACACTCTATCCCAAATATTATACATCATCAAAGTGTTATTAAGTCAAAGAAATCGGCTACTTCACTTGCCAACACACCTCAATTGATTTTTACTTGATAAATGTGTAATTAGATCACACTTGTATCAATTAATTCATAACATAGCATTACTACTTCAAAAATGGCGTGAACTTGTCTCTTGAACACAAAACTCACGGCCTTTCCATTCTACATGTGGTATATAATTTATTTTCATGCTAATTATACATATATATCATAATATATGTTTTAGATGATAAATTATATCATAGGAAAAATTATTAGTATCATTTCATGCAAGAAAACCCTAATTTTCGAATTAGGGTTTTCGAAAATTAGTGCATTGTCCAAAATTAATCCTTAATGTTCTAGCATTATTTTAATGCTAAATAATACTCTAATTACATAAAATAATCATAGGAATTTAAATACTATAATTCCTTGATCATTAAACTCATTTCTCTATTCATTTATAAACATTAACGTTTGAAACGTCTCAAAACGTTAATTATCGACTCATCTCAAAATGGTCGTAATAAAGTCGTAATCACTTTATTAAATTATTCCATTTAATATGGAGTTTAATTCTAAGCTTCGTTGCTTAGAAAATTTTACAAAATTTTAACTATCGATACTCAATCGACGTTAAAATAATACTGCCGAAACACTTAATAAAATTCTATTCCTTAATTCACAATTTTTAGTGAATATAAAATAGGAATTCATTACCTCGTAATTAATCGAAATCATTATTCGATATATTACTAATTCTATTATTTCGTGAAATCCTAATTTACAATTTAAATATCGTAATTAGCATTTAATTCTTCTGGATATTACAATATCGATCCCCTGATAACTATTATTGTAGAAATTTCATCCCAAAAACCTCTTCCCTTTGCACCTCGATCCAATACTACCGTTCTCAACATATCTTGAGTGTTTGGATCGTCCTTTCCGATTGTCCGTCGGTGCGAGGGTGAAAACACGTGATGAAATTTAACGTGCCCAATTCTTTTTGCAAGCTAGTCCGTAATCTTGAAGTAAACTTTGAATGTCATCGGATGTGATAGTTTTGATTACTCCATGTGGTGTACCCGGTGGGCTAGCTTATCCATGTATAACTGAATTGGCGGAAAATGTGCACATTTGGTGAGTCGTCCACTACTACCCATATAGCAGTTGTTCCTCTCTTAGACTTTGGTAAACCCGTAACAAAATCCATAAGCTATATCTTCCCATTTCCACTGGTATTTCCAAAGGTCGTAGCTTTCGTAAGGACGTTGGTGTAATGCTTTTACTTGTCGACAAGCAAGACAACGCCTACAAAAGAGGCTATGTCACTTTTCATACCTTCCCACCGTAACTTTTTCTTCAAATCTTGGTACATTTTAGTACCGCTTGATGGGTTGTATAAGGTGTGTCATGAGCTTCACTCATGATTTCATTCAAGATTGTTGTTGTCGGGATACACAACCTTCCTTCAAATAATTAAGCATTATCGGTGCTTATTGAAAATTCTTGATCCTTCCGTCCTTACCTCGCTCTTGCTTTTCTAACTTTTCCTCCATCCTTTGTCCTTCAAGGATTCTTTTCCTTAAGTCGACGTCGAGTGAGTGTAATGTACGACTCGTGATCGTCTCTCGTTGTTCAATCAATTCGATCTTCATCCTTTCAAACTCTTCAATGAGTTTTTCTTCATTTGTGAAGAGACATCATAGTTTGTTTTGACTCTTACGACTCAAGGCATCGGCTACAACGCTCGCCTTGCCGGGTGATAGTTTATACCACGATCGTAGTCTTTACCAATTCGAGCCATCTCCTTTGTCTCATGTTCAAATCTCTATGCTCGAAAAGTATTTCAAACTTTGTGATCGGTAAAGATTTCACATCTTACTCCGTAGAGATGATGTCTCCATATCTTTAGGGCATGTACCTCGCCGCTAGTTCCGGATCATGTGTTGGGTAATTCAATTCATGCGGTCTCGCTTGTTGAGATGCATAGGCTATCACTTTTCCACTTTGCATTAACACACGCCTAATCCATTTTGGAAGCATCTGATAGACCACGTATTCTTTATCTCGCTTCGAACCGCTAATACAGGGGCAGTAGTTAACTTTTCTTTGAGCGCCCTGAAATTCGCCTCACATTCATCAGTCCATGTGAATTTAATTCCTTTTCTGAGTAATTGGGTTATTGGTCTTGCTATCTTTGAGAATCCATCAATGAATCTCCGATAGTAACCCGCTAATCCCAAGAAACTTCTAATCTCATTTTGTGTCTTTGGCGATTTCCATTCTTGGACTGCTTCTACTTTGGCCGGATCAACTTTAATCCCTTGGTGACACAATGTGTCCAAGGAACATCACTTCCTTTAGCTAAAATTCACATTTGCTAAACTTAGCAAAAGTTGTTCATCTCAAAGTTTGCAAGACCGCCCCGAGGTGTTCCTTGTGTTCGTCTTCATTTTTGGAATAGATGAGAATGTCGTCTATGAAGACTAGGACAAATTTATCCAGGTATGGATGGAACACCCTATTCATGAGATCCATGAATACTGCAGGCGCTTTGGTTAGTCCAAATGGCACAACTACAAACTCATAGTGCCCGTATCTAGTTCGGAATGCCGTCTTGGATATATCCTCGGGTCGTACTTTGAGCTGATGGTATCCCGATTTAAGATCAATCTTTGAAAATACGCTTGCTCCTCGCAGCTGGTCGAACAGATCATCAATCCTTGGCAGCTGATATTTGTTCTTAAGCGTTAATTTATTTAGTTCCCGGTAATCGATACACATCCTTAAGGAACCATCTTTCTTTTTGACGAATAAAACCGGCGCTCCCCACGGTGAAACACTAGGTTTGATAAAACCTAGGTCCAACAGCTCTTGGATCTGTATTTTCAATTCTTCGAGTTCCTTTGGAGCCATTCTGTACGGTGCCTTCGACGTTGGAGCTGATCCTGGTTCCAAGTCAATGGTAAACTCCAATTGCCTGTCAGGAGGTAATCCTGGTAAGGTTTCGGGAAAGACATCTGGGAATTCCCGAACCATTTCCACATCTTCGATCTTTATCTCCGTTTTATCTTCCCCATTCAGATAAACAAGGAATTCCTGACTTCCTTTCTTGTTTATCATTCTTTTTGCCTTCAGCGCGGATATAATCGGAATTTTCTTTCCCATGCTGATTCCGTAAAAGCTTGTAGCTTCTTGCCCAGGAAAATGGAATGAAATTTTCCTTTCTTTACACAGGATCGTAGCATGATTTTCTGCTAACCAATCCATTCCCAAAATTATATCTACATCATCCATGGGTATTATGTTTAAGTTATTTGTCAGAACCTTAAGTGATCCTAAGTTCAACTCTAGGTTCGAGCAAATATGAGTAACTGTCATAATCCCTCCTATGGGTGAGGAGATTCTCATATCCTGATTTGCTTTTTCAGATCTAAGTTCCAATAGATCTACACATGTTCTTGCTACGAAAGAATGTGATGCACCGTGATCGAACAAAAGTATAACAGCACGTTGAGAAGTGTTCTCATACCGCCAGTTTCCCGGTTTTGTTCATTGCCTCGGTGCGAGCATATGCTCTAGCTTGAGCCGGCCGAGGTCGACGGGCGCCTGTCTCGTTGATTCTGCTGTGGCTGCGATGTTGGCGTTCTGCTGATTACGCCCGCTGCGGTGGTTGTCGTTGTTGTTCTTTGTTGGGCTGCGCCATTGTTGTTGCGGTGGTATTCTTTGCGGTTGAGGCCGGCTGGATAGCCACGAGGGTTGGGCATTGCCGGCTGATTCGGCCTTCCCACTATCCCCGTGCATATCCCCGGGCAACTATTTGCGTAATGACCCTTCATTCCGTACTTAAAGCAATTTACCAAATGGCAAACTCCTTTGTGAAACTTTTGGCACTTCGGGCAAGAAGTTGTCATCGCCTGCTCTTGTGGTCCTCCCGTCGGAGGGGAAGAGACTGGCTTCTTCCATCCCTGCCCTTGTGATACCGTGTTTCGTTGCCACGGCCGTTTGCTATTCGTATTCTCAAAACTTCCCCAGTTACTGTTACTGAAATTTCCTTCCCACTTTCTCTTTCCTTTGTCCCCTGTATTCGATGTCTGTGTTTGAACTTGGTCTTCCTCTTCGCATAGCTGCCTCTATGTCCAAAGCTCGTCCGAGAGCTTGATTGTAAGTCAGATCTCCATGGCTGGCTAGAGACATTCTTATCTCTGATCTCAATCCAGACCTAAATTTTTCTGCCATCTTCATATCCGTATTCACTTGATCAGGGGCATATCTGGACATATCGCAGAAAATGCGATCGTAATCTGTCACGGACATCCTCTCCTGTTTCAGATTATAAAATTCTTGTTCCTTCTTTTTCCGATAACTTTTCGGAACGTATTTCTCATACATTTCCCTTTAAATTCTTCCCTAGTGAACTCATTCATCGATCCTGCGCAGAAGATCTTCCGTCGGGCTTCCCACCAAAAGTCGGCAAGTCTGTCGGTTGAAATAATGTCTGAGAGACCGCTCCTACGCTATGCATCAAGAAAATCAAAGATCCTTTCCATAGCCCTTATCCATTGCTCGGCATTATCCGGCTTCCTTTCCCATCAAAAGAAGGTGGGTTACGCTTAAGAACAATTCCTCGATCCTACGATCGGGTGGAGTGGTGGTGGTTGGGGTATATTCGCGAGTTCGGCATGTGAATTCTTCCTCCGCTCTACCTCTTCCCCTTCCCTACCTCTTTGTGCAGGATCCTTTCTTGGCGGCATTCTCGTTGTTTAAACATACGATAAATCGAAAATCATTTTCACAAATAACATATATAATATCATCATATAATCCTTTTGTAAAGCGACTTTAAACCAAGCCATTCATCTTTATCACAATAATCATTTTTGCCGCAAAAGCCCGCTGGGTTATCATATATATATATATAAAATATGTGCCTATATATATATATATATATATATCGAAAATTGACTATTTTGTACAAACAGTTAATACAAAAGGGATAATGTACATAAGATGGCATTTCAAAAGCTTAACCCGTATAACAACATACGGGATTACATGATAATACAAAATACAAGTGTTCACTTCCCTTTTTCAAAATACAAAAGCAACCCACACACATACAGAACTATATACATACGGACTAAGACCTAGCTAGTCTGGTCATCAGGTATCTCACTCATCGTCATACTGATCCTCCTCAGGATCTTCCTCATCGTCTGAATCATCATCGGAGTCGTCATCCGAGTCGTCATCATCCAAGTCGTCCTCACGGCGGCGCACTCTGGATGGTCCCGCGCCATCATCCCCAACCATAGGAATGTCGCGGATCGGACTGAGGTCATCACGTGCGTCTGATACCCTCATCCCGCCGTCGTCGATGACGGCTCGGTGGCGGTGCGGTATTTGTCATGGGTGGCAAGATCGGGAGCGGTGGGTGGATGGTGTCCAACCGACAACGGGGGAAACACTGGCATTCCCAAAGCTCTGGGCCGAGACGCTCTCTCTACCTCTGCGAGCCTGCCCTCATCCTCAAGAAATCTGGGTATTACCGGGTCCACTCGCCGAGGTACCTCTGTGTATAGCCACTCTGGTGACTCATCCCGCCACGTATACTCCCTTGGAGGGAGATAGGGGCCTCTCGGTGCTACACCGTAGATACTGAAGACATACGTCAGATGGCTTACAAATCTCGGTAGATCCGCTATCAGATCATAGTCACCACCAGCACGGTAGATATAATCTCCTGACACTTCCCGTGCGTAATCCTCCCAATCTACCGGTAACCGTGTCAGAAGGCGCTTGACGCCATCGAAATCAGTCACTCCATGCTCATGCGCCTCCCTCCAATGACGAAGGTAGTGCATGAGAGACTCTCCGAGATCATCTTCCGAGCACATCTGGTAATCACGGTACTCATGAATAATCTCCGCTGGGGTGGCCCTCGGTCCTAGCCTCCGTCTAGTAGTGTGTCGAGTCACCGCCATCTCGCCACGCACAAACGAGCAAAGATAACTAAATAAGATATCCGTTTACGTATAAAACTAAACTTAACGCATCTATAAAGCAAACGGATAAACTGGACATGTCTATAAAGCAGATAAACAATCCAAACACCTCTGATAAACAGATAAATGTTATACGGAAGTTGTTCTCATATACAACGCACGTTGTAGCTTTCCTACCATACTAGGAAACTTGCTATCTAGCAGCATAAAAACAAAATCTTATCACATAACTAAATTCTAGTTCTATATAACTACGAGCTAACTTCTACTGGCTCTCGTTAAATTTTGAGAAGGAAACAGGGGATCTTCCCTTCATAATAAATATAGCACAGTGCGTTAGGAGTACTTAGGTGAAAACCGTGTGCAATTCGGAGTCCGAATGAAAGAGAACGGATCCAAACAAAAACACTGCGCAAAGCAGTTCGCCTTTGCCGAGGTGAACTGTCCGAGGTAGACTGTACTGACTTTCGTGAATTTTGGAGAAGGAAAAAGGGGTTCGGTCCTTCATAAGAAATGTAGCACGGTGTGTTAGGTGTACGTAGGCGAAAACTGTGTGCAAATCGGAGTTGAAACGAAGGAGAACGGAGCAAAATAAAATCACTGCACGAAGCAGTCCGCCTTCGCCGAGGTGAACTGTCCGAGGTGAGGTGAGTTGCCGAAGTGAGCTTGCCGAGCTGACGAGGTGAACTCGCCGAGGTGAGCTTGCCGAGGTGACGAGGTGAGCTGCCGAGGTGACGAGGTGACAAGGTAGTCAGCTGGTCAATTGAAATGAATTGCCGAACTTGAGATAAAAGCCGAGCTCGGCGTAATCGAGGTCGACTTCCCGAGGTGGATTTGCCGAGGCGAAATACGGCGTCATGAATTTCCGAGATGAACTTTCCGAACTCAAGGTGGATGTCGAGGTTGACACCAAAGTAAATACCCAGGTCGGCGCCAGGGTGGATCAATTGAAGTCGCGCAATGCCGATGCGATCATCTGGTCAGTCGAGTCGAGGTAATCTCTGGGTTGACTTCAAACGAGGTGGAAAGCCTTAGCTTTTTATTTGAGCTCGTTTCTTTAGTTCTTGAAAGAAAAGGAGAAGTTCGTACATTTATTCGTCTATGTTCTTTTCAAAGAGGGATCATGCATCTTATTACGTCTATGTTCCATTCGGGATGACATAGGCATTAATCAAAATCAATATTGAGAAATGAGAATAAAATTTCAAATATGACGAACATAGTTCGTTTTAAACATACGCATTTCCTGCGAAAAATTTTCAATCAATCAATCAATCAATCATGGTTATTTACAACCTTTCTCATTTCATTTGTCGATAATGTTCTATCGACAACAAATCAAATTCATAAATCATTTGTCGATAATGTTCTAGCAACAAATCAAATTCATAAATCTCAAACTTTTCTTTTCAAAGATGAAAATAATTTACCTTTTTCCGGTTGAAATGGATGTGATGGAGTGTTGAGCATAGTCAGATGATTTCTAGAAGTCTAGTGACTCAATCTAGACTTAACTTTTGAAAGAAAGTTTAGGGTTCAAAGAGCAAACTGCTCTGATACCACTCTGTCACGGCCCTCCGATCGAAAGGCGGATTAGAGAGGCGGAGCTTGGAGCAGTGATTACAACACATTTAATAAGAATAATCAAAGACTTAAAAATAATACTTATCGAACTTGGTAGTCAGACCTTATTTACAAGGCAAAAGTAATTTACAGATATAAGGCTACAAGTCCTTAAACAGAAGGTTCGATAGTTTGGACATGAAAGGGTGTCAACATCAACATCTGATAATATTCAAAATATCGTGAAAGCATGTGAATGCATATATATACGATATGCAAGGGTTCTTTCTTTCAAACATAATAAATATCCAAAAGACCTCGACTACTCAACATCTCTTCTCCATCGCCATCATTAGCTCAATCGCATTTAAAAACAAATATGCGTGGTCGAGTACAAGAATGCACGATGGCTCATGCGAAATAATTTATCAATTTTGAATTACTCGCCCCATTCACATTAACACGAGGTTTTAATTTGAAATACTCGTGTTTACTAAATATTTTCTGTCATTTTCCATAAATATTAAATCTTGTGAGACATTTTCCTTGTATGTATGATCCATATCCACCATAATTCACCAAACAATAATTCCTTGTTGGAGAGAGGCCTCCTCTCACAGACGCCATGACCAAATGAGCACCCTTCAAGATACTGATCACAAATAATCGGTGCACAAAATCCGGGCCATCTCAAGACGGGATACGAATTCTCCATCATCCTTGTGGGTACTTACAAGGATACGAATTCAAGCATGTCATAAAGTGGGAGCTACCCAACAATATGTATCAAATATCATGGATTGGATTCATACATAAAACATAAACATTTGGGCATGTAATTAAATAATCATTTCATAAATATTTGCTTACAATAAAGCATCATAAATAAATCATTTGATAAGTTCTATCAATTTGAGTATAGTAAAGCCCACCTTGACCTTTAAACGTCGATTCTCGGTATGCATGATCTTTTCTGGTTGCGTGTGAGCCTTCACGTCCCACCTTTATGCAAAAATTTACGTTTAGCACGTTGGCACGCTTTTCGAGATTTTCAAAGTTTATTCAACTTTGATAAATAAAATAATAATTCGACGTTTGGATAAATCTTAATACGTCGTTTCAACGCGTATTTCAATAAAAATAATTCTCGTGTTTGAGAGGCGTAATATGATCTGGTCTCATTTTAACCTTTTAGGTTAAATAATTAACGATAATAACGTTATTGATAAAATGATTTCAATTATGAAATCTTTTCTCACAATTGAGATATTCGGATAAAAGTGTCGTTTTTCACGTATTAGAGTATTTAACGAGCGTATTTAAATGCGTTGATTTGAAAGTCAACCTTTTGACTTTTCATTATAAAACTTCAATAAACATATTTTAATGAATAAATCAATATAAATCGATTTTCAATCGATTTCTTTCATAAAGCTTTAATACTCGATTTTTACGCAAATCGATAAACTTGATTAATATTTTCTTTCAATATTAATCTTTTAATACATTAAGCATTATTTTATATTTCTAACGTTATTTAATATAACGTTTCGTCGTAAACATAATATACTATGTTTAAAAATTCTCAAAAATTCAATTATTTCTAAAATAATTTTTAGACATATAATAAATTATTATTCTTGATATTAAAAAGGAATTAAAATTCCTTAATAAATACACTATAGCTCACGGTTTTGAGCTGTAATTTCCAAACTTGTTCCAAAAATTCTCTAAATTCATATAGTGTATTATTCTACACTATGATCATTAATATGTATTAATATTACTATAGAAAAATTTGGAACTCACTTATATACATAGTATAGGTCACGGTTTTTTTTCCAAAATAATCCAATAAATTTCCAAAATTTTTAATATTTATACACAAGCCTCTAATATCAATATATAACATAATTATAACCTAAAGTTTAATAAAATCAAACTATACACTATAGAATGATCAAGGGTAGCTCACGGCTACTTAGGGTAATAAATACCAAACAATTTTTATAAAATCCTATAAATTACACTATGCTTATATGTTATCATATAGTACTAATACATCATAATATCATATAATAACACAATATAACCCATAAATCCTATGCCTCTAGCTCTCGGCCTTATAGAATAAAATTTGCTATATATGTCCAAAAATTCTAATAAATTCCTACATCACCTATTTAATACCCTAGATCAACAATATGCTATTATATCAAGCATATAAAATTTATACACCAAGGTTCAACTCTAGTTCATTCTCGGCAGTTTTCAAGAGTTAAACAAAAGGATTCCAAAAATTTCTAAATTAATACCATGCACGCCTACAACACTATAGATCAACAATCCAACCTTAAATCATACTTAGAAATTTTCGAGCATCATCAAAATAATTTAAATAAATTTCTTAGCTTAGGAAATAAATTATCTATGCACATATTAACATATGTAACATAATTTCTAAGCTTATAACATGCTAGCATGATTTATTACACAATTAATACATGCTAAAAATAATTATTTAAACTGTAGGATTATTGAAAAAATTAGGTTTTATCGAAGCTTGTTCGATATCTAACCTCGTTATCGGAGTCGATCGGTTGTAGGATGAATAGAGCTCAAGTAAATTGAGAAGGAAAGAAGAAGAAAAGGGTTTGGTTTTCTTCTGAGAGTCGCGGCAGAGAGGAAAATGATGTGTGAATGAAGGTGTTGTGTGTTGAGACTAATATATACTCTTAACAAATACAAGGAAATGAAGACTACACACTAACATGTACCCCTCGGCTCTCTCTCACAGAACAAATGAATGAAATTAGTCAAAGTTGATTATGTCATGCAAAATATCTCTTACATTCATTAACACTTGCATAGCTTTAATAAAGCTTTTTGGGGAGAAACAATTTCAATTTTGTTTCATGCTTACACACTGCCATCGACTTCAGTGCATGGGAGAGAAAATATTTTCAGATTTTACATGTATTTCTCAAGTGTATTAGATACACTCTTTCCCAAATATTTATGCAATCAAGTATATTAAAAATCAAGATCCAATTTTGTATCAATTGTCAAATATTTCGGCTATTACATAAACCAAATGCTAGTGTATTTTTCATCTACACAAATTAATTGGTAAGTGTGTATTAATACTACACTTAAGATATATCACAAATTGGATGATCAAAAATAAAAATAATCCTATGTTAAAACACATGGGATACTCACGGCATTTTCAACCTTTTAATGCCCAAAATTTTATTTTCATGCTATAAGTAGATATATAGCATAATATATATCCTAGATGATAAATTATATCATAAGAAAAATTATTGGAATTAATCCATAGGTAGATAACCCTAATTCTCGATTTAGGGTTTTCGAGAATCATAAATAATCAAAATATTATTCCAAAATTTTCTAGCATTAATTCAATGCTAAATAAATTCATAATCATAGGAATTTAAATATCATAATTCCTTGATCGTTAGACTTTATTATTTCAACAATAATCGTTAAATCATTCAAAATGGTCGATCATATTAATTATTTCAATTAAAATTAAATTCTAAGCTTAAAACTTAGAAAATATCACGAGCATTTAATTATCGATTCGACGAAATAATACTATTTCGTTACAAATGTTTTAATTCACATCGTGAATTAGGAATTTATTATTCCAACAATAATCAAAATCATTATTCGATATATTAAATAATTAAATTATCATAATAATATTCTAATTTACGAAATTAATATCGTAATTAGGCTTTTTAAATAATCGGGGTATTACATGACTGTACCCATAAGCATTTAGAGGTTTCGTAGCTCTAGCAAGCGTAGAAGGAACTTCAAGCTATGCGGGATAAAGAAAAAGTTAAAGTCTGTAACTAGGTTTATATCTTATACCCGTAAACAAGACCAAATCTCAGTTAATTGATTAACTGAGCTATCAGTCCGTGGATGTAGGAGTTGATCTCTCTGGAAGTAAAAACTAAGTTTTACTTTCAGTATCGTATTTACTTTGTATGTTAAAGAATTAAACATCATCAGCACACACAACACAACTCTGTTTTGAAACACTCTAATAAGTATCAGTTTGACATCAAGAGACAAACTAAAAACTGGCTAAGCATATATTTGACTAAGTATTTTCTACCAACTTGAGTTTTCAGTAAAGAAAATACATAACCACCACATTCAGCACCATCATCAGTTATCAGTCCAACTGATCAACTGTCTCAGTATTCAGTAGGTTTCTTAACTGATATTACTCAACAAGACTCCCATTTCTTGAACTGACTAATAGTACTGAAATGACTCAATTAACTGACAGCTAGTGATAAAGTAGACGGTCCAGTCTTAAGAAAAGAAAAGTTTTAATTTGTGTTAATCGGTGTATTCCCCCTACACCAGTACGAACCCCAGTGACCGTCATCATCTTCTTGGCGTTACTTAAATTGTAGCACACACTTACTAATATGTAGCAATATGGAAGCGTTTATTCCATTGTTATTGCATTTCGGTAGTTAATCGTTGCATGTGAATATTAATTTGTGGCATATACTTATTAATCTATAACAAATATTTAACGTATCATCTACATTAAACAGTTACATTTTAGAAAATATCGAATTCCATAAAAATAGAAATTAAAATATCCTCAATAATTTCTCATGCATCAATAAAACATAGCAAAACTAGTTAATAATGATAGCATATAAATAATTAATCTTATCCATCGATCTAGTATTATTAAGGACTACAATTAATTCTTATATATATATATATATATATATATATATATATAGTATGTATAGGAGTGGGTTCAAATAAAAACCTTATTTAAAGTGATAACGTGAGAACCTTTTTTAGTCATTAGATCACAAAGATCAACAGTTATGCATCACTTTACTGGAAGAGTGCATTGTGTACCACTCGGGTTCGAATCCCATGAGGAGCAAAAATTCAAACATTTTTGTTTAGTGCAGTAATTTTCAAGGAGAATACATTGTTCTCACATTTGTATGATAACAAAGATTTTTATAATAACTCACCCTATATATATATATATCATTTCATTCAACTATTAATAATAATTTTGTTTTTGAAAGTCTGTTGTAAATGTATAACAATAATAATCTCAATCAACTCAAAAGAATAAAATAATAATCTCCTATAAAAAAATATATCTTTATTTTCTTATCTTATCCTACTCTATATAAAAATAGAAAAGTGAGATTTCTTAAAAAAATAGGATTAATATTGTAAAATAGCTATAATGTATTCAGACAATATGTAATTAATGGAAAATTATTTTCAATTTCTTCTTTTTCTTCTCATTCATTGCACAAAGCACATTTTCCTTTTTTTGCTAATCGCCCGAGATAAAATATGCATTATGCATATTAAATAAAAGATAATGAAGAATTCTTTAATTTAATATATAATGAGTAGAAAGAGAACAACTTATGACTGTTTAAAATTTCTAAAGTATTAAACATATTTTAACTCTTTTTAAATAATAAAAAACATCCTTTTTTCTTTCTTATTTTATGAGTTATGACATCTTGATTTTCTATATCATGTAATCATATCGTTTTATATTGAAATTTTCTTCATAAAATAGATACAAAATAATGTATTATAAATTTATTTTATGAAATGAATCATAAAGTTGTCACACTATAAAAAGATGTTTGTGAACCTTTTTTAAAATAATAATAGTGATTTTATTAAAATAATAATTAATAAGTTAATATGGAAACAAAATTAATTACGAGCAATTAACTTTTCAAAATAGAAAAGGTAGTGATTGATTATGTAGTATTTAACTTTTCAAAATATGTTAAAAGTTAGTGAAATTGAAAACGAAATAGAAATTATTATGCATAAATTATATACATAACAAAGTTCTAAAATTTGCTTCTAGATATTTGTAATATCCCAAGAAATTAAAACTTTATTTATTAATTTGTTTAGCTAAATCAAGATTTGAAATTTGAGCGATTATAAAAAAATTTATAATCATCGACGTTTCGATTTTATTTCGAACAAGAAAATTTAACGAATGCCGAAGAACGAATACAGTTATAAACCGAGCCAGATCTTTTATACTGGATAAATTGTCACATAGCCTCACATCATTTCAAATCACTCAACTTTTCCATAAATCACTCAATCTTTTTAACCCTTACCATCAATCCATACTTTACCTTACACACATATGCTCCTATACACAATAACATGTATCACATGATACTCCTCAACACTTCATATCTAAAACATTATGCAATTCACCCCACATTTTCACTGCCCACTTTCCAAACTACCTAACATTGCAGAAGAGGAAAGAAGAACAAAACTCTCTGCTTCATCCAGCTTTTCGATCCATCAACGCAAAACCTACAAACATACAAAAGCTAAGCAGAATCACACCAAGGCAAAACTGCCTTATACAGGTTCCATAAAAACTCACTCTCAACTCATTCATTTAAATCTTTATTTATCCTATTATGAGAAACAACAGAAACACATAGAATACAAATTGAAATCAAAGCACACTTGTATAGTTTCATATCGCATGAGTTATAGGACAAGTTGACATAACCATAGCAAACCTTCAAATGATACAATGGCGTACAAATGATTTTTTTCTTTTTGCTAAGTATACATGACCACATGAAAATCAAAATAGAATCCTAAGAACATAATAGGCTATTCCCTTGAACCTAGCTATGGACCGAGCCATTTAGGGCTCGATCATTGATCGATAAACAACGATGGATACGACAGTGGCCTGGGAAGGGGCGGGGCTACTGCTGCTATCACATAAGGACGGAGGAGAAGAGAAGAATTTGCAGCCATCGATGGCTATACTCTGCAGAATGAAGGTGGTGGTGATGACGAGGACCAATGATGAAAGCAAATGCGTCAAGGCGGAGCGAGGGCTTCGACGATGCTAGACGCTGAAATGAGAGGAGGTTGTGGTAGGCGGGCGGCACAGCTAGCCGGCGGCTCTGCACACGATGGGCTGCACGCGACGACGACTGTCCGCCGGAGACGGGAAAAGACGGCGATAGTTTCACCGAGAGAGAGAGAGAGAGAGAGAGAGAGATACTTCGTGTGTGTATGGTTGAAACATGAGAGAGAGATGAGTGTCTGTGCGCATGAGAAAAGAGAAGAGCGAGGAGAGAAGGTCGCGACGACGGCGGTTCAACTCGCCGACGACGACGGATTCCGTCGGAGATGGACGGGAAGGCGACGATAGAGAGAGAGATATATTCATGTGTGTGTGTGTGCTTCCATTAGCGAGAACAGAGAGAGAAGGCGCGGTCGCGGCGGCGGCGCAGCTCGCCGACGACGACGTGCCGCCCGGAGATGACGACGCGGCCAGCCGGACGTAGAGGCGGCGCTAGTCGCGTGTGTATGTGTGAACCGAGAGGGAGAGAGAGAGAGAGATGTGAGAGGGGGAGGAGAGCTGCTAGGGTTTCTTATTTAATTTTAGTAATGGGCTAGGGTTTAGTTTTGTTTATTTTGATGTTGGGCCTTGAGAGTTGGGCCGAAATTTCATGGGGATGGGCTAGTTTATGTTTAATTATATGGGCCGAAAATTGAAGATGGGCCTTATAAATTAAATAAATGTTGGGCTTATTTCTTAATCAATTGATATGGGCCATTGAATAAAATTGTTGTGGGCCGAAATTTGGCAAGGATTTGGGATGGCTCATGGGCTAGATATATATTGATTTTGGACTCAGTTTTATATGTTAATGTTGGGCCGAAGAATTAAAATGATAATGGGCCTGTCTCTATTTCTTGTCTTTATTTACTAGATGGGCCTTAGAATTAAATTGAAGATGAACCCTAGAATTAATTGATAATGAACTTAAATTATTTATTTCTATGATCCATTAAATGGAATTAAGGATTGAACAAATTTCTTATTAATTAAATATGAGGTTTAATTCTAGTAACTAAATTTTGAGATTAATTCTTAATTAATTAAATAATAATCTAAATACAAATTATTTAGAGTTAGTTAATTAAATTCATTAGATTGAATAAAGTCTAATTTTTAGAAATTGAATGACATAATTAATTAATTATGTTAAGGGACAATTTGAGAATTATTCTTTTAAGTGATTTATTTATGTAATGAGATGGACCTTAAGTAAATTGCTAAAAATGTGTGATTAGAAATAAATCCTAATTAGTGGATATCTAAGATGAATTAGATTAATTTGATTAATCAAATATTATGTGACTTTTAATTTGATCCATTTAATTTAACTTGCAATTATGGATTTACTTAATTAAATTAGAGATTTAATTAATTAATGATTTGATTATGTCAAGTAGATGCTTGAGAAATATTATTTAAGTAACTTTAATTTGTAAAATGTTTGTAGATGATGCTGAATTACGAGAAATAATTATTGATTGTGTGGTATTAGTATGAGTTTCTCTGTTAGAATATGTGGGACGTGTGAGGTGAGAAACGCGGCAAAGAAATGTTAGTAACGAATGAGGGATCAGAACTCGAAATTGTTGATACGCGTTAACAAACGATGAAGATTAGTTATGAACTTAGGATTCATAAATTGTACGAAACAGCGTGGAGAAACATCGATGGAAAGGAAGAATGCAACGACAAAGTGTCATCTATCGTCAGGACGAGACAAACCTAATAGACGATATATAGATTGTTAACTGAGTCTTATCGATAACGAAAATACTAAACCCGAAACTTTAAGACTTAAAAGATATCGAGTTCGTTGAATCTTAGCGATGCTTCTCGAAAGAAGTAAATAACGTACTAAATTATATTTCTTACGTTGACAAGGTCCAGCGTGGACGTGATCGAAAACGACAAAGGATCGCTAGCAGGTACTTCAAGAGGACAATTCTTGAGGTGGGCTTTCTTATCTAAACAAAATGTGATTTTATGAAAATCATTTACTACTTATGCTTTATTGCTTTCTTGAACTGAAAATGTTTAAATACGATATTGTCTGCCAAAATGTTTATTATTTTGTATATATACATTCGGGTTGGCCGGGCCAACAGGAGATATTTTAATTCGGGTCCTACTGGTTGATGCCAGTTTGGACTATATACACTTAGCCTGAACCCTTTGCGGTTAGTCGTGCGTTCGGGTAAAGGGAAGCCTCCCTCCCGACGCGTTCCATAGCCGATTTGGATTATACGTTGTAAGAAAACGCCTGGCCAGGAAACTTTTGGAAAATGATAAAATGTTTAGTAAGCACAAGGCATTTCAAACCAAAACCCTTGTGTCTTACTGTGGTGACGGCAGTACAATTTCGTGAGGAAAATATAAAAATATTTCGGCATATGCCCACTGAGTACTTTGTACTTAGCCCTGCATATTCGTTTTTGATGTGCAAGTTGAGCTGGTGATGAAACGGAGTGGAGTTGAGCGGGATTTCTTTTGTCGATGGAAATGGAACATCTTTTGGTTCACCTTGAGAATGCATCTTCATATGCATATCTCATACGTTTATTCCGCTGCAAACTCTTTAACTCTTTTGAATTCTAGTTACATGTTGAACTTTTGAATATTCTAGTAGTGATTACATAGTCAACTACTATATAGTCAGACTCTTTGAATCGAACTTGATATCTCTTATGCTTCTGCATTTACTCATGTTTCCTTACCAATGATTTGGTTAGAAATCAATACTAAGACCCCTTTCTTTCCCGCTTCTTTAATCCAACCCCAAGTCGCGGTCTGTAACGCCCTCATTCTTATAATAGAGAACATTACTAAAGTCTTTAAATCTTTAATACTTATATAATAATAATATTAAACTAGCAGCGGGGTTTTTAAAAGAAATTAAACAAAAGGACGGCATATACCCTATAAATATATATATGCCTTCCTGAAACATCAACAAAGCAGCAAAGCAACATCAACTAGGGACACAGCCCCCAACAATATATACATATAAATCAAAATATTATATATATAATTTCAAAAATATTTATCTTAACCAAAAACCACTTTAAGTTTATACTTATTCACAAATATAAAGAGCAATGTTTTTGAGAAAATGGGAATGTGGGGCTCTCTACCGACTGCATCAACCATCGACCTCCTTAGCCTGCAAAATATATCATTGAAAAGGGGGATGTGAGCATGCGAACATACTCAGTGAGGAAATACACTACAAGCAGTTGTAACCAATTGCATAATGTCACAAAACATAATGAATATATTTCTTGATCCGCCACACAGGCAATGATTCGCCACACATGCAATTATACGCCACACAGGCAATGCCACACAGGCTTTGATTAGCCACACAGGCAATAATACGCCACACAGGCAACGCCACACAGGCAATAATACGCCACACAGGCTACGCCACACAGGCAATGATACGCCACACAGGCTATGATTCACCACACAGGCAATAATACGCCACACAGGCTTTGATTCGCCACACAGGTAATAATACGCCACCACACAGGCTAAGTTTCATATGTCCAAATAATTATATATGATTCATCAACATGTTTAAATGATCTAGTCTTAAATAAAAATCAACATTGGCTTTTATACATAATATATGTCTAACATTAAAATTTGCACAAGACGTCGTCTATCTTAGACGAACCTTTATATATGCTTAATCATCATCAAAGATCACAAATCAATCATCAAAACTTGAATATCAAAGCTTTAGCATTGAAAGCCCCAATTCGATGTCAAACTAAAATTTTTCAAATTTTGACTATGTCGGCCGAAAAATCCGAATAAATCATTTTAAGCTCTATTCATATCATAGAATCCAAATATGAAGTCAAAATGATCAAATAAAATCAAAAATCCCACCTTATGTGAGACATAGGTTTCGGTCATAATAGGATTTTTACATGGGTTCGATTTTAATCGTTTTTCTTGCACAAAACATGTTTATTTTTACCCAACAACACATATATGAAGGCATATCAAGCAAATCAACAATATAAGTTTAAGATCTAAGCCTCTATTTTTTTGAAATTTTCAAAGACTCAAGGGAAAGAACTCATGCTCGAAAATTCAACATTAAACAACTCCTAGGTGGTAGATCTATCATAATATCAAGAGATAATCGAACAAAACATGCTCCTTCAAACAAACTTAAAAGGACCGAAAGTTTGGAGCATCAAAAGTACATATTTTTCAGATTTTTAAACCATAAATATGTTCTAGAGATGTAGATCTACCTTGGTGTGAAGACGGATCTTGAATTCGACGGTTAGATCTTCGTAGAAATGAGTTGGAAAAATTTTCACATTGCAGTGTGTGTTTGTGTGTGTTTTCGAGAATTTTGGAGAAGAATGGTGGAAAGGTGTGTTTTAGAAGCTAAAAACACACACATATATATATATATATATATATATATATATATATATATATATATATATATATATATATATATATATCATTCACTATTCCACTCTTACTAAAGAAGCTACTAACCTTCTAGAGAATTCTAGCTTATTACATAAGCTTATTCCTAGCTTATATCATAAGCTTACTCTAGCTTATCACATAAGCTTTGATTTTAATTTGTTAAAACATTAAAACTTATAACATCAAACTTTACATTTTAGCTAGGCGCATCATCGTTCTAAGCCGAACAACTCAGTAAAAACATTCGAAACTCAATCTTCATTAGTTCATAAATCAATTGAAAATAAATTATTATTTTTTCAAAACATAAATCATTTTACTTTAAGAAAAGTTTCGAGGTATTACACGGTCCGACAAGGCAGTTATTCGAGATTAGCCGAGTCGGGCTGTGACAGAGTGGTATCAGAGCAGTTCGTTTGCTCTGAATCAGAAATGTTCTTTCGAGTCAAGTCTAACTAGAATCACTAGACTTTGTGAGTCAGTCGACATCGCTCAACACTCCAGTTCATCACGCTCAACTGGTAAGGAAAAGTGGTTTCAAATGTTTTTAAAGCAAATGTTTGATTTTAATGTTTTGAAAGTTCTATGTTGGCTTTAAAGTTCTGAGGGAACTCGAGTGGTTAAAAAAAATTTGGGGCATGTTGCTAATGAAAATTGAAATAGCTTTGAATTTATATAATTCGTTGATTAATGGAACAAATATGTGATTAATTATGGTGAACTTGAATAGATCGAAGTGTATAAATCATTAATAAATGATTTATAAGACTCAAATTAATTATGAAAGCTTAAGAATTCGATAGAAATTTGAATGAACATAATTTAATCGACGGATGCTGTTTTTCCTCGATAATTCAGAATTGACTTAACGGATGCAATCCGAACTTCATAAATTATTATAAACTATGAATAAGTCTTTTTAAGGCTATTTAAGAAAATAAAACCTTAAGGTTTCTAGAAATCAATTGAAAGCGCGATAAAACTTAAAGAACCGGTATTAACATGCCAAATCGGATAATTTGACTAGTCTTCTCCCAACTACCACAATGGGCACCCCATATAGGCTTACAACAGCCAATTTTACAGCAAATTATAGTAGCATTTCGCGCCCTTTCTCTCTCTCTCTCTTTGGAACAAAGTTTTCTCTTTGTTTTCAAATTTCTTCACCTTCTCCAAGCTTTAATTCATCATTCCAACCCTCCAAATAATTTTCTAAGACCATACAAATGTAGAATTCATCCTTCACTTCATTTGTAATGGAGTAGAATTTTTTTTAGAATTTTTTTTTGTAATTCTTTCATGAAGAACCCTAATTTTTGTTCTTCATTTTCTTCATTTTTTTTGAGCCACCAAATTCTCTCAAGACATGAATGAAATATGATTATAAATGTGTTTTAAGGTTGTGTTTAAAGTTTGAGAATTTTTGGAGCATGTTTGGTATTTTTCGATTTTTCTTAGAATTTTTTTCATAGAAGATAAAGCATGTTTTTGTGAATGTTATTTCATATTATTGTTTGTTGATGTGTTAGGAGCATATAGAATAAGATGAGAAAAGTTGAAAGAATACACGGAAACTATATATATATATAAGTTGATGTGTGATTTTTATTTAATACATGCAATGCTAAATTATTAGCTTAGAATATGTTTTATGCATTCTATGTTGTTATTGAAATTTTGAAAATCAATTACCTACTTTATTCAAATAAACCAAGAGCTAAGCTCAATATGTTTGAATAAATTGGTTTTGATAGTTGTTATGTTGAAATGTTGCTATAATATGATTTGTGTGCATATATATTTTTGGAAAATTTTAGAAAATTGTTTGATGAATTTTATGAAAAAAGAGACATTTATATGATATATAGTGTTATATCATGAATTATGTAATAAATATGTCATGGACTAATGTTTGGACCTTGTGATAATTTATTGAAATTTTAGGAATTTGTTGGGCATTTATTACAAGAATGCCGTGACCTTATATAAAATAATAAGGTTCAGAAAGTTGTTTAGATGATATTATGACATATTAATGACCATAGTGTATGATAATACACTATATAATAGAAAAAAATTGAACATTGTTTGGTAATTTTTTTCATAATTTTTGAATTATTTCTCCTATTTATTTGTTAGGGCGAAATACATATATAATTTTTAAACTATATTTTTATTTTATTGTTGAAAAATAGTTGAGGTATAGTGTTTGATATATGATATGAACATCATATATTAATCTTGAAATTAATGAAACACTTCTCCTATTTATTTCATTTGGACCAAATATATATATATATATATAAGATTTATTTGATTTTTATTTGTTGAAAATAATATGATATATGATGTTTAGAAATAATATGAATCTATTATGATTTGTTGGAAATTTATTGAACACATATATAATATATGTGTGAGGACAAAAAGAATTTCAAGTATTTAGTTCATATTATAAATATTTAGTTGATGTTTAAAGTTAATATTCCATGTTTATTGCATAATAAACATATTATGAAGTTGGTAGAATTTATTGACTATATATATAAATAAGGACATTGTTCCGACCAAATTGTTCTTTTAAATCGCTCGCAATAGTACGAAGGTCCTTATAGAGCGGTAAGGTCTACCCAAGTCAAATCTCTCGAGGAAGGCTTAACAGGGCTACGGTTCTATGTCAAACACAAAAGCAGAAAAGAAATATTAACGTCCTAAAATAAGGGATCTGTCACGAAACGGACGAAAGCAGGAAATAAAATAAAGCAAGAAAAACGGGATGCACTTGGACAACAAGAGGAATTGACAGATACACGGAATTGGAGACGGTGTTCTAGGGTTCAAATCTATCTCCGCTATTAATGAATCAAGGACCGGTACACAATGCATCAAACACCCACGCCTCTCACCAAACGTTCAACACTAACTAATCTATCGACCACGTCAATGTTAGACTCGAACTTAATGGCAGAGGATCTCTCAATCAAACCGCCATCAACTACGAAGGATATTTAACTACAAAGCACACGATAGCAAAAACCCTATCCACATATATTAATTACTCAACAACAAATCAATCTCTCGATCACGTTCGTTGTCAAACTTATATCTAATATAAATATGCTCTCGCATAACTTCATAATGAAATATAAGCACACAATCAACCTACAATATTCTTTCGAACACCATGTGTGAAGATCATGAAATAAACAATTTATATGGATAAGAAAATTATAAATCATCAACACAATTAATCACGATTCAAGATAAGAATAATCCAACATTTATTTCCCAACAAATCGATAATTTATCTCATGGTAGAAATTATTCCAATCTCAATTACATAGACATAATGAAAACGAGAAAAACTTACAAACCATTCATAGATAAATTCAACTTCGAAATATCCATAATCATTCAATCCCAATTATTAATCCAAGTACAATAATTAAATGGAAAGGAAAAGGGGAAAAGAAAGGAGAAAAGAAAAGAGAATGCGTGCGTGAGTCTGTGTGTCTTTTGAGAATAGCGGTTGATCTAATTTATAAACCCTCGAAAGCCCAGTAAAAATACGCTAAAAATAGGCCCAAATATCACGCCCAGCACCGGACGGGGCAAAGCGCCGGACGCGAGCGTTCTCTAGAAAGGTCATAGAGAGCAACGCATCGTCGGACGGAGTGGAGCGCCGGACGCGAGCACTCTCTGGAATGAACAGTGAGAGGATCCCAGCGCTGGACGCGAGGAGCGGGGTAGCCAAACCCAACGCCGGACGGACATTGGCGCTGGGCACCCAGCGCCGGACGGATGAGCATACGGGCTGAGGCTTCCATGTGCGGGGAGGGGGAGGAGGGGGGCAAGGCCACCCGCTTGGGGCGCAACGTCGCGTGGTGGAGAGGCCAGCGCCGGATGGGCGCTTGCGTGCGGAGTGCTGGGCAGAGTCCTGGATGAAGCGGGCGCTGCATGGAGAACGCGCGTGGGAGGCCATGGAACGGGCGCTGGATGGAGAACGCATGCGGGAGGCCATGGAGCGGGCGCTGGGGAGAGCTCGGCGCCGTGTGAGCGCCGGACGTGGCTGCAGCACGCGCTGGGGCGTGCTCAGCGCCGGATGCGCTCGCGCGTGTGCGTGCGCGACTTCGTTGTTTCGCTCCGTTCTCTCTCGTCCGAACTCTGAATTGCGATCCGTTTGCACCTATGGACTCCTATCGAGATGATCTTCAATATAGGATAGCTCTTGAAAGATTCATTTTGTCCTATTTAATGTCATTGTTCTACAAAATATCGAAACAAACCAAATAAGTGTGAATCGATAAATATTAATCAAACAACGACATAAATCGGATAAACTATTGAAAATGACATATAAAAGAATGCCAAGAATAAGCACAAAATCATCCTAAACAGATATTACAGAAAATATATATAGTAAATAAGCATGTGTTTTAATTTTAATGTATGATATGAAATGATATTTCATGTTTTAAGCATGATATGATTTTTGTGGAATTTATTGAACACCAATGTTCAATAAACTGAAATTGCCAATAACTTTAATGTTTTAACTCATAGTTTAAAATTTTATTTTATGATATTGAGTTGGTAATTAAATTCTATAGTATGATAGGAGCATACCATGATTTTATTGGAATTCATTGGATACTTATGTTAATTGTTGCTAATTATCGAAAATACAGTAAAATGGTTAAGTATGAATTTAATTTTAATTGTGAATGATGCTATGATAGTTAATCTCTAAGTTTAGAATGAATGGTTTGTGATTATGATGAATGAATGGAACACTCATGCACACATTCACAATAGTTGTGTATTATGTTAGAAATTAGGGTTTCTAATGCTTTAGTATGATTTATGTTGTGTATGGTGTTGTATGATTATATTTATGTTGTGCCGACAAACAAAACTTCAAACATAAACAACATAGTACTTTATGTACGAAAATCCAAAAGAAATCGACAAATTTCGATAACTTAAGAAGGAATTAAAGAGAATCGAAGTTAGACACAAACTAGAATTTTCTATTAATAATAGGATACTCAAATGTGAGTTCCTAAGTTAAAGAAACCGAAAGCCGACTTACAACGTTAATACTCAACAACGACAACCTAATACGATATTAGATCGAGTGTTAAGATAACTTGATACAAATAGCAATTTTATAACTTACACAATCTCCGACGAGTTAAGAGAAACAACACGATGTCTAAAAGTGTAAACTAAGATTCGAACACAAGATGTCGATCCTTATGTCTCAAAGGTCGAGTTAGTATTCACAAAGAACTTCATTTATTTCTAAGTAATTACTTATGTGATAGTATGGGATAACTTGAATCATAAGTCAAGACTCCCCTTTATTCGTCGTGTTAATACGACAAGCCGTTAAGCATAACCTACTAGGACGTAATTATAATTGGTAAGTCTAGTTAGTGGCTTGAGAATATTCTAATATACCAATCATAACTTGAGTACTAACAATCTATAACGTAATAACGTTTAGAAGAACACTAAGGTTAGAGTCGAGGTTAGACTCGGAGTATAGGACTCATAAGTTGAGGTTCACCTATGAATGATGAAGGAATATAGTTTGGGAATTGAAAATGTAAGATAATAGAATTATCTTAAAACCATCATACGAAATCATAAGGAACCACTAATTGGGAACTTTAAGTTGTAATTTATAAACGACCCTCGATCAATAGAAAGAATCTAAGAAAAGCTATTTTCTTATGAAGGACCTGATCGTACGTAGTTGCCGAGGAAGGACAATCACACTCTGTTTCGCTTAGAACTTATAGCTTCGGACTAGCAGGTGGGCTCTTTTGAAACAAAATTATATGCATATCTCAAAGCATGATTTACAAAAACTTTATGAAATATTATTGCATGAACTATTATTGACTGTCAAATGTTTATGTTTTGTTGTGATCCTATCTGAGATTTGTATATTCAATGTGGTATGAGAATGTGTTGGTCCACCAACGTTAAAAAAGGGTAACGATCGGATCTGACTTAGTTAAGGACTAACTCAGATTGTGTACACGTGTGACTGTGTGTTAAGGTTAGCTACCTTTATCGATCACGACGACTATGTGTAGGTGGCCAACTCCATAGTGTGCGAATGAATGATCAGATATGGAACAACGTGGATGAAATAATCTGGTCGGACATATTTTGGAAAATGATAAAATATTTGATAGGCATGAGTCTTTTAACTAAACTCCTCATGCGCTATTGTAGGCAATTCAATAACTTTACAAAGAAAATATCTTCGGCAATGTGTCTACTGAGTACTTTTGTACTTAGCCCTGCATCTCGTTTTTGATGTGCAAGTTGAGCAGGGATTGACGATGAGTGCGAGGTGGTGTGGAGTGGCAGGTGTTTTCTTGCTATAATAGATAGGTTTCTAGAAACTTGGGTATGTATCGTCATATGCATGTTTACACGTTTATTGCTGCTAAACTCTGATATTGTTTTGGTGTCTTTTGATTATAACTGCTATTCACTATCGTATTGAACTTAAGGTCGTACCTCGTTCCTTGAATTGCTCCCTGATTGAGTTACATTTGGATATTGAACCTTTTGACAAGTCCTTCTGTGACTTGGGTTGGTATTGAAACAGTTTATTCCTTTCAGTTCATGCATTTATGAGTAGTTCAATGGTTAATTGTATTAGTTAGTTATGTATATATCCGCTGCATTATCATACCAGTGACGATCCATTTGATGCGTATTTCATTGAGAAGTCGGGTCGTCACAATAGTGCTCATTAAATTAACTTTCAGTCCTATACTACCAAAAAAAATGCTGAAAGCTGATGACGAAATAAGAAAACTTATTAATTATACAACGATTGAATTTGTTAAAAATTATTAGTGCTTTCTAAATAGAATAATTTTTTTATCTTCTAACGATGTATTTTTAATTAGGACTATTATCTTGATGGGTATTAAAATAAGTTCTTATATCTATGTGTGTTTACTAATATTTAAAATTGTGTAATAAGATTTTTTTAATTTATATAGCGTATATAATTTGTCCTCAGGATTTAAATTCTTAGGTTCTGAGTATAAAACCTATATGACTATTTTAAGTACTATTGTTTTAAGAAGGGTTGTGAATAAATAAATGATAGATTTATTCGACTTATTACAAAATTTAATCAATTGTCCGTCTTTATATATATCGTGCTTATTTTTCCATATTCATTATTTTAACAAGAAAACAAGATGCATTACCTTTACTTATAAAATGCATAAAAAATATATTTCCAATATTTAGATATTTACTTGTTAGCCAAAAAAAATATTTCCAATATTATTGGAGGAATAGTTTAGATATTTACTTGTTAAACATGTCCCCCCCAAAAAGAAACAAAAATCATTTTCCGAAATTCGATACGTTGACAGTTCGTTTTTAGCCCAAGATCGAGTATAGGGATTACCTAATGGGCCAATATAATACTTGAAGAAACTTTGAATACTTTTGTAAAAGATTGGGCTTCTAATATATGTGATGCCTCCAATAATAAGGGAGTCAAACATATAATTTTACTTGAAAATCTCCTCCACATTTCAAATCTCAAGCTCATCATTTTTCAAATCACTCTTAAAATATCTTCAATCTGCTTCCACTAAAACTATGAATTTAAATTAGACCTCTTAGCTTCGAGCATTCAAACGATGAACCTTCTCTGTGTGAATGTGGAAGATATTGGTATCGGGATTCGGGAAAAGACCCTCGAGTTCAGAAAATTTGAAGGAATTGTATCAAACTTAAATGAGAAGAGGCCTACGTAGTAGAGGCCCATTTGAGGTTTGGGTGAAAAATTAGAATTTAAAATATGGTTTGGGCCATTTGGCTGCATGGGAGGTTTTAGATTTGGCCTACTTGAGTTTTGACTTCTAAGTGTTGGCTCTTAAATGATGTGGGTGTGACTTGCATGATATATTAATTTTACTATTTTACTGCTATTAAATGAAGCTGGCGTCTTTTAATACCTTGATGCAATATGTTAATTTTCAGGACCAACATATTTATAAATGAGTATGAACTTTAATATTGAAATATAGTTATGGAAATACATAATAGAACAACACAAAATAGAATATTGGACCGTATATTAGAACTGTGAAAGAAAACTTAAACCAAAAGGGGCATCCCAGAGCTCAAATTCCGGTAAGGATATTTTATACAAAACACATTTATTCATAAAATGTAATAATATCTGGATCTGGATCGAAAATTCATAACCTATGTTATAATTTCATTAATAATTAGTTATATTGAATTGAATATCAATATTATTTTAAGATTCGTGAGACTATTACCGCATCTCAATTTTCATGTTTATGCTACATTTATTTGTTAACCTTCATTTCACAAACAGCAAAGAATTGAGAAAGAATAACTCACAAATCCCTAGAGAAAGTAGCCAAGGAAAGCCGTTCAGAAATTCACAAAAGTTTAAATTAAATAAAAATCCGTAGAGGAACGAAATGTACACGTACGTACATATTCCGATTTTGACCTTTCTGTTCCAGTAATGGGCTGTTTGGTTGAAAAAAAAAATCAACAAAAGGAAACGACTGGAAAGGAAATTAATTATTCATAAAAAAAAATTATTTTGTTTCTTCAACACCACAAGAAACGAGAATGAAATTGGATCAGTCCATGAATACTCTATAACAAGAATTGTTAGTCGTCGAGATGCAGCTTGAGACATAGTTTGTATGTAGAATGTTGTGGAACAAAAAGATATACTGGTTTCTACACACTTAGAAACTTTAAAATAACTCTGAATATAAATTAGATGCTTGCAAACTTCAAAGGGTTGTGTCTTAGATTGAGTCTGAATTTACCCTAACATGCTGAAATTAAGATGAACAACAAAAAGTATTCTACAGTACAAAAAGTAAATGACACAAAGATGTAATGTGGTTCGGAGAAACTCTTCCCACATCCACAGACTTGCAAGTAGGTGAATTACAATTAACCTTAGGAATTATTTGTTTTATATTTTCAAGAGAAGTGATTGTGGATCTTAGTAACCGTCGAGATCCAATCTCAGTAATCTGTGAAGATCATCAATCTCTGAGTTATCAGATTAGAACCTCTCATCTTTACTTTCCCTCAATTCACCTTATGGCTACTCATCACATCTGCTTTCAGTTAACTACACCTTACTACTTACTTGCAGCTTCACCCTAACTTCAAGCTTATAGGTTTGGTTAGGGTTACATTATACTTTAAGTGAGCCTTTTATAACGAAGGACAATTTTGAAAATAGAATGCACTTAATCTAAGCTTTATTAAAAACTTTACAATGAAGTATGAGTTAGAGAGACTGGGCAGTCTGAGTAGTTTCACCGTAGACGAAGTGGTGAAACCATCTATAGATTTAAAAGAATGAAGTTTGTCCCAAGTCTCTCTGGAGGTGGAGATGAAGTTTGAGTTGTGTTTTCTTTCTTAATAGCACCAACTCATTGAACACACATCCATATATCTCCAGTTAAGGAAGTCTCGTATTTATAGAAGAATGAATTCAAACTAGTCGTTGGAAGAAAGTTATTTGAAATTAAAACTCCATTCTGACATATGATTATTGGATTGTCTTATTCAGCTTTATCGCTTAGTAAGTCAGATAGATGCGTTCAACAAGCTACCAACGGATCTAACTCTTCTTCATTAGTGTTCGTCTTCGATCTTCAGTTGAGTCCACATCTGATCCCTTGCTAAGTCCTTCAACCTTCTTCTGACTTCATCTTTATGTAATCTCATCTTGGACGAGGTGCGACCAACTTAAGATCTCAGAGCTAGTAATTGAGTCCTTCATATTCTTTGATATTCTGATGTATGTTGACTCAGACTATCTGATGATACAGTGATCATCAGTTCCCTGACTGTTCATGCTTCCTGAATCCTTACACTGAACTCAATCTACTTGACGACAAATCTGTCAACATTCAACTCTTTTTTTCCTAATGCATTGAGATAGGCGTTAAGCACGTTATCTGTTGCTCCTGACTTCATCAACTCGTTTGACTGCTTTAGAGTTTGAGGCTTATCCTTTGACCATCAATTAGGTCCTTCTGAGTAAGTTCTTGACTAAATGTCTTACAATTGGTTCCCCTTTAGACTAAGACTCGTCTGAGCAAAGTCAACTTCTTAACATAATAACTGACTAACAGATAATACATCAGCGACTATCATCGGATAGATATAACTTATATTTTTCTTCAATTTGTTTTAGGATCTAATCAAAACATGTCTTGATCCCGAATTATTATTATTATTATTATTATTATTATGGTGGTAGAGATGGTGGTATGAAAATAGAATCAACATCCTAAGTAAGAAGGATGGAATGTAAAAGGCTCAAGTGAAGAAATTCAAAATCCAAATGTGGAGTAAAAGACTAAACAAAAAATGACAATCAAACACCGTTAAGAAAATTAAGTGTCCCGATTCCCTTTTGTCTTTCCTGATTCCCCAACCAAACGGTTCATAAATATTTCTTTTAGGAAAAGGAATTGAACAAAATAAAAAAAATGTAATATATTAATTTAATTTATATATGGCGTGTCACGATTCTTTATCTTCATGATCAAGTTTTTTCTTAAATTAGGTGGGCAGGTGTGCATTTTATTCATAATTAATGGTAAAAAGATACACATATTCTACTTAATCTTTAGCTAAGAAATATCATTTAACTTCATATCATATTTATGTTGGAAATGGTCACAGTTTTGTACATTTGTACATTTCTCTTGCTTATGTTTTTTTCCTGTCTTGGACATGCATCGGTGTTGGACCAGCTTTTGGCTGAGCCTATTGGATACGTTTATTGGTTCTTTCCTTCTTGTTTGGCTACCCTAGCAGCACACTTCGAACTAGTTTTCACAGTTCAGAGTTTTTCTCGTAACGTTCAAGTTGTGGGCAAAAAATGAGGACATGTTTGTGTCTTCCATTTCATCTATTTATTCTCTCTCTTCTCTTGAAACCAATGGGGTAAAAAAAGACATAGGCACACCATATTCTTTTTCTTCTTTTTGAGCAGTTATTTCTTCGTCATCTCCATTCCATCAAAAGCACGAGGTGCGTGCTTTGGGTGGATCTTGCGTTAACCTTGGGGAACGAATTGACGTGTAGGGCATGTACCTCATTGCCTGCCGAATTTCGTTTTCAAGGCAGTGGCTTTCCATACCGCAACGCATTGCTTTTTAATGTTTGTTTCTTATGAAGGTTTTCAACTAGGACTTCTCTCGAACAGTTGGTGGGTGTTCTAGGTGCAACAACAACTCCTAAAATTCAGTCTGGTATTCAGCCGAGTAGTCAACGTGCAAAAAAATTTCTATTTTCTTACAATTTGAAAAGAAATTTGTTTCATGGCGTGATCAACCTCTGAAGCCTTCCAGATTTGTTAAAACTTGAACCTTTGGATGAAACCAACTTGAAGAGATGGTCACAGAAGCTGTTGATGTTGGATTTGTAAACTAAAAGCAGAATTATTGAGCTTATATACAATCTTTTCTATTATCACTATTTTGATCTCAAATCTGAATTGTTTACTTGATTGCATACATTGTCTCATTATCTCATATAAAAGTTAGATCATACATTTGTAGAAGATTACATAAGTCGTATGATTGGTTAAGTTGATTGAGATATATAAAAAAAATCACAGCTGAGACAACTTAAGGATGAGTTGTCGGTATAGGCCGGTATAAATAAGAAGTAACTTGACTTGGTTGCTTGTCTATGCTGGTACGTCTTGATGTATTGATGGATCACAGTGATATGAGTTATTCTATCTGACTGTTGTGAATAACCTAGATCTCAGTGACTTTATGTTGATCTAAACCTCGATAAGATATGTCCGCAGGTATAAGATATCACGTCTAGTGAGATGGATCGACACCAGATATTTTAAGAAATTGAAGTGGGTTGAGTTTTAGTAGGGACATTGAATGTACGAGTGGTGCCTACCCAACAAAGTGTGCGAGAACCGGCACCACAAGTTACTGAACCCATCATTGACGTTGTGCTAGTAGTGTCTTGTCATAGTGGAAGGGTAGTATGACAACCTGATCGATATATGTTAGTGGGTGAATCTTTGGATTTAATCTCTGCAGATGAACAAGCTATAGTCGACCCATGAACATACAACAAAGAAGATACAAGACATAGATACATGAGAATGGCACGTTGATCCGCTTATTTTCTACCAAAATAAATGATAGTAAAAATAGCAAGTATATATATCGTATCCACAGGGACTGATAATCGAAAACACAGTAAATAATTAACACATAATCTTTATTATTATCCAGGCAACAAAATCAAAACAGATGATTATAAAACTAGAATCAAAATAAATGAGAATAAATTCAGGAATGAAAGACCTATGAATGTATTTAACATAACCAAATTCACACAATTAATCTATTAATCTGTTTACCAATTTAATCCACATTCATATGAGGGGTCACTAATGTAAATACAGTCTTTTGCCAGGAAGCCTATAGTAGTAGGTTAGCCTAAACTCTATCTCCGTCGGGTCTCAAGAGAAGTAAGCTAATTACCAAAAGCACACAAAGAATAAGCTCCTACAGTTCACATATCTCCGTCATATCTCAAGGCAAAATCTGTATTATGTATTCAAGATATCGACTATGCAATTAATTCCGCGAGGACATCAATCACATAACTAGCATGCATTAATATTGATCAGGTACCAACACATGAGAATTAAAGCCAAGAATCATAAATCATGAATGGGACGACAAAACAGTATCAACAGACAAATCACAGGAATCTAGTCAGACATATAAACCCTAGGATCAATATAAGATTTAACTACTCATAATAAAAATACTAAAGCAAGAATTAAATAAAGATAACAGGAATTGAATTGAAAAGATAAAACCGTAGGAATCCACGATGAATAATTGTAGCAACTTGAATCTGTAAATATTCTGAACTCTCAAATAAATTTAACTATCAAAACTGGAATGTAAAATAAAGAATCTATAAAGCTAGAAGAACGTGCAAAAGGTAAATAGTGTTCTGTGCTACGCTTAGGTATGTCAGGCCTCTCGTAAAACGCTCTCCTCCATTCTGTGATGACTGCGCGATACATATAACCCTAGTCTCGCATTAGCTCGCGAGACTAGCTCGTGATCAAGGGTCGTAAGTGAATGTCGCGAGCTATCCCTTCTGGTGCGCGTCCGTCTTTCCTCGCGAGCTTGGCTCGCAACCACTGGTCGCGAGTGAAAGTCGCGAAGCTTGTCCGTCCTTTCTCACGTGTTTTGGCTTGCGAGACGTCGTCGCGAGCAATAGTCGCGATGCATCATGGGCCAATCAATTTCTCTTTATCGTGATCCACCTTTTTGACATCAAAACCTGTGCTAAAATGACACGAAATACACACGGCATGATATCTTTCAAGGTAAACATAAACATATCAAATGAAAGCTCAAAAGATCACTTATCAATTATAAACTAAACAAATATGGCCTTATAAATTAGGAAAAAATGAGGTTTATCAACTCCCCCAAACTTAACCTTTTGTTTGTCCCCAAACAAAGCAGAACAAAAGAGAGAGACGACCAAAAGCAGGCTATGAGTCGAACAACAAAAGCAATAAGCCTCAGAGCAGTGAGGAACATAATATTCAATTAAATGAATCAAATCACAACTTCTTCCATTAAACTCCACATATCATAAAAATCATAAGCACAAGCTTTCTCAAACTTAAATCCTCACGACATAGATATATATATATATAAACTCTCAAACACTCAAGTTTATCAAGGAGGATGTGTATACTCTCAATTTTTAAAAACACACGGAATCTACCATAAGCTTGCAAATCGTCTAATTCTCCATTGCTCAAATATGTGCTCAAGAACTAAAATAAAAAAAAGGTCTTATAAAAGATTATAATGTAGGCTCTTTGGTAAGGTAGGATATATTTAGGCTAAGTAACTCATAATCCCATAATGAAAAACACAATAAGTATCACAAGACACAAATCCCAAACTTTCATAATTCATTTCAATACTCCATACTAAAATTATTTTTCTCTAAGAACTTCACAAGAATCATCTAAGTGATATATTCATCCCTAGCTCTAGCTACTTACCCATTTTATGTTCTTTTCTCACTCTTGTGTTAACTTTTTTTTTTTTGAACTTATATGTAACACCCCGACTTACTTAATCAAGTAATTAGGCTGTTACGTGGGTTAAGAAAGAAAGGAAAGGAATAAAGACGAACATCAATAGTCTGATACCACAGGTTAAACAAACCTGACAAAGAATATACATATTCAAGCATACTAAAAGAGGTAGAATGGGATCTGACAAAGGATGATTTTAGGTCCTCAAACCAAGAGTAATCGAACAAAGAAAAACAACGGCTGAGGATGAATAATCAAAATAAGATAATCAAGATCAAGTGCGACAAGGATTTGATATCACAGGTTAAGCTAATTTTACAATGAATGTGAGAACTCAAACATGCTTTCACCATAATAAAATATGTGGTTAGCTAGGGTCGAAAGCATAACTCATCGATAACTTCGAAACATTTTATACAATATTGGATCCAACAAAACAATTCTGGACATTCAAAAGAAATCCTTGATCATGGAAGCAAGTCGACATCTTAACAGAAATGTCAAGGTCCTAACAACAAAATGAAACTGTCATCAGGGCAAATATCAAAACACCAAACAAACAAAGGCCAAAGTTCGGCAACAAGAAGTGTGGCTGAGAATTATGTGTGATGACATAAGACTCTGGGCAAATAAGACATGACAACAACAAATTAACAATACCATTATGAGACATAACATCTATAGAAGCTCCTCTGCACAACATTCGATTCCAGCATCCTCTTGAGCTCATCCTGCACATTTAGAAATATATGCAGGGCGTGAGTACTAGATGCACTCAGTGGGTATATGCCGAAAACATTTGAAACATTGCTCTTAGAGCTATAAGATTGACTTGCCATAACATTTGCAACACACATGAGTTTTCAGTTAAATAGCCTGTGCATGCTTCTGAAATAAACTTACTTGCTTTCATGCTCATATATTCAAGATGCAACATTTAATATGCCTCTGCAGACATTATCTCATACATTAACCATATCTACGCACTCCTTTGTTGAGAAGTAGGCCTCCTTCTCAAACACCGTGATCGGCCATTTAGCTCACGATCACTCTGGTACACAAACCCTTACTTGCAGCTCGTCCAGCATAGGGCCGATATCGTCCATCTCTCTTAGATAGGCAACATGCATCATGCATCATGCTCAAAAACTCGGCAAGTCAGTCAACTTTTCATAAAATGCATATCATATCATTTTGTATGCAAAAGCATATCATTTCAAATTTTTAGAAAGGATTTTACCCGCCTGGCAACAATCGCTCAAGTGGACTGTACGTTCTGTCCTTCACTTCTTTCTTCTCTGAACTTGGCCCTTCATCAACATAGAGTAGCGTATAAGCATACCAGGAACCAAACAATAAGATAAACTCTTTATCTTATCTAAGTTGTCAACACGACTATAACTTCTTGATATTCAAGACTCTATAGTCAATGAACACTTGGGTCATTGCATCCTCTAACATCTAAACATATAACAAGACTTAACTAAGCCTCATATGACTAAACAAGCATAAAGGACTTAACGACAAACTTAAGCTATCTATTCTTAATCAAAAACCAACAACTCTTTACAAACATAGCTTATGACCAACGTGAAAAATCACGTGAGACATCATCTAACATAAACGAACCTCTATACATGCTCAACTATCATCAATCAATCATCAAAATCCAAAGATCAAAGCTTTAGCATTGAAAACTCAATTTGACATCAAACAAAAAATTTTCATCTTTAAAATACGTCGGCCGAAAAATCCGAATAAATCATTTCAAGCTTTATTCATATCATAGAATCCAAATATGAAGTCAAAATGATCAAATAAAATCAAAAATCCCACCTTATGTGAGACATAAGTTTCGGCCATTTAGGGGTTTTTGCATAGGTTCGATTTCAATCGTTTTTCTTGCTCAAAACATGTTTATATCTGCCCAACAACACATATGTGAAGGCATATCAAGCATATCAACAACATAAGTTCAAGATCTAGGCCTCCATGTTTTCGAAAATTTCAAGAATTTCCAAAGGATGAACTCATGCTCGAAAATTCAACACTAAACAACTCATAGGTGATAGATCTAACATAATATCAAGAAATAATTGAACAAAACATGCTCCTTCAAACAAACTCAAAAGGACCTAAAATTTGGACCATCAAAAGTTCATGATTTTCGAATTTTGAAACCATAAATATGTTTTAGAGGTGAAGATTTACCTTTATTCGAAGACGGATCATGAATCCAACGGTTAGATCTTTCTAGAAATGAGCTTGAATAATTGAAAATGGAGGTGTGTGTGTGTGTGTGTGTGTGTGTTTTCGAAATTTTGGGGAAGAAATGGTGGAAATGAAGTGCTTTGGAAGCTTAAGCACATATATATATAAAGTCTTATGGTACTATTTAAATCTTCCTTAAGAAGCTTTTGATTTTCTAGAAAATTCTAGCTTATTCCATAAGCTTGTTAATAGCTTATCTTAGAAGCTTGTCCTTAGCTTATCTTATAAGCTTGTCTTAGCTTATCTCATAAGCTTAGATTGTCATTTGGGCTTATTACAACGTATTAGGGCTAGGCCCAATTTGTTAGGGATGCTATGTCCTCATTCGAAAATATATAAAAAAAATCTCAAAATAATTCCAATAGAAATATAGAAATTGCTAGTGAGTTGAATTTTTTTTCGTAAATCTTTCTTTCTAAAATAAACATCATATTTTGACTATTCAAAATATTTTGGTCTCAAAACTATTTTGGGCAATTTGCTCTTGATCCGAGTTTATTCAGCAAACACAGATATTAAAAAGGGCGAAGACTCTAAAATTCTATGACTCTTGGATCAAGACTTCTATGAACACATATCTTATCATATCAAGACTCTTGAAATCTAGATCTTCTCATACTAATAAAGACTTAAGAATCTTATCTCGATTCTATCTCGAATCTATCTCAGATTCTATCTGCTCGACTCAAAGCTTAACATAAAAGTTTTTAACTTAAACAACTCTTTCTTAAGGATGCAATGCCCTTCTTGTTAAGCTCTTAATCAGGAGCTAATCTTTGCTACAGGAATGCGGGGTATTACATTCTCACCCCCTTAAAAAAATTTCGTCCTCGAAATTTAGTACCTTTGCGAAAAGCTCAGGGTACTTATTTTTCATCTAATCTTCTAGTTCTCATGTCGTTTCTTCCAAACCATGATGCTTCCATTGGACTTTAACTAAAAGAATTGATTTATTCCTTAGTTTTTGTTCTTTTCGATCTAAGATGCGCTATGGCTTCTCTTCGTAGCTTAGATCTTGTTCAGGAACAATGTCTCTTGGTATATGATGTGTTTTGGATCAAACACATATCTTCGTAACTGCGACACATGGAACACATTGTGGATATTGCCGAAACTTGGAGGCAATGCTAATCTGTAGGCGATTGACCAAATCTTCTCTAGAATCTCGTACGGTCCAATGAATATTGGTTCGAGCTTTCCTTTGATTCCAAAGCGATGTATTCCTTTGGAAGGAGATACTTTCAAGAATACTTTGTCTCCGATCTTGAAGCTTAGCTCCTTACGTCTTTTATCTGCGTAGGACTTTTGACGATCTTGAGCTTCTTGGATTCTTTCTTTTATTTGTCGTACGATTACGACCATTTCTTCAATCGCTTCTGGTCCAAGCACTTTTCTTTTTCCAACTTCGTCCTAATAAAGCGGCGATCTACACTTTCTACCATAAAGGGCTTCATAGAGCACCATATCAATCGTTGCTTGGTAACTGTTGTTGTATGCGAATTCAATCAATGGTAGAATTCTCTCTCATTGATCTCTTTGATCTAATATCACTGTTCTGATCATATCTTCTAGCGTCTAAATGGTCCTTTTGGATTGACCATCTGTTTGCTGATGAAACGCTGTACTGAAATTCAATCTCGTACCCATCTTTTGTTGAGAACTCGCCCCAAAAAAATGAAATGTAAACTTGGAGTCTCTGTCTAGGGTGATTTGGACGGGTACTCTACGCAAACGTATTATCTCTCGAACGTATATCTGAGCTAACTTGTTAGCTCCATACATAATAGAGATCGAGATAAAATGAGCACACTTCGTGAGTCGACCGATTATTACCCAAATAGTGGTATTACCACGCTTTGATTTGGGTAAACCAATCACGAAATCCATGGCTATGTGATCTCATTTCCACTGAGGAATCTCCAGTGGTTGCAACTTACCATACGCCTGCGGTGTAAAGCTTTAATTTGTTGACATGCTAAACATCGTTCAACAAACGAGGCTATATCTCGCTTCATTCATACCCACACAAACCTTTGCTTTAGATCTTGATACATCTTTGTGCTTCCTAGGTGTGCGGTGTAGGGCGTGTTATGAGCTTCACTCATAATCTCGTTCTTTAAATCTTCATCATTGGGTACGCAATTCCTGATTTGAACATGATTGCGTTATCCCCAGCTTCATGATATTCTTCTGGCCTTTTTATTTTTATCTTAACTCGTAGCTTTTCTATCTGTTGATTTTGCCTTTGAGCTTTCACAATTCTTGCTCTCAAATCGGGGTAACGACAAGAGCGGCTATAATCTCTTTCGTAGATTCAAGTGGTAGCACCAATTGCAAACGCATCTCTCTTCAAACTCTTTATTCAACTCCTCTCTCTGAGTAAGGATGAATCCTAGCTGGATTTGGCTTTTTCTACTCTAGCATCAGCGACAACATTCGCTTTTCTAGGGAAATACTTGATATCACAATCATAATCTTTTACTAACTTAAGCCATCTTCTTTGGCGCATGTTCAAATCGTTTTGCTTAAAGAAATACTTCAAGCTCTTGTGATCAGTAAAGATCACATACTTGGATCCATACAAAAGATATCTCCAAATCTTCAGAGCATGAACAACAGCTGCCAACTCTAGATCGTGTGTAGGATATATGAGCTCGTGAGGTTTCAACTGTCGTGAAACATAGGCTATCACTCTTTCTTCTTGCATCAGGACAAATCCTATTCCACTCTTTGATGCATCGGTATACAGAGTATACCATTTGTCTGATTCTGGTATCGCCAAAACTGGCGCTGTAGTCAATCTGTTCTTTAACTCTTGAAAACTGTCTTCACATTCTTGGGTTCATTGGGACTTAATTCCTTTTCGAAGGTATTGAGTCATAAGTCTCGTAATCTTGGAGAATCCTTCTATGAACCTTCGGTAATGTCCTGCTAAACCCAAGAAACTTCGAATCTCTGTCTATGTCATCGGCGATTTCCAATCGCGTACCATTTGAACTCTAGCGGGGCCGACTCTGATTCCGTCTGTTGTAATGATATGTCTAAGGAAATTCACTTCCCTTAGCCAAAACTCACATTTGCTAATCTTAGCAAACAATCGTTCTATTCTCGACGTCTGGAGAACGGTTCTTAACTATTCTTCGTGTTTTTGCTCATTTATCGAGTACACGAGAATATCATCGATAAATACCAAAACAAATTTATCGAGATAATTGTGGAAAACACAATTCATCATATCCATATACATAGTTGGTGCATTCGTCAAGCCACATGGCATTACTACGAACTCGTAGTGGCCATACTGCGTTCGGCGATCTTGGCTATGTCGCCCGGCGAATCTTTGATTGATAATATCCTGACTTCATGTCAATCTTTGAGAAAACACTGGCACCTTTCAGCTGATCGAACAATTCATCGATCCTGGGTAAATGATATCTATTCTTCAAGGTTAACTTGTTCAACTTTCTGTAATCAATACAGATCCTTAGAGTTTCATCCTTCTTTTTGATAAATAGAATTGGCGCTCCCCAAGGAGATACACTAGGTCGAGTACAACCTAGGTCCAAAATCTTTTGCAATTGGATCCTTAACTCCTGTAATTCTTTTGGGGCCATTCTATAAGGTACTTTTGAAACAGGTGCTGATCCTGGTTCTAACTCAATGGAAAACTCTAATTGTCTGTCCGGAGGTAGCCCTGGTAATGTTTCAGGAAAAATATCCTGAAATTCTCTAACCACGGGTACATCTCCTACCTTCTTCTCGGACTTGACATCGACATCAGATATACAAGGTAAGCACAGATCTTCCTCGTTCTTCATCGACTTACTCGACATAAAGGTCGAGATCATAGGAATATGGCTTCTTCTCTTCTCAATACCATAAAAATAGGTAGGTTCTCTTTCTGGTGGCTGAAACGCTATTTCTCTTTGCTCGCATCATATCGTTGCATAATGCGCTGTCAACCAATCCATTCCTAATATAAGATCCATGTCCTTCATGTGCAACAGCTGCAGTGATCTCGCTCTAAGCTTAAGGGATCCTAGGTCGAAATCTAGGTTAGAACACACATGCATGATAACGGTAGCTCCACCCAACTAGGTAAGCACATTTAATTCTTGTGCGGCACGTTCGCTGTTGGGCTTAAGAACATCTAAACATGATGTCGAAAGAAATGCGAAGCTCCTGTATCGAAAAGGATTTTGATAGGTACACTTTTCAATGTACCCATACCTGCCAAGTTGCTGGTGTTCTTCTCAGGTTGCTTTTGAGAGAGGGCGTATGCGCTTTGACATAGAGGTTAGTGCGGTTGAGGCGGCAGTGGTTGCGGCTGCGGCGACGATGATGGTTACGACTGCGGCGACGGCGATGGTTGTGGTTGCGGTTGATGTAGCAACATCTCGATCTGACGAAACGGTGACTTTGGATATCCACTTACGGTTTTCATTGATTGCGTCTATCTCAAATGATTCTGCTTTCCTCCGTCACTAGTTGTTCTCTGACGGTTTGGACATTGATTTGCATAGTGGCCTTGTCCATATGCATAACAAGCTATTACTTCCCGTCCGAGACTCAGAATGTACTGTTACATCGGGAGTGCGTCGCATTCTTGGTGACTTGGGAAAGATTGTCTCTGCGAACCGACTAAACACGCCATCGTCTCTTGTTTGGGAAGGTCTTATTCTCCTAATTCTTTACTTCTGATCTGTAAGAAGCAATCGTGACGAGGCTTGAATCTAAAAAGGTCTTGGATTTGGATCGGCGTCACTTTGTGCGGTAGCATTTCCATCTCCATGTCAATTCACGATTTAACGTTTACGCATATAACGTTGGAGGTTGGCTTGCCAAAATGATTCTGATCTCTTGGCGTAAACCAGCACGAAACAATTTTGCCATCTTCTCATCTGTCTCAACTTTAAAAGGAGCATAACGGGCTAGACTGCAAAATCCACTATCATATTCTGCCACAGTCTTCCTGCCTTGCTTCAAGTTCGCAAATTCAATCTCTTTCTGTTTGCGGTAACTTCAAGGTATATTCTTTTCATACAATTATCCCTTGAATTGTTCCCACATAAAATTCTCCAATTGCTCAGGAGAAAGAACTTTCTGACGTGATTCCTACCAGGAATCTGCAGACCCTTTTTAACTGGAAGGATATGCATAGGAGGCACTCTCGATCAGAGCACTCCAAAACTTGAAAATTCGCTACAAGGCGAACCCATTCTTTAGCATCAATTGGACTATCAACTCCATTGAAAGTGGAGGATTCTGACGCAGAAAAAGATCTATAATTCTACGATCTATATGATGAGGAGAAGGTACAGGCGAACCTTGAGGAGAATTTGCACTTTCTTGTTCTTCCTCTTCAGGATATTCACAAAAGTTGGGAAAACTTTTGCAAATTGAAGGTTTTCAGGCATATAGGTGCTTTGGTATCTCGGGCAAAAACATATCTGGTACAACTTCTCAAGCACGCTACCGCATCATAAGATATCTATAGGCACCACTAGTCTATATATATATATGTATAGTATATACACATATATACATATATATGCATCCATACTATCTACAAACTGCAAGCTTCCACTCTTACTGCTACTAGCATCACTTTGCCCACGAAAGGTTGTCATAGTTGTCATCATCATCATTTCCTTCTTCCATCTCTACTACTCCATTCTCACTGCCATCAACGGCTTCATTGGAGTCTAGTATCTTTACATCTTTCTCAATCTCAGGAGATGGCGGATCAATAGCACGCTTGGGAAATGAGTACAAGGGAACTACTCCAGGATAAAGGATATCAGGATCAGTCACAAAAGCATTTGACGGATATCTAGGGGCTGTAGCTGTGCTGTGCCAACAACTGGTAAAAACTCAGGTTCATACATGAAAGATCTTGAGACACCTGAAGGTCTCGATGAACTAGCTTGAGTCTTTTCTGGGACCTAAAAAAGAAGTCTCAGGAACATGAAAGAAAGGAATAGACTCAATCGGTGTAGGGATCTCAGGAGATGAAAAAGGATGACCATACCAGTCTAGGTCAATAGGAAATATCTCAGTACCGAGATAAGAATAATCAAACTGTGTAGGGTCTAAATTAGACTCGGGTATAGACAACTGAGTATCTGGTAAGGATGACTTTATCTCTAGAGTAGAGGCACTAGCTTCATACTCAGGAATAGAAGAATCAACATCAATGGGTTCAAGATCCTCATCATAATCATCATCATTATTGGAAAAGAAGGGACACCAGCCAACTGGAGCTGATGAACAGCTGAAATAAAATCAGCAACAGGGGGAAATGAACCAGGAGGAAAACTCAAGTACACAAAATACTGAAAACTGATGGTAGCTAGGAGTCTGGGAAGATTAGCTTGCTCAGAAGCTACAAAACCAGGCTCAATGTAATCAATGGTAATAGCAACAGTCCAATCTAGCCACTCCTTAGGCGATAAACAAATCAATTGGAGTATTCCATCTAGTCCCGATATGCCGTGCTCAGATGCCTCATCTCTCCACAAGCGATGGAATTGAGCGAGAAATTCGCCCAAAAGTAAGTCGCACATCTGGCATAAACAGATAGAAGCGCTCTCTGATCCTTGCTGATGGTAACAAACGAGCCGTATTTTTCCGAGCTGTTAGGACGGTCCTTACCATCTTAAATAAAAAGAATACTCAAATACTTGCAGAAAAACATACTCATGTTGCTCTGCCGTCTTTTCTCAGAATATCTTCTCAACTTTAGCTCAATAAGCAATAACTCATTTCAAGCATACATTCACATGTAGCAATTCATTTAATATGGCATATACTCAACATCAACTCAATTCATTCAATGAAGCACATGCTCGATTATATGATAATCATAATCAATAGGCTCTTACCTGGTGAGCTAGAGATGATGGAATCGAATTGTTGACCTTCTCTTAAGAACAATTGACTCTATAACTCAGATTCTCAAAATAGAGTCAAACAACTGACTCCATAAATTCATATTCTCAAAATAGAGTCAAAGAACTGACTCTATAAACTTAGATTCTCAATCATAATCAATTCAAAAGAATTTACAGGCTCAAGGTGCACAAGGTGCACAAGACTCACAAGGATTTACAAGGATTCACAGGTTCAGGAATTCAAAGCTGCTCTGATTCCATTCTGTAACACCCCGACTTACTTAATCAAGTAATTAGGCAATTACGTGGGTTAAGAAAGAAAGGAAAGGAATAAAGACGAACATCAATAGTCTGATACCACAGGTTAAACAAACCTGACAAAGAATATACATATTCAAGCATACTAAAAGAGGTAGAATGGAATCTGACAAAGGATGATTTTAGGTCCTCAAACCAAGAGTAATCGAACAAAGAAAAACAACGGCTGAGGATGAATAATCAAAATAAGATAATCAAGATCAAGTACGACATTGATTTGATATCACAGGTTAAGCTAATTTTACAATGAATGTGAGAACTCAAACATGCTTTCACCATAATAAAATCTATGGTTAGCTAGGGTCGAAAGCATAACTCATCGATAAATTCGAAACATTTTATACAATATTGGATCCAACAAAACAATTCTGGACATTCAAAAGAAATCCTTGATCATGGAAGCAAGTCGACATCTTAACAGAAATGTCAAGGTCCCAACAACAAAATGAAACTGTCATCACGGCAAATATCAAAACACCAAACAAACAAAGGCCAAAGTTCGGCAACAAGAAGTGTGGCAGAGAATTATGTGTGATGACATACGACTCTGGGCAAACAAGACATGACAACAACAAATTAACAATACCATTATGAGACATAACATCTAGAGAAGCTCCTATGCACAACATTCGATTCCAGCATCCTCTCGAGCTCATCCTGCACATTTAGAAATATATGCAGGGCGTGAGTACTAGATGCACTCAGTGGGTATATGCCGAAAACATTTGAAACATTGCTCTTAGAGCTATAAGATTGACTTGCCATAACATTTGCAACACACAGGAGTTTTCAGTTAAATAGCCTGTGCATGCTTCTGAAATAAACTTACTTGCTTTCATGCTCATATATTCAAGATGCAACATTTAATATGCGTCTGCAGACATTATCTCATTCATTAACCATATCTACGCACTCTTGTGTTGAGAAGTAGGCATCCTTCTCAAACATCGTGATCGGCCATTTAGCTCACGATCACTCTGTGTACACAAACCCTTACTGGCAGCTCGTCCAGCATAGGGCCGATATCGTCCATCTCTCGTAGATAGGCAACATGCATCATGCATCATGCTCAAAAACTCGGCAAGTCAGTCAACTTTTCATAAAATGCATATCATATCATTTTGTATGCAAAAGCATATCATTTCAAATTTTTAGAATGGATTTTACCCAGCTGGCAACAATCGCTCAAGTGGACTGTACGTTCTGTCCTTCACTTCTTTCTTCTCTAAACTTGGCCCTTCATCAACATAGAGTAGCGTATAAGCATACCAGGAACCAAACAATAAGATAAAGTCTTTATCTTATCTAAGTCGTCAACACGACTATAACTTCTTGATATTCAAGACTCTATAGTCTATGAACACTTGGGTCATTGCATCCTCTAACATCTAAACATATAACAAGACTTAACTAAGCCTCATATGACTAAACAAGCATAAAGGACTTAACGACAAACTTAAGCTATCTATTCTTAATCAAAAACCAACAACTCTTTACAAACATAGCTTATGACCAACGTGAAAAATCACGTGAGACATCATCTAACATAATCGAACCTCTATACATGCTCAACTATCATCAAGGATCATCAATCAATAATCAAAATCCAAAGATCAAAGCTTTAGCATTGAAAACCCAATTTGACGTCAAACTAAAATTTTTCATCTTTAAAATACGTCGGCCGAAAAATCCGAATAAATCATTTCAAGCTTTATTCATATCATAGAATCCAAATATGAAGTCGAAATGATCAAATAAAATAAAAAATCCCACCTTATGTGAGACATAAGTTTCGGCCATTTAGGGGTTTTTGCATAGGTTCGATTTCAATCGTTTTTCTTGCTCAAAACATGTTTATATCTACCCAACAACACATATATGAAGGCATATCAAGCATATCAACAACATAAGTTCAAGATCTAAGCCTCCATGTTTTTGAAAATTTCAAGAATTTCAAAAGGATGAACTCATGCTCGAAAATTCAACACTAAACAACTCATAGGCGATAGATCTAACATAATATCAAGAAATAATTGAACAAAACATGCTCCTTCAAACAAACTCAAAAGGATCGAAAATTTGGACCTTCAAAAGTTCATGATTTTCGAATTTTGAAATCATAAATATGTTCTAGAGGTGAAGATTTACCTTTATCCGAAGACGGATCATGAATCCAACGGTTAGATCTTTCTAGAAATGAGCTTGAATAATTGAAAATGGAGGTGTGTGTGTATGTGTGTGTTTTCAAAATTTTGGGGAAAAAATGGTGGAAATGAAGTGCTTTGGAAGCTTAAGCACATATATATATAAAGTCTTATGGTACTATTTAAATCTTCCTTAAGAAGCTTTTGATTTTCTAGAAAATTCTAGCTTATTCCATAAACTTATTAATAGCTTATCTTAGAAGCTTGTCCTTAGCTTATCTTATAAGCTTGTCTTAGCTTATCTCATAAGCTTAGATTGTCATTTGGGCTTATTACAACGTATTAGGGCTAGGCCCAATTTGTTAGGGATGCTATGTCCTCATTCGAAAATATATAAAATAAATTCTCAAAATAATTCCAATAGAAATATAGAAATTGCTAGTGAGTTGAAATTTTTTTCGTAAATCTTTCTTTCTAAAATAAACATCATATTTTGACTATTCAAAATATTTTGGTCTCAAAAACCATTTTGGGCAATTTGCTCTTGATCCGAGTTTATTCAGCAAACGCAGATATTAAAAAGGGCGAAGACTCTGAAATTTTATGACTCTTGGATCAAGACTTCTATGAACACATATCTTATCATATCAAGACTCTTGAAATCTAGATCTTCTCATACTAATAAAGACTTAAGAATCTTATCTCGATTCTATCTCGAATCTATCTCAGATTCTATCTGCTCGACTCAAAGCTTAACATAAAAGCTTTTAACTTAAACAACTCTTTCTTAAGGATGCAATGCTTTTCTTATTAAGCTCTTAATCATGAGCTAATCTTTGCTACAGGAATGCGGGGTATTACATTATATGGGTAAGCAACTATTTTTTATTTATCACTTTCTCATCAGATATTATCTTTTTCTTTTCTTTCTTTTTCTCAACCCTCAATTCAAGCAACCAAACATCACACTAACTACATAACCCAACCCACGGCTACATGAAAGAATGAGGTAGGCTCGGATGGGCTCCTCAAAGGACAAAATAATTATAGGTTAGTGTTTGGATAATATATAGGCTAAGAAAAGAATGCCTAATATCATCTCCCAATTCTTAAGCACATCAATGCAACCTCGAAAAAAGATCCAGAGCAAGTTCTAGAGAACACATGTTATTTCAAACTACTCACACAGAAAGAAACAATACTGAAAAGATATGACAGTCAAAAGCTCAAGTCTCACAGGTTTCAAACATGTGATCAAGTTCTCAAAGGCTCAATACTCACAATAATCATAACATGCTTCGTCTCACAAAATAAGTTGCAATCAAATTTTCTAATAAAAACAATTCTCATCATCGGTTGTTCGTCATTCAACTTAACCCTAAACAGATACAAAACAAAACAAGAAAAAAAAAAAACCAAACAAAAAAAAAACGAAAAAAAAAGAAGAAAAAAGCATTGGGTTACCTCCCAACAAGTGCTTAATTTAATGTCTTTAGCTATACCATTATTTACCTCAATCAATCTGACGTTTTGGCAACCTACTTCTTCCTAAACTTGTGCTTGCCCCTATACTTTACGTTTACTGCATTCCACCATTGAGTGTGGAAGTGGCTCCCCCCAAACTTGAACAGAACATTCGGGGTTCCATACCGAGTCCAACCTTTCTTTGTAGAATTTCCATCAACTGGTCGGTTGACATCCAAGTGCGAGACTGGTTAACTGTGGCTGTGGTGATTGAACAACAATCCTCATAATCAGAACTATCATGTCTCTTGATGGCATCATAGATCGAAATTTTTAGCTCCTCTTTATTCACCCGGAATGTGAGATCACCATCCGCACATCAATTAAAGCTCGACCAATAGTTAGACAAGGTCGACCCAAGATTAATGGTTGATTTTTATCATTATGTATATCTAATATAACAAAATCAATAGGAAAAATAAAATCTTGAATTTTTACCAACACATCTTCGACTACTCCCATAGGATACGACACTGACCTGTCTGCCATCATCAATGAAATGGTGGTCGGTTTCATCTCCCCAATCTTCAGACGGTTGAAACCGATAGCGGCATCATATTGATACTAGCTCGCAGATCGCACAATACGTTGGTGAATGTGTGTTCTCCAATCTGGCACTCTAGAGTAAAACTCCCAGGATCCTTTTGTTTCAACGGCAATTTCCTCTGTAAAGTAGTACTGCATTCTTCAGACATGTTTATTCTTTCAAATTTGCCCAACTTCTTCTTGCTCGCCACTATATCCTTGAGGAATTTGACGCATCCAGGCATATCTCGAAGCGCATCAAGGAGTGGTATGTTGATACTGACTTTTTGAAACATCTCCATAAATCTAGTAAACTTCTCGTCTGATTTCTTCTTCCCAAGTCGCTGAGAAAATGGGGCTTCATCGCCGAGGTTGAGCTCGCGAGGTCCTCTCCGTAAGGCTTTGCGAGATTACCTCGCGACCCTTCCTCGCAATGAAAGGTCGCGAGGTTATGTTCTGTGTCAGAGGTGTCTTTCCTCGCGAGGATACCTCGCGACGATGTATCGCGAGGAAATCTCGCGAGACGAGAATCTTCGAATTCTTTATCCTCGGCTCTTTGCTCATCCAACTTATCCCCTTCATGCTCCAAGTGACATGTATACGATGTTCCGCTTCTCAGATAGATAGCATTGCACTGATTTGGAGGAGTATGATTCTTAGGATTCTACTCAGTGTTGCTTGGGAATTGACCTTGTCTGTGCGACCCAGCTATCTCATTAGCCATCTGCCCTAATTGATTTTCTACCATCTTCAGTTGTTTCCAAGAGATATGACAATATTATTGATGGCATTGACAATGCTCTCTAGAGTGTTCAGCCTATTCCCCATCTGTTGTATCTGAGTATTTTGTTGAGCCAAAATTTGTTGGTGGCTTGCCACAATATGCTGATTACTCACCAATACTTGCTGCATCATTTCTTCCAGACTAGGCTTCTTCGGTTCTAAAATCATCCAATTATTAACAGCAAACCCAGGTGGTGGTTGCTGAGCATTGGCATAGGAAAAATTTGGGTGATTCCTATTGTTGGGATGATAGGCTGGATTACCACTCTGATTCCCTTGGAAATTGTTCCTTTGGTTCACATCTTAGCCTCCTCAATGCTCTGCGCCATGGCAACAGTCATTTGCCCTTTTCTCTCGGCTTCATACTCCTTCTGTAATGCCGTGAATTTTTCTAATAAATCATCATACTTGTCATCTAACTAAGCAGTAGCAACTCATCTGATCGGTTGTCTCTCCATCGGCCACTGATAACTATTGGACGTCATCTTCTCAATGATCCTCAATGCTTCATCTATCCTCTGTTGAGCAGACATCCTCCGGCTAAAGCATCTACAATACTATGGGTGTTAGCAATAAGTCCACTGTAGAATTGGGTCACTTGCTGTTCAGGGGAAAAACCATGTTGTGGACATTTTCGCAAGAGACTTCTGAATCTCTCCCAGGCTTCAAATAAGGATTCATCTCCCAATCGTGAAAAATAAGAGATCTCGGCAATAATCTTCTGAGCATTGGCAGGTGGGAAATATTTAGATAAAAAATTCTCACAGACCTACTCCCATGTAGTGATTCTTGAGCGGTCTAGACTCTTGAACCATTCTTTCGCCTGACTCCTCAGCAAGAAAATGAACATCCGCATCCGAATAGCATCAGCTGGCACTTCATTCTACTTGATTGTATCACATATGTCCAGGAATGCCTCCAGGTGTGCATTAGGGTCTTCAGTAACCCCTCTCCCAAACTGCTCTGCTTGTATCATACTAATGAGGGTATGCTTTAACTCAAAGTTGTTATCATTGACGTTCGGCCCCCATCCTCCACTTTGAAACTGATCAGTCGGTGGCCTATACATATGATTGAGCGGTGTGGGTGGTGCTCGGCCTCCAACTTGGCCCATTTGATTCTGTAACGCCAGTTGGCGTTGCATAACAACTAACATCTCCTCAATGTCGGTCATCCGATCATGTCCTTGTGGGTGTCTATCTGCCATTGCTTGTCTTCTTTCTCTGCGCTCCTTTTATGTGATTTTTCAATCTCAAGATCCAATGGAACAATTTCTTTCCTCTGAGATCTTATAATCATGCATTGTGTAACAAGACAGAAACCAGATCAGATCTAAGAAAACACAATTGAAATTTCTTTTTTTATTTTCTATTTTTATAAAAAAAATTATATTTTTAAAAGCCTGAATTAATAACTATAATCCATAAAATTATCACTATGAATCTAAACAATCCCCGACAACGGTGCCAAAATTTGATCCGCTTATTGTCTACCAAAATAAATGATAGTAAAAACAACAAGTATATATATCGTATCCACAGGGACTGATAATCGAAAACACAGTAAATAATTAACACAGAATCCTTATTATTACCCAGGTAACAAAATCAAGAGATATGATTATAAAACTAGACTCAAATAAATGAGAATAAGTTCAGGAATGAAAGACACCCTAGGGATGTATTTAACCTAACTAGATTCACACAATTAATCTATTAATATGCTTACCAATTTAATCCACATTCATATGAAGGATCACTAATGTGACTACAGTCTTCTACCTGGACAACATATAGTAGTAGGTTAGCCTAAACTCGATCTCCGTCGGGTCTCAAGAGAAGTAAGCTAATTACCAAAAGCACACAAACAATAACCTCCTAGAGTTCACCTATCTCCGCCAGGTCTCAAGGCAAAATCTGTATTATGCATTCAAGATATCGATTATGTAATTAATTCCTCAGGACATCAATTACATAACTAGCATGGATTAATATTGATCAAGTACCAATACATGAGAATTAAAGCCAAGAATCATAAATCATGAATGGGACGACAAAACAGTATCAACAGATAAATCATAGGAATCTAGTTAGATATTCAAACCCTAGGATCAATATAAGATTTAGCTACTCATAATAAAAATACTAAAGCAAGAATTAAATAAAGATAACAGGAATTCAATTGAAAAGATAAAGCCGTAGGAATCCACGATGAATAATTGTAGAAACTTTAATCTGTAAATATTCTGAACTCTCAAATAAATGTAACTATCAAAACTGGAATGTAAAATAAAGAATCTATAAAGCTAGAAAAATGTGCAAAAGGTAAAGAGTGTTCTGTGCTACGCTCAGGTGTGTCAATCCTCTCGTAAATCGTTCTGCTCCATTCTGTTCTGACTGTGCGATACATATAACCCTAGTCTCGCATTGGCTCGTGAGTGAATGTCACGAGCTATCCTTCTGGCGCGCGTCCGTCTTTCCTCGTGAGCTTGGCTGGCGAGCATTGGTCGCGAGTGAAAGTCGCGAAGCTTGTCCGTCCTTTCTCGCGTGTTTTGGCTCGCGAGACGTCGTCGCATGCAATAGTCGCGATGCATCACGGGCCAATCAATTTCTTTTTATCATGATCCACCTTTTTGACATCAAAACCTGTGCTAAAAATGACACGAAATAAGCACGACATGATATCTATCAATGTAAACATAAACATATCAAATGACAGCTCAAAAGATTACTTATCAATTATAAACTAAACAAATATGGCCTTATAAATTAGGTAAAAATGAGATTTATCACACGCCGCTATGGACTTAGAGATTTAGTCCATATGAAATATGGATATATACAAGAAGACACCTCTACCAGATGGCAAGAAAGTCATAGGTAGTAAGTTGGTATACAAACAGAATAGAGATTCTGTTGGAGATGTTTCGGCTTTTAAAGCCAAGCCAATGATGTAATGGGAAAACTAGGTTTAGCCCTCGCCCCGAGGATCTATCTTGGATATTTAATTCACCATACATTGATTATATTCCTAGCATGCGTCTATTTAATTAATTGCAACACGTAGGGGTTTTCTCGTGTTTACCTTTGGATCCGTCGGGTCGAGCGGAATGAGCGGATCGAGACTCGTGCTTTGATCTTACGGGATCAGATCCGGTTGCCCAATCTCCAACGCCGAGTGAGGGCGATCTATGGAGAATGCTTGAAAATCACCCTTTGCTCTCTATTAATTTTGAAAATTCCTCACTAAGCACTATAGTGATTCTCTAAAATTTTTCTCTATGGGCGAAAATATTGAGGTTAATAATCAAAGCATTAACCTAAACATTATCTCTTACCTTATATTTATAATGCATTATCATAATCCTATATGGAAAGGATCTATGCATATCCCATAAATATAATAATATCCTTGTAGGATAAAGAGAATAAAATCTTGCCATAGAGAGCACATAGGGGGCGCCGATTTCTTTAGCTTAAGGGCCTGGATGGGCCAGCCCAGGGATCAAATGCAAGGAATAAAGATGGGCCTCAAATAAATTAATTATCTTATGCTCACCCGTAACATAAATTAATTTATAAACATTTATTCATGCCACTAGAGAATAAATCTTGACTTACCCTTTATTATAAAGTTGAGTCGGGCTTGCACTTAGACATTACTGAATCCCGTATTTAAGATATCGAACGTCCATTAATTATTTATAGCATTCGATCGCTTAAAATAATTAATATCTTTAATTCCTTAAGTAGTACCACTCAACCTTATTATTGTACTTGAGCTAACTCAACTGCGGGGTTTAGTACAATAAACCTTTGAGCTCCTTAAGGGACGTCATCATCCTCAACGGATACGATGACTCGTCTGAGATAACTAGCATGACATACAAGCACCGCCACCACCCAAGATGCGGAGAATATTGGGTTAGAACATATAACCTCACCCATAACAAGTCAAAGTGATGGTCAGTAACTCATACTCACCTAATACCTTATCGAGGTTTAGATTATCGTAAGTCACCGAGATCTAGGTTCTTCACTACGGTCAGATAGAAGAACTCATCTCACTGTGATCCTTCAATACGTCAGAGACGTACTAGCATAGACAAGCAACCAAGTCAAGTCACTTCTTATCTATACCGAGCCTATACCGACAACTCGCCCTCAAGTTGTCTCACCGGTGTGAAACTTTTATATCTCATTAAGCGACCAATCATACGGACTTACGTGATCTTCTACACACTGTATGATCTAACTTATATATGAGATAATGGGACACAGATATATGCAATCAAGTATTCAAATCAGATAGGAGATTGTAATAGTGGTAACGGGAAACATTGTATACAAGCTCAACCAAAGCGCTTTCAAGATACAATTCCAACAATCTCCCACTTATACTAAAGCAAACTTTTAGTATACAATGTGTCTCTACTAGCTATTACAAACAAAACCATCACTTTGCTTCTCCCACTTATACAAAAGTTTCCTTTCTAAGTGGGTGCCATCAAGCGCAATCCAAGTCCTCTAACGTGTCCATCGTAGACTTTTGTGGCGTGCTCTTCGTGAATGGATCCGCTAGGTTATCCGTCGTATCAATCTTCTCAATCAGCACGTCACCTCGCCTAACTATTTCTCGTATGATATGGTGCTTTCTCTCTATGTGTTTGGTCGCCTTGTGGGTCCGTGGTTCCATCGAAGTTTGCCATCGCACCGAAAGTTATCACAAGAAACTATGATACTCTTGGGCAAACCGGTACCACATCTAGATCCATGAGGTAGTTCTTGAACCATATCGACCTCTTTAGAAGCCTCCGAGCGGCTACATATTCGGATTCCATGGTAGAGTCCGCAATGCATCGCCGCTTTGCACTCCGCCAGATACGGCTCCACCTCCCAAGGTAAACACATAGCCCAAGGTAGACTTTTTCTCATCACGGTCGACTTGAAACCGAGTCAGATAACCCAAAGGCATTAGACTATCTCGCATGGTAAACTAGCCTATAATCTCGAGTCCTTTTCGGTACTTGAGTATATGCTTTATCTTGATCAATGGGCTTGTCCGAGGTTAGATCGATATCTAGCTACTATGCCTACCGTGATAGCGTATATCGGCCTCGTGCATAGCATTGCGTACATGAGACTTCCCACGGCGGAGCGTAAGGAACTTGTCTCATTTCCTCTATCTCCTTTGCAGTCATAGGTGATGCGTCTTAGAAAAAGGAACGCCATGTCCGAAAGGTAGCAATCCTTTCTTGGCGGTCTTGCATACTAAAACGAGTAATCACAGTATCAATGTAAGGCGTCTGAGATAAGCTCAACATTTTCTTCTTGCGATCTCGGTAAACCTTGATCCCAAGAATGTACGCTGCATCTCCTAAGTCTTTCATTTGAAAGTGATCGGATAACCAACTCTTTACGTCTGATAACAGCTTCACGTTGTTGCCAACTAGAAGAATGTCATCTACATAAAGTGCAAGAAATACCACATCACCGTTAACATCTAACCGATACACACAACTCGCTAGGCAACTGGGTAAATCCATAGGACTTTACCACCTCGTCAAAGCGTAAGTTCCATGATCGGGAGGCCTGCTTAAGTCCATAAATGGACTTCTTAAGCTTCCATACTAGATGCTCTTTACCCTTTACCACATAACCTTCGGGTTGCTGCATATAGATGTCTCTACCTTCCTCAAGGTAACCGTTAGAAAAGCGGTTTTAACATCCATTTGCCAAACCTCTAGGTTCAAGTGGGTGCTATGGCGTAAGAATTACGATGGACTTGAGCATTGCTACGGTGAAAAGGTTTCATCGAAATCGATGCCCTCAACTGAGTGTACCCTTTCGCACAAGCACGGCTTTAAAAGCGAAACCTCTCCATCGGAATCTCTCTTTCTTTGTATATCCACTTACTACCTATGGCTTCCTTGCCATCCGGTAGAGGTGTCTTTCATATACATCCATAGCCGTTATGGACTCCATTTCTAAGTCCATAGCGGTGTGCCATGATCTTGCATCAATGTCTTGTATCGCCTCCTTGTATGTCCATGGGTCGATTATCGCTGCTCGTTTCACGGGACTAAATCCAAGATTCTCCCACGAACATAAATCGATCGGGTTGACGAACAACCCTCCCACTAAGACGAGGTTCTCTGAGCACAATGGCAACGGTGGGTGCGAGAACTTGTGGTTCTCATCTTGCACAACATCTTTGGGTAGGTACCACAGACGGGTAGGTATCTCGGTGGAACTCGACCCACTTCAATTTCTTGAAGTATCCGTGTCGATCCTCCCACTAGACTCGACATCTCGCACCTTTGGCCTAATCGGTGGTGGAATACGATCATCTTCTAATTCTAGAAGGATGATTTCAACTTTGGATTTATGATTTTCATGTAGTCCTCTTCTAAGAATCGAGCATTAGTGCTAATAATGACCTTCCGATCCTTAGGACTATAGAATAAACCACCTTCGTTCCTCTAGGATAGCCAATAAACGACCTTGCGTCGGATCTAGCCTCCAACTTGTCGGCCTTCTTGTTCAAAGACGTGTGCTAGATCGCCCATATCCTTATGTGGTTTAAAGCGGGCTTGCGCCCAAACCACAACTCGAAAGGGTCTTTTCGATTGACTTGGATGGTACTAGATTTAGCAAGTATGCCACCGTTTCTAAGGCATACCCCGTAGCGAAATAGGCAATGTTGCATAACTCATCATTGATCTAACCATTTCCAAAAGAGTCATTTCTTATGATCCGACACACCATTTGTCAGTGGTGTGCCGGTGAAATCTTGTTGGGATGTAATCCCACACTTCACTAGATAGTCCATAAACTCGTTCTTGAGGTATTCGCCACCACGATCAGACCGTAGTGACTTGATACTCTTACCTAGCTTCGCCTCTACTCCGCCTTAAACCTTTGAATTTCTCAAAGCATTCGGACTTGCGGTGAAGCGGTATACGATCCGTACCTTGAGTAATCGTCAATGAAAGTGACAAAATACTCGTACCCTCCACGAGCTTGTGTGGACATCGGTCCACACAGGTCGAATGTACTAATTCTAACATTTCTTTGGCTCTATAACCCTTCGCTTTAAAGGGTCCGGTCGACATCTTACCTTCTATATGAGGATTCGCAGGTGGGAACAGAGTAAGTGAGATTACAACGCCCATTCTTAGCCGTCTTTGGATCCTATTTAGATTGATGTGACCTAATCTAAGATGCTTGAGAGAAAAGTTGTGTCATCTTCTAAGAAAACTTTCTCTTTTAGGGTTTGAAGAAGATGCAACATAGTTATAGGTATTATGTTTTGCGAAATAGTATAAAGCTTAATTATATAAAGTGCCAACACGTATAATAACCGTCATTTCTTATGATAGAAACACCACTATCAAAATTAATGAATATCCATGAGTATATAATTTCAAAGCGAAACAAGGTTCCACCGAAAACCGCACATATAAAACATCCTTTAAAACTAAAACTGCTTTTATCAAAACATAAAGTAACATCTCCGATCGCAATGACCTCGACTTTCGCGCGTTGCCCATGGAGATCGTTATCTCGCCATCACTCGCCTCCCTTGTCCGCGGGAACCCTGAAGTTGTAACAAACATGGTCATCGCACCAGATCTACTACCCAAGAATGGGTAGAACAAGTCGCTAAACATGTTTACACATTAAAGCAAATGGCGTACCTTGAGCCTCGAGCTTGGGGCACTTAGCCTTCCAATGCCAGCCTCACCGCACTTGAAGCACTTGCCCTTCTCCTTTGGCTTTTTCAAACCGCTGGTAGAGCCCTTTGTATTACTCCCACTCTTTTCTTTAGCCTTAGCATCCCTTGAATTCCACTTTCCCTTTTCATCTTTCGATAAAGCAGTGGTTTTCTTTGAGGTGCGTGCTAAAGACTGTGCACCTTTACCCATTTTACGTTCTTCCGTTACTAGATCCTCTTGCAATGAATCTAGAGTATAACTCTTATCATAAAGGACTGTTCTATAACGGAAGTCATCAAAAGACTTGGGCAAAGTGTTGAGGATCATATCGATTCTGACTATGTCATCAATATATCCTCCAACCAACTCGAGCTCTCCGAAGAGATTGATCATTTGCTCTACATGGTCATGCACCGAATCACTTTCCTTCATTGAACTTGACATTATAGATTTTGTCAAATTATGACAAGCGATTCTGTCCGACTCCTCATACGATTTCATAAGATTTAGCCATATCGTGGCTGCATCTTCCATCTCTTGATGCTGGAGCTGCAGGGACTCGCACATGGTGACCAAAAGAAGGCACTTTGTCATTCTCGCTTGATTTGTCCCATTTCTCGTGCTCTCGCTCCTCATCGATGAGATAAATCGCCTAGAGGCTTGGGACGGGGTGTAGTGAGTACAAATAAATTATCTTGGCAAGAAGAACAATCTCAATGTTTCGTTTCCACTCGATAAAATTTGGACCGGATAACGGATTTTGTGCGAGCATATTGATAATCGATGTAAGAGACATATCTGAAACGATAATGAAAAACACATAAGCATACGATTGCACATAATTTGTAACAATAATATTGTAACCTTTTGATAAAACAATATTAATTGAAACCTCCAATCGCCCAAGGAATCCCACATGCAAGCCACGCGTGTGGACGTTTACATATGAACCCCTTGACCAGACTAAAATATACCTTTTAGTCGTTTTAATTTCAATCCATGTCAACTTATCCTTATGACAAATGAAATTAACGATTGGACCTTACTAGACCACATCACTATCGCAAGAAGGGACTTCGCATGAAGTTGTACTCGAGGTGATGTCTAAGCAATGACCACATTTTTAATAGCAGAAAATGAATTCTTAGAATTGGCATACTCACTCGGACCATACCGCTTCCAATTCAAATTCTTTTGTTATCTCATTTTATATCTATCTCTAGAGAACTTATGAAAATCGCACATGCAAGCCACGCGTGTGGACGTTTACACATGAAACTCCCACTTCTCAATAGATTTAAAATGTTTTATTTAGAAATCTCATCTAACAAACTTATGATAAACAGTGCAAGCAAGCCACGCGTGTGGACGTTTACTCACAGTGCGTATCACTTTGTTTAGAGATTAAAAAGTGGAGGTCTTGACATTTTAATTTGGAAAATTAATATGTCGGGTTGCTTGCTTAGTCTTTTTGTTCAAAAGGTTTGTCCATGCAGATCACGTAATCCTAGCATGCTTGTCTATAGAACTCAACATGTAAAACATGCTCGCAGAATTCTAAAATATGCTTGAAAACGCGATAAACCTAGCATGCTTACTATGCGCACTTAAATACGTAAAACACTTAAAGGTTTGTCAACGTAATTTAAATATACATAGCATGCTACTTCATAATTTAAACATCCACGACATGCAATGAACGATAAAAAAAATAAAAAATAAAACGTTCATCGTGGCCCACTCGTGGAACCTGCACATTCTTGCCTAATCTATTACATAGAATAGTAAAGTACATAATTAAACTTCGAAAACGGGCCTCGCGTGCATGGGCACGGACCGGATTCGTCAAAACTGGATTCAGGCCGGAAAAATGGAACGGGCCGAACCGGGTCAAAAAATTGGATCTGGGCTGAAAAAACGGGTCTGGGCCGGGTTGGCCCAAAATGGGCTGGGCCGCGCGCTAGGGCACAGCCCATGCGCGCGCCCAGCACACATTCACCGCCCATTCTCGCGCCGCGCCGCAGCCAGGTGCCCGCCGCCCCCGCCGAGGAGTCGGCCGAGGTGCCTCACATGCTGTCGGGCCTGCCGAGACGAGCCGTGCCACGCCGCCGAGCGCCGCCAGCCTGCTTCACAGGAAAACGCGCCTGCGTCGCCCGGTGCCGCCGAGCACGCCCGCGCTCTCGAGGTTCCAGCGTGCATCTCGCTCGCCGAGGCCGCCGCGCCGCCGATGCCTCACGCATGATTCACGCGCCGCATCGCTCGCACCGCCGAGACGCGCTGAGGTTTCCCATGCGGTATTTGCCGAGCGCCGCCGAGGCTCCCGCTGCAAGTCGCGCCGCGTCGCCCGCGCGCCATGCCGCGCGCCACGCCCGCCTCGCCCATCCACCGCCGAAAACACGCGACGCCGCAGGCGACGTGATCGCAGCGCCGCGCACGCCGCCGCGTGCCGTCACCCGCACGCCGCCCGCCCGCGCCTGTGTTTCCGACGCCCTTCGTCGTCTCGTTCTTCGTGCTTTCGTCTTCGTTCTTCTTTTACAGATAAGATTTACAGAAAAATAAATCTAATCTAACCACGGATTTTCTCGTGGTGAAAAACAAAACCCAACAAAAACAAAACGAGCCACGATGAACGACAGATCCAACAATTAATTAAGCGCACGTAATAATCAAACGTGAATTAATCCAACAAAGCCAAGATTCTGATCCCAGGCTCTGATACCAATTGATGGGAAAACTAGGTTTAGCCCTCGCCCCGAGGATCTATCTTGGATATTTAATTCACCATACATTGATTATATTCCTAGCATGCGTCTATTTAATTAATTGCAACACGTAGGGGTTTTCTCGTGTTTACCTTTGGATCTGTCGGGGTCGAACGGAATGAACGGATCGAGACTCGTGCTTTGATCTTCTGGACTGTATCCCGGTTGCCCAATCTCCAACGCCGAGTGAGGACGATCTATGGAGAATGCTTCGGAAAATCACCCTTTGCTCTCTATTAATTTTCGAAAATTCCTCACTAAGCACTATAGTGATTCTCGAAAATTTTCTCTCTATGGACGAAAATATTGAGGTTAATAATCAGCATTAACCTAAACATTATCTCTTACCTTATATTTATAATGCATTATCATAATCCTATATGGAAAGGATCTATGCATATCCCATAAATATAATAATATCCTTGTAGGATAAAGAGAATAAAATCTTGCCATAGAGAGCACATAGGGGGCGCCGATTTCTTTAGCTTAAGGGCCTGGATGGGCCAGCCCAGGGATCAAATGCAAGGAATAAAGATGGGCCTCAAATAAATTAATTATCTTATGCTCAGCCCAGAACATAAATTAATTTATAAACATTTATTCATGCCACTAGAGAATAAATGCTGACTTACCCCTTTATTACCGAAGTTGAGTCGGGCTTGCACTTAGACATTACGAATCCCCGTATTTAAGATATCGAACGTCCATTAATTATTTATAGCATTCTGACTGCTTAAAATAATTAATATCTTTAATTCCTTAAGTAGTACCACTCAACCTTATTATTGTACTTGAGCTAACTCAACTGCGCAGGTTTAGTACAATAAACCTTTGAGCTCCTTAAGGGACGCCATCATTCTCAACGGATACGGTGACTCATACTGAGATAACAAGCATGACATACAAGCACCGCCACCACCCAAGACGCGGAGAATATTGGGTTAGAACATATAACCTCACCCATAACAAGTCAAAGTGATGGTCAAGAACTCATATTCACCTAATACCTTATCGAGGTTTAGATCATCGTAAGTCACCGAGATCTAGGTTCTTCACTACGGTCGATAGAAGAACTCATCTCCTTCGTGATCCTTCAATACGCCGAGACGTGCAAAGCATAGACAAGCAACCAAGTCAAGTCACTTATCTATACGCAGACTATACCGACAACTCGTCCTCAAGTTGTCTCGGTGTGAAACTTTTATATCTCATTAAGCTTCGACCAATCATACGGACTTACGTGATCTTCACACATCGTATGATCTAACTTATATATGAGATAATGGGACACGATATATGCAATCAAGTATTCAAATCGATAGGAGATTGTAATAGTGGTAACAGGAAACATTGTATACAAGCTCAACCAAAACTGCTTTCAGTATACAAATCCAACATGATGAAAGGGTACACACATATTAAGGAGATTAATTATGATGATACTTTTTTGCATGTAGCAATTCTCTCAAGTCCATCAGAATTTTTCTAGCCATAGCAGCTCACTTGAACTTAGAGGTTTGACAAATGGATGTGAAAACCACTTTCTTAAAATATTACTTTGAGGAAGGTAGAGACATCTATATGCAGTAACCTGAAGGTTATGTAAAGAAAGTTGAGGAGCATCTAGTGTGAAAGCTTGCTTGAGTCCACATGCTCGTGTTTGGTATGAATCTCAATGTGATATTAGAAACAAAGAATTTTTATCTTCTAAATTTGATATGAAAGATCTTGGTGAGGCTGATGTTATTCTTGGTGTTAAATTGTTGAAAACTGAATATGATTTTCTACTTATTCAGTCACATTATGTTGAAAAAGTTTTAAAGCGCTTCGAGTGTTATCATCTATCTCCTGTGAGAACACCTCATGATGCTTGTATATATTTGAAAAAGAATAAAGGTGGTGGAAGTGTTTCACAAGAAGAGTATGCTTAAATCATAGAAAGTAGCATGTATCTAATGAAATACACTCGGCCTGATATTGCTTATGTTGTAAGCCATTTGAGCCATTATACACATAATCCTAGTAACGAACATTGGACTGTACTTTATCTCTTAATGAGATACTTAAAAGGCACCATTGACTGGATTCTACATTTCAACAAATTCTTTGCTATTTTTAGAAGATTTTTGTGATGCAAATTGGGTGTCTAAGAATGATGAAGTGAGCTCTAAAAGTGGATATGTATTTACATTGGGCGGTGGAGCTATTTCTTGAAAATCTGCTAAACAAACTTATATAGCCAACTCCACTATGGAATCAAAATTTATTGCCATTGTGTTGGCAGGTCAATAAGCCGAGTGACTGCAAAATCTATTGGCAGAGATTCCAAGGTGGAGGGATTCGTCAGCTCCTGTGTCCCTACATTGTGATTCACATGCAGCCATTGCAGTTGCAAAAAATGTGTACAATGGGAAGAAGAGACACATTCATGTTAGACACGTACAACTCTTGAAGGATGGTGTGATTTCCTTAGACTTCATGAGATCTGCAAGAAATATAGTCGATCCGTTGACGAAAGAAATAACATGAGGATTGGTGCTGGAGACTCCAAGCAAATGTGATTGCATTATTCATCGTGAAAGAATTACGGCGGACACCTAACAGATCAAACCAAGTTATTTTCCTTTCACTCATGTTTTGTGTTTCAATTCACTATTATCGATGTTTAAACCATAGCCTTGTTTGGGTGGTTCATCTATTAGATGAACTTGATGTTTGTTCATATTTTTTGAAAAATGTTCCATAACCCTTTCTTGGGTGGTCCTATGAGAGATGAACTTGATGGAAAATCTTATAATGTTGGTTGAGGTTGAGTAATTTGGCTCTTAATGAATATTTATGTGACGTGCTATTGAGAAGCACTTTTGGTGAATCGCCTAAATGAGCATGGGAATCAATCATCCCTTGTGAAATAATATGCTATTTCTAGAGCACTCATGAGATCCCAAGGTATTTATGTGGGCCATTTATTTTTATCGTAGAGAAGTTAAGAATTTTAGGAAAAAGTGACGTGTTGTGGGGACTCTCATTTGAATTCACTTAGTTGAAGAATTTGATTCACTTTTTGAATTCATATGATCTTCCACTCCACTATGCATCAATTCAAAATCCTAAGATTATTGATGCTTAAGTGCTGATTCCTTCTTGTGCTCAATTCTTCTCCATGTTGACCATTTGTGAGGGATTGTTGGAAATGGTCATAATTTTGCACCTGTGTTCATTTCTCTTGCTTAATGTTTTTCTCCCATCTTGGACATGTGTTGGTGTTGGACCAGCTTTTGGGTTGGGCATCTTGAATACGTTTATTGGCTCTTTCCTTCTTGTTTGGCTATTCTAGCATCACACTTTGAATTAATCTTCACATTTGAGAGTTTTCCTCTTAACATTCAAGTCGAGGGAAAAAAACGAGGGCATGTTGGTGTCTTCCCTTTCATCTATTTATTCTCTCTCTTCTCTTGAAACCAACGGGGTGAAAAAAGACATAGGCACACCATATTCTTTTTCTTCCTTTTGAGCACTTTTTTCTTCATCATCTCCACTCCATCAAAAGCACTGGGTGGGTGCGTGCTTGGGTGGATCTTGTGTTAACCTTGGGGAACTAATTGGCGTTTAGGTTGTTCGCCTTAGTACTGGTCGACTTTCGTTTTCAAGGCAATAGCTTTCCATACCACGACACAGTGCTTTCTAACGTTTGTTTCTTGTGAAGCTTTTCAGTCAAGACTTTTCTTGAACAGTTGTTGGGTGTCCTTGGTGCAGCAGCAACTCCTACAACTCAGTCTGGTATTCTACCAAGTAGTTGACGTGCATCACAATTTCTATTCTTACAATTTATACATTGAAAAATAGTTCTAGGTACCAAAATATATTTAAGATGATGATTACTTATTGAATTAATGTTCTTCTGTTAGTTACAGACCTTTGGTTTTAAAGTCTTTTTGGTCTTGGATCGCTTAATATTCATTTCATTTTCAAGGCGATCGAATTCAAAATGGGACACGAATTTTATTGATAATAATGATCACTTTTATGATTTTTCTTGCTTTTATTCTCTCTTTGTCTGTATTTAGTGTAGTTTATTAATCATCTATCCACTAAAAATATAACATAATTATCTTTTTCGACATTCACAAAAAATGTAACACATTATTTTTTAGGGACAATATACCACGCACTCAATCTTCATAATATATGTTCCGACCAAATTGTTCTTTTCAGTCGCTCGCAATAGTACGAGGTCCTTATAGAATGGTAAGATCGACCCAAGTCGAATCTCTCGAGGAAGACTTAACAGGGCTACGGTTTTATGTCAAACACGTATTTAAAATAAAAACTAACATCCTAACATAATGTCACGGAAAGGACGAAAGGTGAAATAAAATAAAGCAGGGAAAGCGGATGCACTTGGACAACAATAGGAATTGATAGATACACAGAATTGGAGACGGTGTTCTAGGGTTCGAATCTATCCTCACAATCAATGAATCAAGGACCGGTACACAATGCATAAAAAACCCACGCCTCTCACCAAACGGTCAACACTAACTAACCTCTCGATTATGTCAACGTTAGACTCAAACTTAATGACAGGGGATCTCTCAATCAACCAACCATCAACTACAAAGGATATTTTACTACAAGGCATACAATAGCAAAAACCCTAACCACATATATCATCTATTCAACAACAAATCAATCTCTCGATCACTTTCATTGTCAAACTTATATTTAATATAAATCTGCTCTCGCATATCTTTATAATCAAACATAAGCATACAATCAACCTACACTATTCTTTCGAACACCATGCATGAAGATCGTAAAATAAACCATTTATATGGATGAAGAAATCGCAAATCATTGGTCCAATAATCACAATTCAAGATAAGAACGATTAAACATATATTTCTCTACAAATCATAATTCATCTCATGGTAGAAATAATTCAAATCCTAATTACATAGACATAATCAAAATCAGGAAAACTTACAACCATTCATAGATAAATTCATCTTCCGAAATCCGGAATCATGCAATCCCAATTGTTAATCCAAAGTACAAGAATGAAAAAGAAAAGGGAAAGAAAAGAAAAGGGAAAAGAATTCATGGAAACCGATGAAGAAATAAAATGACGGAACTCGGGTTTCAGCGTTAAAAAGATTTATAGCAGACGAAAATCACTCCCAGCGACGGACGTGATGCAGCGCCGGACGCGAGGAGTTTCTGTACAGAAAAGCCGCAGCACCCCAGCTCCGGACGGAGCACAGCGGCCGACGCGAAGTGCTCGAAAGCGGTGTAGCGTCGGTTGGGGACCGCGGCGCTGGAGAATGTGCGTGGGCGGGCGAGTGCGGGGTGTCTTGGCGGAGTGGGCGGCGGCGCTGGGCCTCCAGCCGGACGCAGGGGTGAGGCGCGGGCGGCGTGGCGGCGAGGTGGCTTGGGCGTCTTGGCGTTGAGCGCGAGCGGCGCTGGGAATCCAAAGACCGGACGTGTGTGAATTGCGGCGCTGGCTAGGCGCTGGACTTCCAGCACGGATGGAGAGTGGCGCCGCGCGGGCGTTCTGGTCGAGCGCCGCGTGTGCGGCGTGGCGGCGGAGGCGCTGCTGGCGAGGCGCGCTGGGCGCTGGCTGATGCGAGGCGCACGGGCGCTGGGCGTACGAGGCGCAGGGCGCGAGCGCGCGACGGGGCCGGTGCGCACGCACGTGCGCGACTTCGTTGTTTTGGCCCGTTCTCCTTCGTCTGAACTCTGATTTACGCTCCGTTTGCGCCTACGGACTCCTGTCGAGATACTCTTCAATAAAGTTGATTCTTGGCAGATCCAATTTCTCCTACTTTAATGCCGTTTTTCTACAAAACATCGAAACAAACGAAGTAAGTTCGAATTGACAAATATTAATCAAACCAACGGCATAAATAGAACAAACCATTGAAAACGACATGTAAAACAATACCAAAAACCAGCACAAATTCGTACTAAACAACTCCCCCACACTTATCCATTTGCTTGTCCTCAAGCAAAGTCTATACTAGTAAGAATAGGGAAGATAATTCATGCAACTTCACTCTTAGTCTAATCAATCAAACATTATTGCTTTCCCCACACTTGGTGTTTACCTATTCAAAGATAATGTGAAATAAATCTAGGACGGTAATTAATTTTCAATAAATAAAAGGGTAATCTCTGCTCAGACCCAACTCTCCGTTAGGGGTGAACTAACTAATGTGGTCACCTTTAGCAACAAGTTTCTTTTTAAAGCATAAAAAATGTTTTAACAGATTTTGGAATGATATTCGAAAGGTGAACTCTCGATGAACTCGAGTTTCCTATCGTGGTTTCCCATGTCCATTTCTCAAATTACGAGAAAGAGGGACAGAATCCCATCCTCCATTTCAACAATCACATTTTCTACTCTTTTTCACACATTATTTTTTTAATCAATAGACGAAACAAGTATATAGGTAACCACAATGTTAACACTCCCCCTAACATTAGCCGGACAAATCACATCAATTCTCCTCTATTCATTTTCTATCAATCACAATCTCGTCAATTCACATTACACTCGAATCATATACTACCAAAAGTTTCGAAAATTAAAAACAGTTTGACCAATACCACAGAGCTTAGTTGAACAAATCAAAATCATAACTTACTCGCATATACAAAACTTGAATCCAAGAAATCAAAATAAGCATAAATGCACATCACTAAGCATACAAATAGATAAGGTACGCACACAAAACTGAATAATCATCCCCCACACTTAATCCGAGCACTGTCCCCAGTGCTCCAAACATTAATAATACAAAAAGATCATAGAGGATAATACTTCCCTGATAATAGACGAGTGTGCGCTGTAGAGTTGGAGCATCATGGCTTCACCACACGGATTAGAAAGTCCCAGAACTCAAAAATGATAAACACCGAAACCTGCACCACAGAAAACCAAAACAAAGACGAAACACAAACACAAGCAAAACCAAGATAAAACAAGAACAAAACGGAAAACAAGAAAACTCGTGGGTTGCCTCCCACGTAGCGCTCGTTTCAATGGTACGAGCTCCACCAATCAAAAACGGACTATTCATAGTCCTTCACCTGTAGGAATACCATCTCAACCAGAGCATCAGTAGTAACAAGGTAAGCACAAAGGACTGTTAAGGTAGCAAATAATGAATTAATTAAGTTCAAATAAAACATCTTATTCTCCAAAGAAAAATAGATAACTTCAACTCCAAAAGCACAAAACTTTGGAGAATAAGGATGTTGAAAAATTATAGATGCTACCTGATCGTATGTCCTCTCTTCATCCTTCAACTGGATCGGGAAGATATCTATTTGTTCACACTTAGTCTCAGCTTGATGAATCCTCGACTCTTCACTTTCAACAACTTCCATGATTCTCCCCTCAACTTCATCATCTTCATAGACTATGATAGAAGAAGTTTGCTCCAATTGTCTCGGCATCTTCTCCACACTTTGGTTGTGGACCAATTCTTCCACTATCCCTGCTAACTGACTAACTTGAGTCTCTAAACGCTCGATAGATGTTTCCAAAATCTCGAACCTTTGTGGCTTCACCGGCTGACTCGCTTGAATGAACGCCTGCAATGACTCCTCCAATGTCGGCTTCACCGGCTGCTTCATCGGCTGACTCGCCTGAATGAACGCCTGCAATGACTCCTCCAATGTCGGCTTCATCGGCTGTTGTTGGAAGAAGAGGTCCTGACTATATGAAGAACTCTGAGGATGCCTCCAGTAGGGATCATAGGCTTGATGCTCACAGCCTGACGGGTATCCCTCAAAATAGTCGAATTGGGCTCCTTCTTCATAGGAAGAATTTGCCCAATACGACGAGCTTTCCTCCCCCAGGCCTGTATGACCATATTCGTATTGCCGGTAACCCTGCATTAACCGACACCAACTACAAAAACAAGATCACACGCACCAGTTTGAGAAAATAAAAACAAAGAAAATGAAAAAGAAAGAAATAAAAAGAAGAAGCACGGGGGAAGAAACAGAAAAGCAAAATGAAACACGAAAAACAAAGCAACACAAAACCAAAAGCCTAAAGCCTTCCCGAACGGCGCCAAAATTTGTTCCGACCAATTTATTCTTTTCAGTCGCTCGCAATAGTACGAGGTCCTTATAGAATGGTAAGGTCGACCCAAGTCGAATCTCTCGAGGAAGACTTAACAGGGCTACGGTTTTATGTCAAACATGTAATGTAAAAGAAAACCTAACATCCTAACATAAGGGGCTTTCACGGAAAGGACGAAAGCGAGGAAATAAAATAAAGCGAGGAAAGCGGATGCACTTGGACAACAATAGGAATGATGACATACGTAATCGGAGACGGTGTTCTAGGGTTGAATCTATCCTCACAATCAATGAATCAAGGACCGTACACAATGCATCAAAACCCACGCCTCACCAAACGGTCAACACTAACTAACCTCTCGACACATCAACGTTAGACTCGAACTTAATGACGGGGGATCTCAATCAACCAACCATCAACTACGAAGGATATTTTACTACAAGGCATACAATAGCAAAAACCCTAACCACATATATCATCTATTCAACAACAAATCATTCTCTCGATCACTTTCATTGTAAAACTTATATTTAATATAAATCTGCTCTCGCATATCTTTATAATCAAACATAAGCATACAATCAACCTACACTATTCTTTCGAACACCATGCATGAAGATCGTAAAATAAACCATTTATATGGATGAAGAAATCGCAAATCATTGGTCCAATAATCACAATTCAAGATAAGAACGATTAAACCTATATTTCTACAAATCATAATTCATCTCATGGTAGAAATAATTCAAACCCAATTACATGTATATAATCAAAATCGTGAAAACTTACAACCATTCATAGATAAATTGTCTTCCAAATCCGAATCTTAATCCAAATTGTTAATCCAAAGTACAAGAATGAAAAAGAAAAGGGAAAGAAAAAGAAAAGGGAAAAGAATTCGCGCGAGAAACTGATGAAGAAATAAAAATGACAGGAACTCGGGTTTTCAGGCGTTAAAACAGTATTTATAGCAGACAAAAATTCACTCCAGTAGCCGGACGCGACCAATACGGACGCGAGGAGTTTCTGACGTAAAGCCGCAGCACCCCAGCGCCGGACGGAGCACATCGCGGGACGGAAGTGCTCGAAAACGTGCGGCACGGTTGGGGCCAGCGGGTTGGAGAATGTCTTGGCGGGCGAGCGTCTTGGCGGGCGCGAGAGGCGAGCAGGCGTTGGGCTTCAGCCACGGACGCAGGGCGAGGGCGCGGCGTGCGTGCGGCGAGGTGAGCGCGAGCGGCATGGCGTGGAGAGCGCGATCGGGCGCCGGGCATCAGCGCCGAACGGTGTGCGAATTTGCGGCGCTGGCTGGCGCCGGTCTTCAATACCGGATGGAGAGTGGCGCCGCGGGCGGCGCTGGTCGAGCGCCGGGTGGCGGCGAGGCGCTGCTGCGGGCGGGGCGCTGGGTTGATATGAGGCGCGGGCGCTGGGCTGATCGGCGCAGCGGCTTGAGCGAAGCGCAGACGCGACGGGCCGTGCGCGACGCACGCTGCGCGTTGTTTTAGCCCGCTCTCCTTCGTCGAACTCCGATTTACGCCCGCTTGCGCCACATGACTTACGTCGAGATACTCTTCAATAAAGTTGATTCTTGGCATATCCAATTTCTTTTACTTTAATGCCGATTTTCTACAAAACATCGAAACAAACGAAGTAAGTTCGAATCGACAAATATTAATCAAACCAACGGCATAAATAGAACAAACCATTGAAAACGACATGTAAAACAATACCAAAAACCCGTACAAATTCGTACTAAACATTATAATTTCACAATCATCCATTATTCATCGAAAAATAACAATTTCTCTACTCAAGATAATCTATAATAAAATATTTTCTCGACTCAAAAAATATCTACAATGCTATTATTCTTATAATAGAATGACTGAAAATATATTGATGGGATATGGCCCAACCGCTCAGCCCTTGGCAGCCCAAACGAGTGGGCTCGACCTTATGGATCGCCCTACTGCGGTTAGCCTAAAGCCCAAAGATCCAAACCCTATTCAAGACCAAGTCAAAGGCGGAATTCAGGGATCCAGTTATGGAAGGAGATCGTGATCAGTTACGGAAGGAGATCGTGATCAGTTATGAAAGGAAATCGTGATCCCACAAATCAAGGAATCCAGTACATCTTTAGAGATCCACAAACATATATAAATAGAGGTTAAGTCGACGGTAAAAGGGTTAGCAACTTATTGAATACTAGAGCTTTTAGATACACTCATTGTAATCCATTATAGTGAAAGTATTGAGGACCATCACCTCCGTGGACGTAGATCTCATTTCTGATCGAACCACGTAAAAACTCTTGTGTTCTTTACTGCTTTTCTTAAATCTCGTATATTAGCATACACTAGATTTATCATTGGCGCGTCTGTGGGAAACCCTTCGAACAAAAAGCTTCGTTTTTCTACAACTCAATGGCAAGAACTCGTGCAAACGCTAGTACCGCCGGCGGAGCTGGCAACAACCGTGCTGAGGATGATCAAGTAGTCACGCAGCGTCACGGAAAGGGGATCGCGGACGCCACCAGCGGCAACACACCTGAGGGTTACATGGAGAACATTCCCATACACCCTCAGGATCGCCGCCCTAACGAAGAGGAAGATGCCGACCTCAATACTGGGTGAGCAGTGCGATTCACCGATCTCATGAGATACTCGCCATGCCGTATCCGAATTCTTCAACGCCAATCTCGTCCAATTCCAGAGTTTCCTCAACCAAAGGACAAACGGAGCGGGCACCTCAAGAGCGCCCGAACTGGTGGTTACGGGCGCCCGAGGTCGTTCGCCCCTCCGAAGTGATCAATGCTCACCTCGGCGTGATAGCCGAGAACGCGTAAATCACCCCGTCGCCCGAAGTCAATCACCTCGGCGGGACGATCGCAACCATTAGCCCCCACGCCGCCCGTGAGTCGCTCACCACCTCGGCACACCGTCCAGGGAGCCGACCGGGATAGAAGAGTGGAGAGGCGGAGCCAAACTCCCCCTCGAAGAGACGATAGACGCCGCTACCGGTCTCCCACCCCTCCAGATAGAGATGGCAACGAGCTTTCGGGGTTCGACCGGTACGGGAGGATCATCTCTCCTTTCTCCAGAGAAATCTTGGACACGCCCTTGCCCCAACGATACAGGGCACCCAACATCGCTGCCTACGATGGTCTTGGGGACTCTTCCGACTTCCTTTTCGCCTACACCACCAACATGGCGAATCAAGGAATGGAAGATTTTCATATGTGCAAGATCTTTCCCGAGGTGCTGATCTCCAACGCCCGACGTTGGTTCACCTCGCCCGCCGTAACAAAGATACATCGCTCAAGGATCTTATGGATCAGTTTAAATGGCGCTTCTACCAGAAGATTCCACATCAGCAACGGTCATCCGACCTGCTCACCATCCGCCAAGGACGGGACGAGACGATGTCAAATTTCGTATCGCGATTCATCAAGGAATCCCTTAAGATTGATGAAAGTAACGATCTTTACATCATCAATGCGTTTAAAAATGGGATCCGACCTGGCGCCCTGAACAAAGAGATCACCAGAGAAAAGCCGAAGACGGCGAGCCGTCTCTAGACTCTGGTTGACAATTACGTCAAAGGGGATGAGTCAGATCGCAAGAAGAGAGAGACTGGGGGACGGCGGAAGGTCGAGAGGAAGAGGCCGACGGCGAGGAAGAGGCACTGATCGTCAAGTGCCTTCGACAGGATCAAGAAAGGCCCGATGGAATCCAGGCTGGGACCTCGGCCAAACCCTGGTGGCAACGCGCCTCATCTGCTCAAATCGAGGGTAGAAATATTTGAGCTCCATGTTGAGCTCTTCCCGAAACCTCCTCCCATGAAAGGAGGATCCAAGAAGAGGTTGACGGAGAAGTATTGTGATTATCACCAAGGGTATGGTCACAATACCGAAGATTGCAGAAACTTGAGCTCGCAGATCGACGAGCTCGTCAAAGGAGGAGCGCTCAAGAAGTACCTCGGCCGACCTGGGGTGGGGAATAAAGCAGAGGAAAGAATGGAGGTGGTAATAAGCTGCGGGCCGACCTCGACGACGACCCAACTCAAGATGATGAGAACGATGGTCCCAACGCTATGGAGCAAGTCTACGCCATTACCGGACTGTTTCTAGGAACAGAGGTCGTCGTTGAAAAATGAAGCTCGAGATCGACCCCGAGGAGCGAAAAATAAACGACTCGGGACGGTGAGAACATCGTGTTCTCAATGACGACCAGTGCAAAGATCATGCCCTATCAAGATGCCATTACTATACAAGCCGTGGTGGCAACAAGAACGTCCTGAGTCTACATTGACATTGGAGCCTCTGTCAAGATTATCTTCCGTAAGCGCTGGACAAACTTGAGGTCGGAGGATCCAAATACATCCCGCACCATCCAAACTCGGAGCTTCACTCAGGAGACGGTCCAACCAGAAGGCGTTATCACCCTTTCGGTCACGGTGGGATGTGCTCCCAAGTCGGTCACCAAGGCCATCCGGTTTTCTTGGTCCGAGCCCCCTCTCCATACAACATTATCTAGGGAGGCGGCTCACGCCACCAAGGCCGCCTCGCTCGGTCTACCACCTCACCATCAAGATACCCACCCCGATGGGAGTGCTAAACATCGGGGTGACCAAGCGGCTAAGGAATGCCTACGAGTCTCAACCCGTGATGTGGCCTCACCTCGTGCCTAAGAACTATAGAAACCTCGAAGCTGCCACCCGGATGATCTAACCGACGACCTCCAATTATCGATGACCTTCCAAGGTCGTCAAGGTCGGCACCTGTGGTCAACCGATATTCGGACGGCTCGTCGTGCAGCTTACGAGGGAATACAGGACGTGTTCGCATGGTCCCCACTCGACATGACCGGGTGTCACCCGAGCTCATCACTCACCGGCTCAACATTGACCCGGCAACCAAACCAGTTCGGCAGAAGAAAGGAGGGTTTGCGGCAGAGCGCAGCCAGGTCATAAGAGACGAGGTGACCCAACTCCAAGAGGCCAAAATCCTATTCGAGGTCAAGTACCCGACCTGGATGGCTAACCCAGTTGTGGTCAGAAAGCCGGGAGGGGGTGGCGCATGTGTGTCGACTATACCGATCTCAACAAACACTGCCCAAAGGATTGTTACCCCCTCCTTGATATTGACAAGAAAGTGGAGGCACCGGTGGGCCACGAAATCTTCAGCTTCCTAGATCTGTACAAAGGGTATCACCAAGTCCTGATGAGTAAGGAGGATGCTCCAAAAACGGCGTTCATCACTGACTTCGGTGTCTTCGCGTGCCGAAAAATGCCGGAGCTACCTATCAACGTATGGTGGACGCAATATTTAAGGATCATATCGGGAAGATCGTCGAGGTCTACGTCGACGACATCATGGTCAAGAGCCAAAAAACAGAAAGTTACGCCGACGACCTCAAGACTATCCTCCAACTCCTCAGGTCGGCCAACCTCAAGCTGAACCCTCAAAAGTGCACGTTCATGGTAAAGACGGGAAAATTCTTGGGATGCTGGGTTTCCCAAGAAGGCTTGAAGGTCAATCCCACTAAGGTGAAGACGATACTTGACATGCAAGTACCGAAGACGATCCGTGAGATCCATAAACTCACCGGATGCTTGGCCGCCCTCAGCAGATTCCTATCCCGGGCTGCCGAGAAGCAACTTCCTTTCTTTAAGATCTTGAGAAGAGCTCCGAACTTCGCTTGGAAGGAAGAACACCATGTCGCCTTCACCCAACTGAAAGAGTACCTCGCCGACCTTCCCACACTATCCGCCCCGAAGGAAGGCGAGCTCCTCTCTTTATACCTGGCCGTCTCGGACGAGGCAATCAGTGCGGTACTGGTGCGAGATAAAATCGGCCGACAGCTCCCTATTTACTTCATCAGCTGAGCTCTCAAAGGACCGGAGACTAGGTATACCAACTTCGAAAAATTAGTGTTGGCACTGGTGAATGCCAAGCGACGGCTCCGACCTTACTTCCAAGCCCATTCAATTCAGGTACTGACCGACTTACCCTTGAGACAAGTCTTGTCAAAACAAGAATCATCAGGGCGTATAACCAAGTGGGCACTGGAGCTCGACGAGCATGACATCTTATACTCACCCAGACCGGCCATAAAAGGGCAAGCTCTAGCTGATTTCCTGGTCGAGGTGAGGTCTACCGAGGTCAACCCCGCCAAAGAGATCACTCCGACCCCCACTCTCACAGCGGAGGAACCTATCTTGACCTACCTGAGGGCTGTTGGCAGATGTACGTGGATGGAGCATCGTGCAAAACGGGTAGCGGAGCAGGCATCTTGCTCCTCGGCCCGTAAAATCAAGAGGTAACCTATGCACTTTGGTTTACCTTCCCGACCACAAATAACGAGGTGGAATATGAAGCCCTTATCTCGGGACTCCGTCTCGCAAAGGAATTGAAAGTGGAGAAGATCCAAATCTTTGGAGATTCCCAGGTCGTGGTAAACCAGGTCTTAGGCAAATACGAAGCCAAAGAGGATCGAATGAAGCAATACCTTGAGAAGGCTAAGGAGATGCTGACCTCATTCAGGTATTCCATTATTCACCGTATCCCACGAGGGAAAAACAGCCGAGCTGACATCCTTAGTAAATTGGCTTCGTCATCAACAAATCCACCAGTGGAGGAGGTTCATTCCAGAAGCATTACGGAGCCCCACATCGGCATCATCACTGAGATTGAGCCGAACTGGATGTCTCCCATAAAGGCATATCTGGAAGAAGGTGACTTCCCAAGATCGGCTCTCGGCCAAAAGATGATGGTCAAGTCCCAAAAGTACCTCGTGCATGAAGGCACTCTCTGTGAAATCCTACCTTGACCACTCCCGAGATGCCTGGGCGTAAGAGGCGGACTACGTACTAAACGAGATTCACATGGAATCTTGTGGAAGCCACATCGGATCACGAGCTCTCTCAAAGAAGACGAGGTCGTAGACATCGCCGACCTCATCCAAGATTCGGTCGAGCTCGTCAAAAAGTGCCCAAGTGTCGACTTCACGCCACGGTCGAAGCCACCGCAGACCGACCTCGATGGCCTTCGAGTCCTCGCCTTCATGCAATGGGAATAGACATCGTTGGCCCTTCGACCGAGCACCGGTCGGCTCCGATACTTGGTCGTAGCCATAGACTACTTCACAAAATGGGTCGAAGCGGAGCCTCTTTCAAACCTCATGAGCAGAAGGATTCAGACATTCGTGTGGAAAAACATAGTTTGCCGCTTCGGCATACCACATGTCTTGATCTCGGACAACGGCACCCAGTTCGTCGACAGAAACTTCAAGGAATGGTGTGAAGAGCTCCAGATCAAACAACAGTTCACCTCGGTTGCACACCCACAGGCGAATGGTCAGACCGAAGTGGCAAACCGCACGATTGTCCAAGGATTGAAAAAGAGGTTAGACCGAGCTAAAGGTGATTGGGTTGAGAATCTCCCTCAAGTCCTCTGGTCCTATAGAACGACACCTCGGACTTCGCACGGAGAAACACCCTTCAGCCTAGTCTACGGTACCGAGGCTGTCATACCAGCTGAGATCGGCGCACCGAGCCCACGTACTCTTCACTTCGACCAGCTCGATAACGAGGAGAACCTACGGGTCAACCTTGATACTCTAGAGGAAAAACGTGAGCTCGCCTTCATCAATGAAGCCAAGTACAAGTGCCAGGTCGCAAGGTACTACAACAAGAGGGTAAAGGCCTCTACACTCCAAGTAGGCGACCTCGTCCTGCGAAACAATGAAGCCAGTAAAGCCGAGCGTCTTAACAAGTTAGATCCGACATGGGAAGGCCCATACCGCGTTCACGAAGACCTTGGCAAAGGGGCCTATAAGCTTGCTCACCTATCCGATGCACTTATTCCCCGAACCTGGCATATCACTCATTTGAAGAGGTACTTTACATAGCTTTGATTTCAGATCGGCATCATGTTTAGCCCTCTTTTCGCTTTTCCGAAGTGCGATGTCATTTACTTATCAATAAAACATTTGTTTTTCTAATGAGTATTTCACTTCGTCTCATCTTATATTTATGTGAACATCCATTCGGATAAAACACAATTAACCTTCAAAAAGTACGCCCTTGCGAAGATGGCACATCTGAGATAACTCATTAACTTGAGCGTCTACGTGCAAAGCATCTGATTACTCATTAATTTGAACATCTACATGCGAGGCATACAGATAACTCATTAAATTGAACATCTACATGCAAACAGCGCCCGGATCGGATCTCGTCAATTTATACCCTTTATTTGGGAAGATATACACTTGATGCGATGCGAATACATTTACGGCAAAATCCAAGTCCTAAGCTATATTTGTACCTCTCTAGGGAAAATATACACTTGATACAAAGCCTAAATACATTCACGACTATACACCAAGTCTAAGCTATATACAGATCACTCGGGCTTCCGAGCTCCACTCGCCAAATCTCATGAAGCTACACCAGTTCGAGATAAAATCCCCGGGTCGGCGATGAACACCCGGGATGAACTCGGTGCCTTCCACCCGATCGATAAGGTCGGCACCACCACGGCCTACTCGGCCAAGCACTTGAGCGGTAGAGAGGACCCCGACTTGAAGATGGCACTCCGGAACCGAGGTCGAACTTCGGGCCCTCGATCTAGCCGCCTGGCCAGGATTACGACCTCGCGCCCGACCCGGATCCTTCTTTGCCGACACGGGGCCCTCGTCCATCCAGGCTCGGACGGGGCCCGGCGTGAGACGACGCCCCATCATAGCCCATCACCAAGCACCTCGGCGTGGTCCTTATAATCGCCGCCCGCCCGACTTCTTCAACTCTCACGCCGGTGGTCGGTCGAGTCTCACCGCGGGTGGGGCATACGTCGCTATGGACGAGCTCAGATCCGGAGGTATTTAACAAGGAGGCGAGGCGATCTTTGAAATTTTTCTTGTCAGCCCTCCTCGTCCCTTAGCACCATACCTTCGACCAAAGAAGCTCGCACTCGATCATCGGCCTCGATATGGTAACTCCACCGATCGGTGGATCACCTCTTCATATTCGCGTGCTCCTCCGAGATCCGAGCCGCCTTCTCCGTCGTCACCGATTGCGCCTCACATTGCATTAAGCGCCCTCGAATAACGTCGGTAGATAAATCCGTCCCTGGACTTGAGATGTATGATGCTTAGCTTTAAGGTCTCATTCTCAGCCAGGAAGCGGGCCACTTCACGTTCAGCCTCTTGCAGTTTCTTCTTGACCGCAGAGACGCCGAGCCGCCACCCCAAAGAACTTGAAATCCATGCCGACCAAAGTCCGCTCGGATCGGCTCCTCCAAAACAGCACCTCTTTGTGCTTCTCAGCCAAGGCACCTCGGACCTCTTTTAGCTTGGTCAACAAATCATGATCGAGCCCGAGGTATTGAGAAGTGGAGTACTAAAAATAAAGGGACAACACACATTTCAAAAAGTTGTACTTATTATTCACAAAGGTAGAAATTTACAAAGCTCGGGATCCTAATGACCCCGGTAAATTCAACCTATTACAACAGGGCTGCCGCTGACCTTAGCATCTTTGTCGGACTCGCCGGCCTCTTGCTGCTGCTCCAGCTGCGGCTCCTCCTGCTGCTACCTGCCTCCGTCAGAGGGAAGAATTGAGCTCAGCCCCGCCTCCCCAGCTTCAGCACGCACCTCGGCGAGGAGTTCCTGAAGCTCTACGTCTTCGTCCTCCTTGCACTCAGCCACGGCCTTAGCCGTCAGAAGAGAAGCAGACGAAGCCAAAGCCTCCACCACGGGGAAGGAGGGCAATCACTCGGGCTTAATCCTTCTGCACCGCCCGAGGAGCGACCTCGACCCAGCCATGCTTCAGCTTATCGAAGTCAGGCATCGCGACCGCCAACTCCTCCAGGTGGGCACATATCACCTGCGGCCTGAGCACGGCGGCCAGGTCGGAGATGAAGGCAGAGAAGGTCTCCGACTCGATGAACTTGCTGGCGAAGGCCCTCAACATCGGTCCTTGCCCCGCCAGCAAGATACTCGTCTGTTCGGTGAGTTTCTTCCCGTCTCGGCCGCCTCCTCCCGAGCAGTCTCCACCTCGGCACGGGCCGTCTGCAAGGCCCGGTTCTTCTTCTTCATGGCGGCCTCAGCAGCAGCCCTTTCAGCCTCGGCATCCGCCCTCGCAGAGGCTAGCGTGGCCTCGGCAGTGGCCCACTCCCTCTCCACCGCCTCGTACCGAGAGGCGCTCTTGACAACGAACCCGCCATGCGGTGCGGCTCAGAATCAAGTCGCATCCGAAAATCAAACACTCGAGATCGCATCACGGAGAAGATACAAATGAATAAGGCAAGGACTTATACCTTAGGAAATGATATAGGGGAGCTGGAGGTCGGCACCTCGTACGTGATGTGGGTACGAGTCTCCGAGGGCGGACTCGAGTTCGGTTGATGCGCCGTCACCAGCAGGCTCAGGTCATCCACCACCACAGGCGGCTGGGTGGGCTCGGTCCGCCTCGCCTTATTTTTAGGTGGTGCACGGCTTGGAGAGGTGCAGGAGTGAAGAGACCGGCGCTTGGTCTTCTTACTATGATCGAGCTTTCACCGCAAAACAAAACAATTTTGTTAACACAACGACATCGGTATAAGCAATAAGGAGTAAGAGGGTGCCTCACCTGTGTCCAACCCCGATCCGAAGGCTTCACCTATATATGCTCGGGCCGCACGATTCAGATCGTCCTCGGTGAAATTGACGGAAATTTCACCAAGTATGTTGAGCTGATCCTCTACGTAACCCAGGGGCTTCACCTTCACATCCTTCATTTTACCCTACCCCCACTCGTAGCTCGGATGCCCTTCCACCCTCAAAAAGAAGAATTTATTTTGCCATTGTGGCACCTTCGAGGGAGCAATCACCCTGAACGACTGCCGAGGTGAAAAATATTATACACCTCCTGTGCCCTTGACGCTAAAAAAACGCATCAAGACTTCGAAGGAGAACTCCTCAGTAATGCCATAACAGGCGAGTCCTATCCCAACTACCGACCTAATGGAATTCGGGGTAAACTGGCAGATAGGAATTTGAAAATATTCCTAAATGTTCAAAAAAATTGGGGCTAATCTGAAACCTAAGATCGGCCTTCATGGCGCCTACATACACGTTACAAACCCTCCGGAGGGTCAAAGCTGTCATCGAGGTTGCGGAACGCACCACCGTGCATCCGTCGGAACGTGGCATTGCCCCTATTCTAAGCACATCGTCGACGGTCAGAGATGATTTAACGTCTCTGACCTTATACTCATCCTAAACAGAAGAAATTGACGGAACCCTAGCGCTAATGCTCAAGGATCTACCCGCAAGGTTATGACACATGTAATCCCTAATCTCTACCTCGCTATCAGGGGAAGAAGAAGAACGGGCAGAACCAGATATAAATGAAGAAGTCGAAGTCATACTTACTTTTTTAGTAACGGATTTTTGCTTCTTCGATGAAGTTGGGAAAGAAAATTCTGAAAGCTCTGGATATGATCTCTCTGGAACGAAGGAGGAAGAAGAAAATGAACAGTTTCCTCATTCGGGATTATTTATAGTACAAAGAGGCGCCCAAACTTGCCGTTTCAACTTCCCACGTGGCTAATCGCGATTTGATATGAAGTAGACGCGCGCACGCGTTTCGAGCGCCCACCAACCGTCTGGCGCGTATGACGTGCCCTAAGACGCACTGACACGCCGATCTAATCGTGCAATCATCACTCTGACTCCGGACCTCGGCATCGTCCTTCCAACGGACATCGCCATCCAACGTCAGACGACTCAGGTCGGACCTCGGCGTCGACCGACGGATGTCGCCGTTCGTGTCGAACTCACGAACAACTCGTCTGTGTTGGACTCTCATCGTCTCGATGCGAAACTTTGTCCGAGTCGGACCTCAAGATCAACTCGACGGACACCTCCGCCCGGATCGGACCTCGGCACCTCCTCGACGGACATCTCGTCCAACGGCAAAGCGATTCAATCCGATCCTCGACAAACTATTCCACCGGGAAGGCGGATCGCTAACTCGGCTAGGACCCGGCGAACCGGTCAAACCCCGACATCGAAAGATTGAAAACCTTGACAACAACCTCACCGAGCAACAACCACCTCGGAAAAATCGCTCTTCACCCACCCGGCATAGTTGTTACTCGACTATTTAGGGGCTATGATGGGATATGGCCCAACCGCTCAGCCCACCGGCGAGGCCAAACGAAATGGGCCTAACCTTATGGATCGCCTCACGTTAAGCTTCCACACTACTAGAAAAATCAAGTATAGACTACACATAATATGTGTAGTCTATGTGGTGTTGGGCGTGACAAAAGTGGTGTAGAGAAAATGAGGCGGCAAGATACACTACGCTTTTTTGCGTAGTCTATACCCATTATAGACTCACGCCAGACATAGACTACGCTTTTACGCGTAGTCTATACCGACAAACCACACAAAATTTCGCAAATACACTCACGCTTTTTACGCGTAGTCTATACCCACTATAGACCACGCCGCACATAGACTACGCCACGCCGTAGTCTATACCGGCTGCACTCACACAAAATTTCGCACGTACACACGCTTTTATGCGTAGTCTATACCCACCATAGACCACGCCGCACATAGACTACGCCACGGCGTAGTCTATACCCATGCAGAACTACACAAAATTTCGCACATACACTACGCTTTTACGCGTAGTCTATACCCACTATAGACCACGCCGCACATAGACTACGCTTTTACGGCGTAGTCTATACCGACATTGAACTACACAAAATTTCGCACATACACCACGCTTTTATCGTAGTCTATATGTATTAACTACGGTTTTGAGTTTATTTACTACGGTTTTAATGCCAAATTTACTACGCTTTTCTATTACAACCCGTAGTCAATTTAATAACAACTACGGTTTTCAATTTCAACCGTAGTTAATTTCTTTATTTAAACACCGTACAATTAATAACGCAAGCAAACGAGATTAAAATATACTTGCGACTACGCTCAAAATCACTATTCAAAATATACAACTGCTTTCATTCTGACTACAAAATCACTATACAAAAATATACAACTGTTTTCATTACACTACAAAATCACTATACAAAATACTATGCACATCACTTAACAAAACAATAAGACCGTATTCTCCATAACACAAGACAAAATAATTCAAAAGATCAATAACTTACAACTAAAACATCACAAGACTATATGTGAAGAAGCATGAAATTTGCCCATTCAACGCGAACTTCATCAATGTCCTCTTGAGAGTAAGACCGATTTTGAAACTATTAACAATTCAAAATAGAATATTAGCACTCTTGTATGAAAAAATGATTATATTAAAGAAATGAAATGTTTATCTTACATGTGAACGTAAAGAAATGAAACCACAACAACAATTGCGGCTTTAAATGAGTCCAAAGATCGGGTGAAGGCTTTCACTGTTAAGACAATGAGACAATGAGCGATCATAGTATCGGTGCAAACCTACATGAAACATGTATTGAACAATTCATAAATTATTTTCAACTTCAAAAACTTAAGATAAGTGCTCAGACTAGAGCAAGCTTCCATCTAGATCTACATAAAAAGATTGATAATCTTGAAAAATAGATAAGAAGCAAATTACGAAGAGAAACAGGAAAAAGTTTTAAAATTGACACTCGTCACTTTTCCAAAATTGACACTAGTAAATTGATTTTATTTTCATCCACCCAAATTCACAAGAACAAAGGGAACCTTTTATAGAAAATACATGCTCTATGACGGATGTGCAAGACTATTACCGCATGCACAAATACATGCTCTACACAAATACAAATCGACTTCTTTATAAGTTGAATTAATAGGGGATGATTTGCAAATACATGCAATTTCCTCCCGGGCAGACATGCGACATTGTAGCTTCTTTATAAGTTCTTGAGTATTCGATACACAAATACATGCTCTATGACAATATATAAAATAAATTTTCCTTTGGTGATTTATCCATTCTAAGGACAAACGGTGAGAGGCGATTCAAGCATTTGCGATATTAACAAATATCAATGACATAAAATGTGTAATAATAGGCTTTCTCCTCCTCTTTATCTAACACATAAGGTGAAAAGTTTGAGATCAAAGCACACGATTGCTCATGAAGGCCCAAACGCACAAGAACCGCCAAGACCTTGAACCTCATGTTCTCAAATAAAACTAAATAACTCTTGCTTAAGATACCCACAAATCCCTTTTTATTTTATTTTATTTTTCCTACTATTTAAACCATTATTGCCAAGTTTCGGACCACCACTTTCGGCGAGACTTTTATCGATCGAATATCAAAATGCAATATAATTTCACAACCACTAGCTAGCTCCCCACATCTATATTCTAGATCAAACTATTATTCACTCACACTTATAAGTGAGTTCCATCTCCATTATACTTCATACTTACGGCCTCGGAGCTTTTAAAAACACATGTCGACCTAAGAGAAAACATGGAAGAAAAGTTACCACAAGAGATCGAATAATAGGTGAAATTTATTCGAGAACTTTTGATTTAAGATCGGGTTTTCTAAAGCGGATCAAGATCATCAATCGATAAAGTTGAAATAAATTTGAAGTTGCTCAAATCATGGCGGGCATAAAAGAAAATAATAAGGATTTGATTTGGTGAAAGTGGAAATGTCGTAGGAGTGGCAACATTAGTTTACTTTTAAACGATCCAATAGAAACCAAGTAAAGTTGAAGTGCTTTAAACAGATAAGGAGAAAAAGAATTAAAGATGAAGTGCTTTAAACAGATAAGGAAAAAATGGTGAGTGGGGAATCTTAAACTTGACAGAGGCAACGATTAAAGATGACGTAACCATCCCTCTTGGGAAGACCCAACATCGGTGGTGGGGACAAGTGAAGAGACATATGATAAATTTAAGATGTCTTATACCACATGCTTCATCTTGTCGGTCTCAAATTATTCCATCCTCATATATAGAACCAATTTGAGAGTCGAGAAGAGAAGGGTTCAACAGTTACCTCCATTCATCTCGTGCTTTCAACACCAACCGGTGAACTAACTTGGGAAGAGAAGATTTCTCAGGAAGGAATTGGCGGCTACAACAAAATAAGATGCCAGTGAAGAAGCGGTGATCAAGGCATACGTAGTGAATCCAGGATAGTGGTTGAATTTGAGCCTCGGAGGGATCTATCACGAGCATCCAAAGAACACGAGTACAATCGAGACTTGCTTGACGAGGTTTTCTCTTGAAACTTACGCATGCGTAAGTTCTCACTCACAAGCCTTGGGTGGACACCGAATGCTCACAAAGGGAAAGAGGCGCGATGCGACATTACCAATCACACAAAATGATGGCAATGATGGCATCGCCCATGTCTATCCGTGCTTCCATGTTCGGATCACTCGGGGTCCAAGCCCGTTCCTTGTGCACAAACACGGTAGAGGCGAATACAACTATATCCAGTTTAGTGAGGCTAACACGAGATTTGGAATAGCACGGCCGCATGGCACACCGGAAAGAGCATCGATTTGATGTGGCACGGAAGTTTCGATCGGAACCGCAACACTCGTCGAGCGTAAATCATCCAACTCAACTATGCTCGACTTGAATCTCAAACTTTAAAATTATGTTTCGTTAGGCGGATATTATAGATTCTATTGTAAACTATGCTTTCCATAGACTTCCCAGAAGATAGGAGCGACTACTTAAAGCTCAATGCATCGATCTTGAAGTTCATAATTTTAGTTTCTGCTTAAAGAACTTCCGACTCTTTATTTGTGATCTTGTGAGTAAAACAATAAACTAAAGGCTGTTATTGGATACCTCTATCCCTAAGCACTTCTAGGAGTGCATGTTTCCCTGTCAAAAGTCAACATTATATTCTATTGAGTGTGTGCACAAATGAAAGAAGAGGTCGTGACAACATCCTTTTAGCCGTCCTAGTTTCCTTGTTACAATTGTGGAGGATCAATAGGAGATATAAAACACTCCACATATGACTCGCACCAATATCTCTCCATTTAAATACTCACTACCTCTCGCACCCTAAGAGAGAATCATTTCATCTTTAAGAAATTAACAAGTACCGGAGAATTGAATCCAACATTTGAAAGATTAGAATGAAAACCTATCAAGGTGATGATCGACTTTAAAGGTGACATCAAGAGAGCCCCGCTCATCACGATCGACAATAGCCATAGATAACAAACCGGGGCCATCATGCCTCGGTTTGGGGACTCATCTGGAAAACATAAAAGCAGTTTTAGAAGCAATTCTGTTCAATCTTGAAAAGTTACATAAAAGAATTCTTATACAAATATGCCACATGAAAATGATGTTATGGAAATCGAAACCCTGAGCAGGGTATAAATTTAAAAATCAGCACCAATATATAAAGAAAGAAAACAACATGGGCACCAAAAATTCTATGCAACCTCAATCATACAAGCAATATGCATAACCAAATCAATTCAACAAAAGTAAAATGCACATATTGGTAAGATCCACACTTGAACATCTGACATAATTTACACATCTTACAGACATAACAGACTTTTGACACCTCTAGATGCAATCTTATGATCCATGTGACATAATATCTGTCATTATCTGAGAAAATAGCAACTGATTCATTATTGCATCTTAAGCAGCCAACTGTTATAACTAGCATTAAAAATCATACCCAGAAAGCTAAAAAATCATAACCAGAATGTCAAATATCACATATCAATCATCCCAACATATTTTGCAGTTAAAATAGGGAGCTACAGGTCTATGTTACTATTACGGTCAATAGTATGATCGACTTTGGTCGACTTTCAAGAACAATAACATATGTAAATGGTTTGGTGACTTCAAATTGAAAGATCACATAGCCCATGAAGTTGGTAATGATCGCCAAATAAATTAGATTCTACATCACCTAGAGTTTGCGTTAGATGGCTAGTATGAAGGACAACCATCGGACGAGGTTAATCATCTCTAATAATCAATTTTGCATTAACTTCCCATATCATCACTTGGCATGATGCTGAACAGCAATCATGCATGCTGAAGCACGAAGCCAATCCTTACCCTACATTGCACGGTACTATCACTAATTGATTTTGAGATACACCCTCAAACCTATCAGCCAAAGCACGTGTTCGTGCATCTTGATCGCCCTTGGGAACATATGATATCTCAAATGGATTCACAAACCGCAGTCGACCAAGTGTAGTTTTACTCTCCTTGAACTCTTGGAATAAGTGACTAATAAATAAATAAAATGTATTAAATAAACATATACTTAACATTGCAAAATAAATTTTGAAAGAGTAAATTCTTACCACATATAAACCACAATGCAATTTCCTGGAATTGGCTCTAAATCACAAAACTGGATGATGTCTTCAAGATGTACGAAAATCTCAAAGGGCTTACCAAAGATTTCATCTTCAAATGGAATTAATATCCCTTTCCCAAACTAATCAACAAAGTACATTTCATCTTCAAATGGAATTTTAATTAAAATTAAGTAATTATTTAATTAAGATTAATTAATTAATAATTAATTACTTAAGATTAATTAATTAATTAATAGGGGTGGTCTCACTGTACGCGCGAAGCGCACAGGAGACCATCCCATATCAGAATTATTTAGGAAACTAAGAAAAGTGAGTTGTACAACTTAACTTTTTGGGGTTTACAATAACTTGATGCACTATAATCACAAAAGATCATGTATGTGACGAGAAAACCGTGTAAATAATTCCTAATATAGTAATGAAACTCTAAAACTGAAAATACAAAAATAGAATAGTAGATGATGGGGTGAGGGGCAATAGTAATAATAAAATTGTGATAAAAGGATGTAACGATTTATAAACTAAAGTTGAGCAAGCTTTCACATAATTCAAATGAAGTCCACAAGTTGTTGAGAAGGGGCTGTAACGCATAAAACCCCATTCATACAACAAATCTATCACATACATGAACATGATACAACAGTGATATCTTGAGCTATTTGCAACCAAATTTCATTGGAACAAACATCACCCTGTTGGTGAAGAGCAATTCACCAAATAAACCTAACCACAACTAGATTAAGATAGTTGCAATCATGTCATCTCCCATTAATAAAACACCTTCAGCTCCTAACATTTTCAAGTAAACTACTTAAAAGGATCTGCGCTAGAAAATCGAGAGAGCTACGCAAAGAAGAGTTACCTTCTATGTCCCATACAGATATGTCGCATAGATTCTACTTTTACAAACCCGAGGTTCAGTTGTTGAGGTACGTGACCGCTTACTGAGTCCAACATTCTTAGACCAGTCATCAAACTTCTGACTTCCTGGTTCCAAAGAGTTGCGATGCATCTGAGATATCTTCAGGGTTGTGCCACTAGATCTTTCATTTGTCAACAGCTCATTCCGCAGCTGCTGTGGCTTCTTAGAAGGCAAGGCCTCAACATATTTGTTCAACTTAGTTAAATGCTCGTCGAACTTTTTAGCTCGACCGCTAGTCAAAAGAGAAGTGTTTGTTTCAGAATATAAAAGATGATAAGAAAAGGGAGGGAAAAAAACGCATCTATACATGAGCAAGGTTCCAAAGAATTCTTAGATAATTTTGAGAATTTAGCACACATTTCAACAAATTCCTGTATAACTATGGCTCTGGAACATAAAAATATAATTTAGAAAATGGAGTAAATGGTCCTATTCATTTCGATCTTCATGAATTTTCAGCACATGCAATGTTTCCAAACAAATATCTAATCTTACCTGGCTTTGACATAAGTATCTGCAACACTTGCTCTTAATCGTTTTAGCTCCTCAACAGCTGCTGGAGGTGAATTCTTTGGATGAATAGATACAAAGGAGTTTTCTTCTGAATTGCTACCAATTGAATTCGCTAGAACCCTCCTCAACTCACCAGACCTAGCATGTCTTGGATCACCCATAACAATTGGCTCCAAGATTAAGCATTGAGATAATGAGGCACATCTCCCGGTGAAAGAGCACTACCCCTAGAATTAGCCTTCCCAGAACTAATATTCCTACTTTCTGAACCTTCTCTGAAACTTGAAGACCGACCCAAAGAGGGAGAAGAGTATCCCCTCTGGCTACTCTGGTAGTTACCAGCAAAATTAGTATCTGGACTGGCTGACATCAACTCAAATCTTGAGTTTCCATCCATTACTAGGATGAATTACTCATGTCTTTTAAGTCCTTTCTCTATAAAAGTTCATGCGACGTATGCAGCAAAAAACTGGAAAAGCCAAAACAGAGAAGTCATCAAAGATCTCAAAGGACATTACATTGTTTACTATGATAGCTCTAGGAACTTTGACACCAAATATCAGTAAAGGACTCTCAGAATAACTCAAGCGTATAGATATGCAGTAATGAGTCAAAGGTACATGACACAGTAATATTACTTCAAAATGAAACACCTTAGAACTGACAGAAATCAGGCAAATACAGTTTTCTGAAGAGTTTCTTGATTGACACTGACATTTCTATAGATACACTTAAATGCCCTCTTTGCAAACAAGTGAAGTATCCTTAATCGAGAGATACATTTCTATAGATACACTTAATCGAGAGAGCTACGCAAAGAAGGATGAGGGACGTCAGGGGCTATAATTCTGAGACGCACAAATGCCACAAATTCCAACAGCATACCAAAGCAATACAAGAAATTTTCAGCGGCTACAATCTCTTGGAAGCTCAACCACGAGAGTAGAAGCACACCTGAAGCTGAGAAGAGTATACCTACGAGTGGTGTCCCGTGACGAGATCTCCTGGCAAAGAACTCCGACAGCATCCCTCTTTCAGCCATGCCAAGAAGCTGAAATGAGTCACTGCTCATCTCGGTCACAAACATCCCCATATTCGACATAGCTGCAGCGCTCTGAATCCAAACTGTCAACCACACTCCGCCTACCATCTTCGCTATCTCAGAGAAGTAACCATCGGCCCACAAGCTGTCATTTGACATGTTAATTAAAATTCCATTTGAAGATGTCATCATGCAGATGGAAGTAGCTACTACAAATAGACTAATTCCTGGATATTATTTGACAGTAAACCACACCAAAAAACATATAAAATAGAAGATACGCAGCAAGAGCATTCACAAACTAATCAACAAAGTACAGGTCACACTTTAGTAGACTGTATGGAACAACAACAAAAACAGAATTATTGCCGACATAATTAAATCAATCCCCCAAAAGAAATCAGTTAATACTACTACATCTTACGAAACAATGACTAAAGAACCACTCTAACGTAGGCAAACACCAACTCAACATCAGGTAAATGGAAATGTTTTTCCTCACAATTATTCTGAGAACTACAAACTTCAAAAGAATCAAACAAAGTTCCCTACTTTACAAAACTTTATTTTCCAAAACAAAAAAGAAAAACAACCAGCTACAATCTTGATGCACACCAACAATCTAGATCCATAAACAAACTACAAATTAACACTTTGATAAGTTAATAGCATCAACAGTAAATGAAACCAAACCCATAAATTTCTACTCAGATTAATTAATTCCACATCCCAATCTTACACATTAAAAAAATCCAACACAAAAAAAAGTAGTAAAAAAGAAAAACTCACAAGAAGTTTTGCAGCCGACGTGGCCGAGAAATGCGACGATCTCCTTCATCTGCATGAGCTTGTCGCTGGTGGTCCCGAATCCGAGGTGCTCAAACATGGAGGCGGCGAGGATGAACGACCGGTACTCCCAGAAGCCAACGGCGTATTCCTCTTGGAGAAGAGATCTCGAATTGGTAGGTCTGGAAGATATCGGAAATGGTGAGGTTGCAGCAGTATTTGGAGTAACCTTTGCACTCCCATCCTTGGTCGCACACCTTCTCCCCCCTCACCGTCTTCACTTTGATTTCTTTGTCGGCCGCGCCCACCAAACACGCCGCCACTGCCATTACGCAGATTGCCAGACCGATCTTCGCGAATCCTCCGCTCATGGCCTCCATTTTTCTGCTTAATCACCCAAAAAAATCAGAAATAGTGGACTTTTTTGCTGAAATCGGGGAGAGAATCGATGAATTTTATAAGAAAGCGGGGATTTATGGGTTTTACAAAAGCATCAACTATGGAAACATCAAATGCACTGAAGATTGAAGAAAGGGAGAGAAAGTGAAGGTTTAACCACTACTTACTCACACTCAGTGTGATTTCGAGATTCCTCTATCTGAATTAATTTTCCTCTTTTTGTTGGAAAATTTCTTCAGAGAATGGATGAAGGAATCAAAAATTTTGTAGAAAATTTGCGGTGGTGGCGCAGCGGCGGGAAGATTGAGTGATGGTTCGAAAATAACTAAGTCCGAAATAGCGCTTTGCAATGTAAATAGGCTTCAAACTTAAACATATAAAAATAAATAACGTCCAAACTAATAGATATTTAGGTGTTGGTGAAAATGGTTAAGCAAGTTCTTACTAACTCACAGGTCGTGAGTTCGAATATTGTTGAGGATTGAATTTTTTTTTTTAAATTTATGCCATAGACTACGCTTTTTAAAAAAACAGCACATGACTCACGCTTTTTAAGCGTGGTTAATAGTTCATATAGGCTACGCGTTTAAGTGTAGCGTAGTCATATTTCACAAAATTCAAGACATGATCACGCTGATAAAAAGCGTGAGTCTATACTTATAAACTACGCTTTTACGAAAAATGTAGTCTATAAGGTGTAGAGAAAAGTGATATTTGTAGTAGTGCTAAAACCCAACATCCAAACCCTATTCAAGACCAAGTCAAAGCCGGAATTCAGGGATCCAGTTATGGAAGGAGATCGTGATCAGTTATGAAAGGAAATCGTGATCCCACAAATCAAGGGATCCAGTACATCTTTAGAGATCCACAAACATATATAAATAGAGGTTAAGTCGACGGTAAAAGGGTTAGCAACTTATTGAATACTAGAGCTTTTAGATACACTCATTGTAATCCATTATAGTGAAAGTATTGAGGACCATCACCTCCGTGGACGTAGATCTCATTCCTGATCGAACCACCTAAAAACTCTTGTGTTCTTTACTGCTTTTCTTAAATCTCGTATATTAGCATACACTAGATTTATCATATATCATTCTTGAGCATATTTTGCGTCTTACCACCGCCGGCAAGAGGTGGTGACGAAACTGTGGAATTTAATGGAGCGTGAAAAAATACATTAAACCAAAATATCGTAAATTACGCATATCGCACTATTTTACTATGCAACAATAATTAAAATATTTAATCTCCTTTAATAATTTATTTTGCACCATATGATTTTGGACAAAATCCTATTAATAATGAAAATCTATAAACACTGCTTAACTTATTATGAACCCTCTAAATAACAAATAATGAATCCATCAATATGCATATTATATTAATTCCGAAACACACTTGCAAGGATTTCCCCACGTCTTAAAAAATTAACGCGGAGAATAAACTGAAAACAACAATCAACCACTCTTGAAAGAAACAATACATTCCCTCAAAAATTAAGAAAAACATCCTCAATTTTGGAGAAGCAGGTGAGAATTAGATTCACTCCTCTGCCTCCTCATCTCCTAATAAAAACTCTGAATAAATTTCTCCGCTCTCTCATCAACTGAGTTATCAACGTCTTCGCTCGATGATAACTCAGCGACCATCTCTCCCGCGGATTCTTCTGCACAAACCAGTGATGAATCCAACCCCATTAATTCCAACCGATACATCTCTTTCTTTCTACTCCCCGTAAAACTCCTGCAAATCAGCACCAAATCGGAGTAGAGCTTCTTCAAGCTCATTCTCCCGTTTTTCGGCATTCGACGGAACTCGATCAGCGGAGTGCTCGAAGATGAGAACTCGCATTCTTTAATGTAGCTGAAGTAACTGTACTGCCCCAGCAGCTTCAACTTCTTCATCTTCTTCAGAGACACGAGTTTTCGGACCAAGGGTTTCTTTAATTTGGGTAATAGAATGAAGATTTTCAGCAGAAGGGTTGAGTTTCTATTGGCCATTGTAGAGAGAGAGAATGTTTTGGTGAATGCGATGTGGAGTTTTGTAGATGGAGAATATATATTTGTGTTGTGTTCAAATGTGGAGCGCATTTTTATTGATGAGGAATCTCATGTGGAGTGGAAAGGCTGTAAAAGGGTTTGGACATAAGGATCGACCAAGTAGCCGTTATTGCGCACCTTGCTTTCTAAGTTTTCAAATTTCATTTATTTAAATGTTTCTTTATTTATTTTTTTGACTTCAACTTTTTGGAGGGGGAATTTTGATTTCTTAATTTGCGCTGTGCAGTTGGCCAGGGAAGATTATATATGTATTGTTTTAAATCTGCGTTTTGATTGGTTTAATTTGTTGAGTTAGATATCCTGTACATTTGTGCAGTGCGGACGGACAAAAATATCATTTGTTATTAAGAAAGTATCATTTATATTAAAAAAATATCATTTACTTAAGTATCATTTATATTGAAGAAAAATATCAAATATCATTTACTAAAGAAAAGTATCAAAATCAACACATGCGGACGGATGTACAATAGACCAACTCTTTTTTTATTGATCAAGGGAACCCCACTCTCTACCGAATTGAACTTGTTATTTGTTCGATAGTAGAGATTTGTCTACAAAATTATAATATATTAGCTAAGAAATATATAACCAATCAATGAAGAATTAGATTTTAAAATTTTGCTTACAATAATCAGAAGATTACAATATGATCTAAAATATAGGTCAAATATTATATAAAATACAAAATACGAATAAAAAGTATTGAATATATATTTAATGGCTCTTCTTGTCCATAACTAGTGTCTCAATCATTGCTTTAGTTCATGTTTCAAATATATTTAACACAGCACCGTTCCCGACATTTTATAGGCCATAGCAAAATAAGGAATGTAGGCCCCCATTTTTTAAAATTCATATAAAACCATCAGTCATTATTTTTTGTGCGTACTAGGTAAAACTTATGTTTCTTTATAGCTTGCAAACAACACATGACGACTAAACCACACTTGAAAAATCGGATGTGACTGGCTTGAACCTTTAGAGGCGATACTGAGGTTTAAACTCGTGACATTTGACCACATGAACTCACTTAAATATTAGACCGTCCAAAAATGTATCTTATATTATACTTATAAAATAAATCAAATTTATAAATTTACGTAAAATTTAAGTGATCTACAAATATAACTAGATAGTAAAAAATTATCAAAAACATATACAACTTACTTGTCATCCTTATATTTCTATATCTCAACTCTTATCTACGATACGATATCATAAAAAATAATTTATTCGAGTATTTGCAGATACAAAACCATTAATAATCACATCAACATCAATATTTTCTAATATATTTAGGGACCAAATGAAAACATACATCTATAAGTAAAATATATAAAGATTTAATACTTTGGATTTTAAAATAAAATAAAATATTTAAGTGATATAATATTTTAAATCCAAATAAATCTATATATCTATAAATAAAATCAATTTTTTAAAATAATTTTGGCCCCCCTGAGATTAGGGGTGTGCATCGGTCGGTCGGTTCGACCGACCGATCAAAAATTTCAAACCAGAAAACCGAACCGAGCAATTTTTTGAACCGAACCGAACCGATTTATAATTTCGGACCGATGAAAAGCGAACCGAAAAAACCGATCGGTTTCGATCGGACCGAAAAATCGATCGAAATATAAATTATATATATATATTTTAAATAAACATATTTTTATCTTAATTATTTAATTAAAATATTAATTAATTATTATATAAAATATATAAATATATAAAATAATAGTTTGGTTCGGTTCGATTACAAATCGAACGAAAACGTAAAACCGAAAACCGAACGAAAACCGATTTTAATTAAAATTATGAACCGAACCGAAACCGACTTCCTTAAAATCGAACCAAACCGACCCAAACCGATCGGTTCGATCGGTTTTTTCGATTCGGTTCGGTCCATGCACACCCCTACCTAAGATGATAATTTAAAAACAATTTTTATGTTTTATTTAATCACAACGAAGAATGTGGTTTTCAATAAGCTACTTTAGTCAATGAACCTCTTAAATTTTCATTATTATGTAAAATGGCTAATCCTGGACGTACGCTCAGCTCCTAACGACTTACGTAATTATTTGTTTGCGAGGCAAGTTAATTAAGTGGGATGTCAAATCATAGTTTTTGCCTTGTAAATAAAAAAGAAGTTATCTAATTAGGTAATAGATTACAACGGTTGCGTATCTTTCAATCCTCACATCTAGCGGTGGTCATGACCTAAAAATTTCGTGTTATACATAGTTGCATATATTTTTTGAAGTATTTATATACAGTCGTATACAAATCTTATATAATTATTGGTGTTAATGGGGAGAATTACCCCAAATATTAACATATATACTTAATTTAACTCATATATTAACATACTACTATTTTTATCCAATTTAAAGTAAAATTACAAACATATCATTCATCAATTAAAAAAAAACGGACGCTGCAAAAGTCACCGACAACAGACTATGAAATCAGTCTGATTTACTTTTTTTTAACAGAGAAGTAGTTGGCAATTGAATGATTGGCCGCCAGAAAATCAAAACACAGTGGTTGGCTGTCCGAAAATAAAAAGATAGCGCCGGAAAATAAACATAAAATGGGTTGGCCGACGAAAACTGCAAAGAACTAAGGTTGGCCGTCGAAAATTGACTAAAAAAGTGGTTGGCCGCCACAAAATGGAGAGAAACTGTTGGCCACCGGAAACAAGGTTAGTCACCGGAAAATCATTTTGGCCGCCGGAAATTGCAATCAATGCGTGTATTTGAGGTTGGCCGCTGGAAAACAAGTTGGCCGCCGAAAATTGGCGTGTAATTGAGGTTGGCCATCGGAAATTGCAATCAATGCGTGTAGTTGAGGTTGGCCGCGTGTAATAAATATGTTTCTATTTATTTATTTATTTTGAATTTAAATCTAACATTGGCTTTAATGCGTAACACAAATATGAACACAAACCCAATACAAACACAAACACAAACTCAACATGAAATAGAGAGAATCGTTTTGAGAGAGACGGAAGAAATAATTTTTCGATTATTTGAGTAGAAGAGAAACAATTTTTTCTCAAAGAACCAGTAAAAGGTAAATAAAGTATTGATTTAACGTGCTTATTATTAGCTTTTGTCATCATACCAATTTATCATTATGTTTTAATTATTGAATTTGTGATTGAATTATATAAATAATATTAATAATTTATTTTAACATGTTTAAAAAAAATCACAAACACGCATAAAATGACGGTGGCTTTCACAAAAATGGATTGGCCGCCGTCGAAGTGCCGCTGGAGAGGTTAGCCGCCGTTGAGCACACATTGGCGGCTAATCTTTCCGACGGTACTTCGATAGCGGTTAACCCATTTTTCGGAAAGCCGCCGTCATTTTATGCTTGATTATGGTTTTTACTCTTCTGTTTTGTGAATATAGGATTTATTATTAATTAATTATGATTTTGTAAAATATTATTTATTGAGTATGCTTAAGAATATGATTTTTTTTATGTAGATGGAAAACTTTCGGTATGTTAGTATATGAGTTTAAAAGTAGGTATGTTAACATTTGGGTAATTCTCTCCATTAACACATTTATCATTATGTTCTAATTATTGAATTTATGATTAAAATATGTAAAAAATATTAATAATTTATTTTAATATGTTTAAAAAAATATCATAATCAAACATAAAATGATGGCGGCTTTCAGAAAAATAGGTTAGCCGCCGGTGAAGTTCCATCGGAGAGGTTAGCCTCCATTGAGCACACATCGGCGGGCGGCTAACCTTTCCGGCGGTACTTCGACGACAGCTAACCTATTTTTCTGAAGCTGCCATCATTTTGTGCCTGATTCTGATTTTTACTATTCTGTTTTGTGAATACACGATTTAATTATGATTTTGTTAAATATTATTCATTGAGTATGCTTAAGAATATGATTTTTTTTTATGTAGATGGAAAACTTCGGTACATCACTTTGAGATATAATGGTAATTTTGAGGGATGTGACTATATTGGAGGGACTTCACGGGTTCTGCCCGTTCGCGATGAGTCCATTTTTAACTTAATCTACAAAATTAACCATATCATGTTGGCTGATTCATTGACCTTAAGTTATCGATTATGGTATTTATCGAAAACTGGACGTGGTAGGATATTAAAGTATCCATTGACGTGTCAAGAAGAATTTGATCGTTTGTTCGTGGTGGAATCATGTCCTACCCTATACGTTGTTCACGCCAATACTACAAACGTTGAACAATCTCCAGAATTCTATGTCTCTACGTTAGATTCTCCTCCGAGTGAAGGGCACAGATATAGTGCACAATCTTCTCAATTCGAATATTCTGTGGAAGGTAGTGAAAGATATGATGGATTATATTGGTTTGATGACCTTGGGCAACAGCATGAAGAAGTCTATGTCAGTTCTTCTAGGGAGCCGTATGATGCATGGAGTGATGCCTCTGGATGGGACGAGGAACCAATAAATTATCTCGGATTAAACAATTATGATCCAGAACGAATTCATGAAGTTTATTCGAGATTGAATATTAATTCATAGCCCGTTGCGCACGAGGAACAAACAACATCACCCTCACATGATACTCCCGAAGATCGACCTAAGGAAGATGGAAATGAAGACCAATCTATCCCCTCGTCTGAGGCTGAAATTGATTCGGACGTTCCTGAAGATATGCTCGAGAATGAGATGATAAATTCTTCACTCACTGAACTTGCAAGTTAGGTCCGTCGAGAAGGTGGGTTGAGAACACTTTTTGCTGCAATTAACTCAAGCAGCCACTCGGAATTGAGCATGATGCCGAGCGTTGCAGAACTTTCTAATTAGTTAGTTCCAGTTATTCCGTTGGACGCGACAACGTCAATTGAGGCTCGTGAAAATGACCTATCGAGACTGGATGAGCGAGAGTTGTGCCAGAATTCTTTTTATGACAGTGAAGATGAACTTTTTATTGCCGTTGGGTTATGGAATATGAAGCAAGGTGCGGAGTGCGTTGTAGTGCGTTCGGTTGCAAGACGTTTAACATTTAAGTGCAAGCACTCCGAACAGTGCAACTTTGATTTGCGGGCTATGGGATATGGGGAATTAATAAGTTTAATAATTTATAGTATTTATTTATATGTTGTAATTTTATATTTTATAAGTTATGTCTTATTTATTGTTAATATTATTCGTTTGGTAGAAATGTTTATAATTTAGGAATTAAAATTCATAAAAGTTCGGTTATTCGATTTTATACTAAAATTGAATCATTGTGGTTCGATTAAATTAGATTTTAAAATTATATGATTTGGTATCGATTCTTATGATAAATTTTTTGATTTATTCAGTTTTTGTAATTTGATGTTGCTCAACAACCGAACCGAGCCATGCTCAACACCCTACTTTGAACACTCTAAAATACCTTTCATATCACTTATACCAATTTAAAACTTTGTGCACTTAGTGATTTGAATTTATAATGTGTTTCATCGATCATATAACAATTCCCGTAAATAATAAAAGCTATACATATGAACAATACCAAATATTTAATAGGAACAAATTAAATACACAAAATAAATAAATACTTGTTTTAAAATGACTTGGTGCTAAAGAATAAACAATACAGAATATAATTCGAATCTAGAATATAATTCACAAAAATAAACAAGACTTAGTGTAAGATAACAAAAATCTAGAATAAAAGTATAAACAATACATAATTCACAAAAATATACAATACAAAAATATAAACAAACAAAAATAAAAAAAATGTACCTGCTGTGAAAAAGAAGAAGCCATAGCCGGGGAGAGGGTTGGCTGCCGGGGAAGGGAGGGAGCATCGGCCGCCGGGTTGGCCGCGGGAAGGGAGGGAGGATGGCCGTGGGTTGGCCGTCGGAAAACATATGGGAATGGAGGGTTGGCGCCGGAAAAATGGGAGGGAGGGTTGGTCACGGGAAAAGAGAGATGAAGGGAGTTGGCTGCCGGGAAACAGAGAGAGGGAGGGGGTTGGCCATCGGAAAACAGAGAGAGGAAGGTTGGCCGCCGGGAAACAAAGGGAGGGGGTTGGCCGCCGGTAGGGCTGGCAATTCGTGCGTGTCGGGTCATTATCGTGTCGACACGATAACGACACGACCTAATAAGGCCAAACACAAACACGACCCGTTAAGGATCTATCCGACACGAACACGATACGAAATATACTGACACGGACAAGACACAAACACGAATATGACACGATTTTTTTCGTGTTGACACGACACGACACGAAACGATAAATTTAAATCAAAATTAGAAAATAAATAAATGAAATAAATAAAAATATAAAAATATAATTAAATTAATATTAAATATAAAAAATATTATCAAATTATACGAAAACGACACGAACCGACACGAACACGAATGTAACACGAAAATTATCGGGTTACACGAACATGACACGAAATTATCGTGTCCTTATCGTGTCAACACGATAAGGACACGAACACGATACGGCTGAACACTAACCCGTTAATTTCGTGCGTGTTCGTATCGTGTTCTCGTGTCGTATCGAAAATTACCAGCCCTAGCCGCCGGAAAAGGGGGAAGGAGGAGCTTGGCCACCGGGAAACAAGGGAGGAGGGTTGGCACGGGGCGTGGTTGTACCGGAAAACAAGGGGAGGGGAGGGTTGGTCGCTAGAGCACAGGTTGGTAGGTGATAAAGAGAGAGAGAGCAGGTTTTCGGGTGAAAGAAAGAGGGAGAGTAGGTTTTCGAGTGAGAGAAAGAGGGAGTAAGAGAAGAAAGAGACACTTATAACAAAATTCGAATTAAAGTTGTTGCATGTAAATCCGTGCGTATTTTATTATGTTTTGAAGGTTATAATTGAACATTTGGTTAGAAAGAGTAACAACTTAGCTAATAAGAATATCAAACTTAGTATATAGGTTATATAAAATTTTTGTAATTATTGAGCTCCTATTATACTTCACAGGGCCCCACTTTTTCCCTTCTGTAATCCATGGTGATTTTAAAACATATAAAAAGTTTAACTACTCGATTAAATAAACAAAAGTCAAAATTTTATGATGAATTGTGATTGATAGGGCAAATAACCTTCAACTTTTCTACAACTTGCTCTTCTTCTTGGATAGCGTGCATCTTCTGCCCTTATTCCCGGTACGTTTCATGGTGGGGGTGCAATGCATTCCCTCAAGAATATTACTATTTTAATGAATAGTGAGGGAATGCATTGCACCCCCTCACCATGGAACTAACCCTTATTCCCCTCTAAAAAGAAGTTACTTCAAGTTCTTTCAAAGTTTATAAATGATCTATCAATCAATCAAAACATCATGTATCTTCTAATTCTTTATATTAAATTGTTTTTAATAAATTTTAAATTACTTTTAATGGAAATTAATGAAGGAATTTTTGTTGCCAAATATTATGTAAATAGTTAAAGTTTTAAAATACCTTGTTTTTTAATCTTAGATTGATAGTGCATAATATTAATAGTTTTCGTCTTTCAACTCATGTTTGCTAGCTAATATATTTCTCTTGTTTTAAATTGAGAAAATAGAATTTTAGTTGCTCGAAACATTAATATTCAAACGGGAAGTTTTGTATAAGATTGTTTCAGAGTTTGTAAGACGAGACATGATCCAGGTTCAAATACAATAGAACATCAAAAAAATATAAATTTATCATTGGACATGGATTTAAGATCTACATATTGACCTATCTTGCGAATTTTAACACGTAAAAGGTTTTCACATAGGTTTTAATGTACTTATAATCTAGTTGATATCTAGACTACGATCAAGAGTACACCACCCTCCAAAATAGAGTTTTACTCCATTGTGGATATGATTGGAGATGGTCTCGTGAGTTATTAAATTTATTTTGAAAAGGGTCATTGGCGAATAAATACACCAACTTTGGATCAATTTTGGTTTTTCTCATGAACTTTAAAAATTGTCACAAAATACACAAACTTAATGACTTTAGTGATTTTACCAGGATTTCAAATTTAAACCAAATTAAATCTGACTTGACATCTCGAAAATTTACCATAGATAAAACGGTAAGTGATATAAACGACATCGTAAAGATTGAATATCGATTGTTTTGATCCCAACTAGAATATAAATTAGATTTTTTGATTTTTAGGATTCATCACGTCAACTCTCATTACAAAAATCAAATCTTGTCATTTTGTTTCATCGCCTGATTCTAGTTGGGATCAAAACAATCGATATTCACTTTTACCATTTTATCTCTGGTAAATTTTCGAGATGCTAAGTCAGATCTAATTTGACCTGAATTTGAAATCGTGGTAAAAATCACTAAAGTGATTATGTTTGTCTATTTTGTGATAATTTTTAAAGTTAATGAAAAGAATCAAAATGCGCTCAAAGTTTATGTATTTATACGCCAATAACACTATTAAAAATTGTATATAAAACCAACAACTTATTTTAGAAAACTTTCTCAAAAAAAAAAAGAAAATAAAAAATTGATTATATATATAGGGTTGGGTTCTCATAGTACTCGGTTCTCAGGTAGTATGTAGTACCCAATCTAGATCACATATTTTCAATATATGGCCACACCACAAGCTTACATGTGACAGCCCATTTTTTATTTATTTATTTTTTTAATTTTTGCAAGGGTAAATTGGGTAAAAATAAAAGGTTAGCCTCCTCCTCCTCCTCCTCCTCCTCTTCTTCTTCTTCTTCTTCTTCTTCTTCTTCTCCTTCTTCGAATTTTTTTACGGTGGCGGCGACGACGGACAGCGACAGTTACGGCACGACAACAACAACGGTGGCGGCACAACAACATCGGTGTGAAGCAGCAGACTTTAAAGAAAAAAGAGGAGAAAAATAAGATTTTGAGAAGAAATTTGAAGGATTTTGTGGGGAAAAAATGGGGGGATTTTGAAGGATCGAGAGACATGGTTGTTGGTGTGTCGCTTTTCAACAAAAATAATCGACTGACTGACAGTCGGTATGTCCAAACTGCGCAGACAGCATCAAAATCATCTCCCAAGAGCCCGCACGAGAATTTCTCCTAAACTTTCGACCTACAACGTAACCACGAATAAATTGGTATTACTAAAAATTAGGAATTATTAAATAAACAATAATAGAAAGAGAAATTGAATTTTGATTAAAGAGAATAAATTTGACAAATGTAACAAGAGTGTGAAGATATTCCGACAGCCAATTAATTCCACCCTAACTTGATATTTTGATCGTTGATGCAATAATAACTTTAACTCATGCAAATAAACCAGTTGTGACCACCGAAGACGCTTCTGACGCGACCTTATCTCTCCTTAGTTTTTCGATAGTTAGGAAGACGCTTCACTAACTATTTCTCTAATCGACTGACAATCGTAAGAGACGTTCTATAGGTTTAATGAGTCGACAATATTAAGAACTAGAGAAATCCGATTCAATACTGATAAACTCTAACAAAAGATTATCGAATAAGATTGTTATTCCCTTGACCTGCAGGTTAATTTACCACTAATCAAATTTGACGCATGGCCAATTTAATTGGCTATTAATTAATTCCGAACTACTAAATATCCGCGACTAACTAGCGGTTTGAAACAATTAATTCACAGATAAAACAGAGAACAACAAATACTTGCATACGAATTAAATGATGAATAACAAATTAGATCTCACATAGGAATTATGCTAGGGCTTCCTTATCCTTGTCGGAATAAAAGAGATTAGCTAGAACTCATAATAAAATAAAAGCAAAAGATAAATAAAGAAGAAAGGAAAAGCCGCTGGAATGATAATGGAAAAATAATAAATGGTTTTGTGCCTCCAACAACTAGCTGCTGGAAAGATAAAGGAAACGCCGTTGGAATGAATAAGTAAAAAGGAGTAGGATTGGGTATCCGGTTCGGTTCGGTTAAGCGAAACCGAATATACACTATGGATATATACCGATAACCGAATCGATCGTTTATTCGGTTAATCAAATAACATACCGGTTTAACCAATCGGTTATTTGGTTAACCGAATAACCGTTTTTTAAACCCAAATATTTTTTTACAACCAAAACCTGTTGTTCCAGATTATAAAATTCTCAAACTCAACAAATTTACAAAAAAAAACATTCATGATTCATCATCATCGTCATCTCCAAAACCAAAACCTTTGCCAAATTTATTAATTTTTTAAATATTAATTATAAAATGAAATAAATATATATATTTATATAATTATTTTCGGTTATCGGTATACCCATTCGGTTATCGGGTATACCGATAATCGAATTTTTTGAAAATCTCATACCGAATACGAACCGTATCCAATGAAATCGGTTATTCGGTTAACCGATATTCATTGGTTCGGTTCGGTTATACAAATACTCAAATATCCAATACCAAATTCCCACCCCTAAAAAGGAAGCGTGAGATTGTGATCAATTGTCTATCCCTCAACAACTAAACTAATAATATAACCTAACTAAATGGGCCGAAACGTGAAAGGCCAAAAAGAAAAGTTAACAAATAAAATAAAATCCAATTACAATTAAAAGCTTCCATAATAATAATAAGTTTCCATGTAAATGTTCCTTCCATCCACTGTCTTCAAATTTCTTCCAAAATCATGTTTTTTCTTCCAAAATAATATCAATACCTACAAAATTTAAAAATATGCAATTAGCTTAAGTAGATATTAAGCATTTAAACTCATCAAAATCATGCAAAATATATGTATAAAATACACCTAATCAAATCCCCACACTTGAATAATGCTCGCCCTCGAGCATAATCAAAACAAAAGATAAAAGAACAAACTAGGTAGGGAGTCGATTCAAGAAAAACAACACTTGGCCATTGATCAAGAAATAACAATCATAGGAGAAGGAAGCGGCAAAACGATGGAGAAGGATAATGAGGAGTTTTGCTGTCGAAAATGAAGTATGCATATTGCAAAACGTAAAAATGCATACCACAAAACATCAACATGCATTCTATAAACGTAATCATGCATACTAAAAAATATAAACCTGTGTATTTTCTAACAAAAATATGCATATTATAAAACAATAACCTACATATGACTAAACATAAACTTGCATGCTACGAAACACAAACCTGCATACTTTAAAAAAGAAAATCATAAGTTTCTCATTCAAGATATCTCTCTTTATATCTTCTCCAATATACACAAACACTTATCTTGTTGATCATTTGCTTTCTTTATTGTTGATCGTTTGTTTTCTTTCGAATTATGAAGTTAGAAGTAATCGATCTAAACGTGAGAATAAATATTGGAGAAATCAATCTCATATGCATTTTTTGTTCAACATTATGCAGTTTTATATTCAATCGTATGCAGTTTTTTGTATAACAATAAGCATGTAGTTTTTGGAGAAATAAATTTCATTCATTTTTTTGTTATCACGTATACAATTTTGTGTTCAAACATATGCATTTTTTGTTTTAAAACATACATGATTTTTTTTATCATATAAAAATTAAATTAGTAATCTACCCTTACTGTAGCGAAATCAGCGCCAAGTGACTTAAAAATCCAAAAAAATCTCCACCATAAGATCTATGAGATGAGTGGATGAGATTGAATACTATATACTACCTCTGGCTCGGGTACTATTTGATCTCTCTCTCTCTCTCTCTCTCTCTCTCTCTATATATATATATATATATATAGGGGATGGTTAACGTGAGAAACATTTTTATCGTGAGAACGTGAAAGCCAAAAAATAATGAATTCGGTGTGAAAGTTGATGAATCTGCTGGAAAAGTTATTGAATCCAAAAAAATAGAATTTTCGCCACTCATGGGATTCGAACCCTGGGTAAAAATTTTGAATCTTTGGATTCAGTTTCACAGTTGATGCATTAACTATCATGACTAATTCATTTTATTCACAACAATTTTTTGTGGTTCTTAGTTCTTATGTTAAAAATGGTTCTTATTGAATCTCTATATATATATATATATATATATATATATATATATATATATATAGGGTTTGATCGGTGAGAACTCATCTTTTGAGAACTTGAGAACCATGCATAAGACGTTGAAGATGATGCAAAAAAGATAAAGTTATGCATAACTAAAACTTTATAAAATTGTTGAACAACAAAATAATTTTAGAAAGTTTTCGTTATGCACAACTTTATGCCGCCTTGTGCATCATCTTTAACGCCTTATGCATGGTTCGCAGAGTTCGCAAAAAGATGTTGTTCTCATTGATATATATATATATATATATATATATATTCTGATTTAAAGATGTTTTGTGATTTTAATGTTTTAAAAATTATGTGAAATGTTATTTGTAGATTGTGTCATCCGCGGCAATTATCCACTATAATTAAGGTTAAAGAAACAATGAACCCGTTTAACGTGAAATCCACATAACAAACAAAACGTACGCGTTTGTTTGTTCGCGAATTGAAGAATCCCAATGTATATTGCTTCGTTTATAGAAAATAAATCGTGATCTAATTTGTTAATTTAAATGTCATCGAAGGTATTTATCTATGTTAAATTTTTGAGATCTGTTAATTACGGAACTCTTCCCAATTATAGAGAGATGAAAATTAAGGGTGTTTTATTTTTTGTCGATTTTCCATTCATCCATAATGGAGCAAAACTCTATTTTGGAGGGTGGTGTATTCTTGGTTCGTACTATAGAGAGATTGGGGATCGAGAGAGAGGATGTTTATGATTGTGGTTTAGGGAGAAGTTTCATTGATAATTGGAGATGTAGGCAGTGGAACTAGCAAAGTAGGATGGAGGATGGTTTTGATGTCGAGATTGACCCCTTGTGGAAAAAGGAATATACATACTACAAAACATAAACATGGATATTACAAAACAAAAACATGCATACTTTAAAACAAAAACTCGTTTGTCTATCATTCTATCATATCTCTCTTTTCTAATTTGCACGAACAATTTTCTTCTTGATCTTTTGCTTTCTTTCTTGTTGACCAATTGTTTTGTTTCTTTCAAATGATGAAGTTAGAAGAATCGATCTAAACGAGAGAAGAAAGTCTAAAGTAATCAATCTCATATGTTAGAAAAATTCCTAAGTTGTTGGGAATTAATCTATCTTAATTATGTGTTTTGTTAGATCCGAAAACCTCTTATGTTTGTCTTGTTGATGTAAATAATGTTACTGACTTGTTCTAGAGTTAGGTAATTTTGTTACAGGTTTCAGCAGTAGAAATACCAGCTTGGACATGCCCAATACTGAAGGAGTTCGAGCGATCAAGCCAAGATCGATAAGAGTATCAATATCGCAGAATCGATAAAGCTCAACGAAGGATCGCGCATCAAGACTGGTACAAGGCCAATTGATGTCTGAAGATCTGAAGTATAACGACGATGATGGTGAGCTATTCGAGTAAAGTAGAAGATCAAGGCGATATCAAAGATCAAGGTGAAGATCGAGATCGAGACTCGATCTTAAAGAAATAAAAGAGTCAGGATATGACTAAGTGTCATATCAGGTAGCTGAGTATCCACGTAGAAGTCAAAGATGGCGTCTAATAGTCAAAGCCGCCTACCTGAAGTTAAAGCTGGCTAACAGGAATCAAAGCTGGAATTATGGAGTCAAAGTTGCTTATCGATAGTCAAAGCTGGTGATAAGTAGTCAATGCTGGATATATCAAGTCAAAGTTGGCTGAAGAAAGCTCAAAGCTGACTATAAATCTACGTCTAGCTGTATGTATCAAACTGACTCGGATGTCCGAAGCTGACAAAAAATAGAGTCCAGCCTGCTATAAAAGATAGAGCAGTATCCATTGGCCCAACCTGAAGTCAATGCTGATAAAACACAGAGTTAGCTCATCGTAAGAAACACAGAAGAAATTAAGCTGATCGCTAATATTCCTACCAAATAAATGATAGTAATACAGCAAGTATATATATTGTATCCACAGGGACTGCGACTCGAGAACACAGCAGATAATTAACACAGAATCTTAATTATTATCCAGGCAAAAAAATATCAAGAGAGATAGAATAATAAAAATAGACTCAAAATATAACAAAGGAATAAAATCAGATATAAAAGACTGATGACCCAAGGATGTACTTAACCTAACCAGATTCACACAATTAACCTATTAATATGTTTACCAATTTAATCCACATTCATATGAAGGATCACTAATGTAACTATAGTTTCCGCCAGGACAACCTATAGTAGTAGGTTAGCCTAAACTCTATCTTCATCGGGTCTCAAGAGAAGTAAGCTAATTACCAAAAGCACACAAAGATTTAACCTCCTACAGTTCACCTATCTCCGCCAGGTCTCATGGCAAAAACTATATTATGAATTCAAGATATCGATTATGTAATTAATTCCGCCAAGACATCAATCACATAACTAGCATGCATCAATATTGGCCAAATACCAACACATGAGAATTAAAGCCAAGAATCATAAATCATGAATGGGACGGCAAAACAGTATCAACAGATAACTCATATAAATCTAGTCAGACATACAAACCCTAGGATCAATACGAAATTTAGCTACACATAATTAAATTACTAAAGCAATAAATAAATAAAGAAAGCATAAATTGAATTAGATAGATAAAACCGTAAGATTCCACGATGTACAATGTCGCGACTTGAATCCGGAAGATAAACTGACTTAAATAAACAAAACTATGAAACCTGGAATCGAATAGCAATTCAAAAACAAAACTAAAGAACTAATCTATAAAAAAGTGCCAAAGGAAATAAAAGAAAGAAAAGCTAAATGGGTTCTGTAATCTCTTGTGGGATAAGCTCTCGTGTAATGCCTCCAATCCTCAATTGTGTGATGCGTGCGTGTATATATGCATTACGCAACCTAGGGCCTCGTAATACGTGCTAGCGGCCAAAAGACGCGAAAGCTTCTCGCGAGACTTCAAAATCTGCTGCCAAACCATTGCTCCTCGCGAGTTAGCCTCGCGACCTTAGGTCGCGAGCACAACTCGTGAGTTGTGCTTTCTCGCGTTGCGCATTGCGCGACTCCGCTGTTTCGTTCCGTTCTCTCTCGTCCGGACTCCGAATTGCGATCTGTTTGCGTCTATGGACTCCTATCGAGATTCTCTTTAACATAGTAAACTTTGCAAATCCATCCTTGTCAAATCCATTACGTCATATTCAACGTCGTTTTCAAATGCCTTCTTGCCCATACGAGCTCGCGATGTTGGGCTAGTGATTCCTCTTTATCGTGATCCACCTTTTGACATCAAAACCTGTGCTAAAATGACATGAAATACACACGGCATAATATCTTCCAAGGTAAACATAAATATATCAAAAGACAACTCAAAAGATCACTTATCAATTATAAACGAAACGAATATAGCCTTATAAATCAGGTAAAAATGAGGCTTATCAACTCCCCAAACTTAACCTTTTGTTTGTCCTCAAACAAATCAGAACAAAAGAGAGACGACCAAAGACAGGCAAAGAGTCGAACGACAAAAGCGATAAGCCTCAGAGCAATGAGCAATAAAAGATTCAATCAAATGAATCAAATCACAACATCTTTCGTTAAACTCCACATATCACAATAATCATAAGCACAAGCCTTCTTAAACTTGAATCCTCACAACATGGATATATATATAAGAAATATCAAACACTCAAGTGTATCAAGGAGGATGTGTATACTCTCAAAGTTTAAAAACACATGGAATCTACCATAAGCTTGCAAATCATCTAATTCTCCATTGCTCAAATATGTGCTCAAGAACTAAGATCAAAAAGGTCTTATAAAAGGTTATAATGTAGGCTTTTTGGTAAGGTAGGATATATTTAGGCTAAGTGACTCATAATCCCATAATGAAAACACCATAAGTATCATAATACACAATTCCCAAATTTTCACAATTTATTTCAATTCTCCATGCCAAGAAGTCATTTTTCTATTAAGAACCTCACACTTATTATATAAGTGATCTACTCATCTCAAAGCACTAGCTACATACCCATTTATGTTTTTTCACACACTTGTGTCAATTTTTTTTTTTTATAATTGAACTTATATGGGTAAGCAACTATTTTTAATAATCACTTTCTCATTATCTATTTTCTTTCTTTCCTTTCTTTTTCTCAACTCTCAATTCAAGCAACCAAAAATCACACTAACAACATAACCCAACCCACGGCTATATGAAAGAATAAGGTAGGCTCAAACGGGCTCATCAAAGGATAATAAAATAACATGTTAGTGTTTGGATAGTGTATAGGCTAAGAAAAGAATGCCTAATATCATCTCATAATTCTTAAGCACATCAATGCAACCTCGAAAAAGAACCAAAGCAAGTTCTAGAGAAACACATGTTATTTCAAACTATTCACACAGAAAGAAATAAGACTGAAAAAAAATATGACAGTCAAAAGCTCAAGTCTCAAAGGTTTCAAAAGTGTGATCAAGTTCTCAAAGGCTCAATACTCACAATAATCATAACATGCTTTGTCTCACAAAATCAGTTGCAATAAATTTTCTAATAAAAACAATTCTCATCATTGGCTGCTCGTCATTCAACTCAATCCAAAACAGACACAAAACCCAAACACAAAAAAACAAACAAACATAAAACTAAACAAAAACGAAAAACAAACAAAACAAAGAAAAACATTGGGTTACCTCCCAACAAGTGCTAAATTTAAATATCTTTAGCTAGACCAATACTAACCTCGATCAATCTGGCGTTTTGGCAGCAGACTTCTTCCCAAATCTATGCTTGCCTCCATATTTTGCATTGACCGCAGACCACCACTGAGTGTGGAAGTGGCTCCCCCCAAACTTGAATAAATCACTCGGAGTTCCATGCCGAGTCCATCTCTTCTTTGTAGCATCCTTGTCAACTGGTCGGTTGACATCCAAGCTCGAGATTTGGCTAGTTGCAACAGTGGTGATTGAATGACACTCTTCATGCTCTGAACTATCGTGTCGCGGGATGGCATCTTATATTGAGATTTTTAGCTCCTCGTCATTTACACGAAATGTGAGATCACCTTCCTGCACATCAATTAAAGCACGACCAGTTGCTAGAAAAGGCCGACCCAAGATTATTGGTTGATTTTTAAATTCAGGAATGTCTAAAATAACGAAATCAGCAGGAAAGACAAAATCTTGAATTCTTACCAACACATCTTCAACTATTCCCTTATGGGTATGTGACTGACCTGTCAGCCATCATTAATGAAATGGAAGTTTTCTTCATTTTGCCCAGCTCCAAGCGGTTGAACACAGATAAGGGCATAAATTTATGCTCGCTCCCAAATCACATAGCACGTTGGGAAATGTGTGTTCTGCAATCTCGCACTCCAACGTGAAGCTTCCCGGATCTTTTTATTTCAGTGGCAACTTTCTCTGCAAGATAGCACTGCATTCCTCAGAAAGGTTGATTTTGTCAAATTTCCCCAACTTCTTCTTGCTTGGCACTGCGTCTTTGAAAAATTTAATGTATCCGGGCATATTTCTGAGCGCTTCAAAGTGAGGTATGGTGATGTTAACTTTCTGGAACATCTCTTTGAATCGGGCGAACTCCTCATCATATTTCTTCTTTCCGATGCGCTGAGGAAAAGGTGCAGTGGCTACTGGAGGTGTTTGACGGCTCACGGCTTTTCCTCGCGAGGTTGAGTCGCGAGACTCCCTCGCGAGGTCTTCTCTGTGCTGATTCGCGAGTGTCTCTCGCGATTTTTGCTCACGAGGCAAAGTCGCGATGTAAGTCTCTGATGCTGCCGTGTCTCGCTTCACGGTATTCCCTCGCTACTCTTCATCGTGAGGTAAGATCGTGAGGTCTTGTTCTGAATCCAGCCCGCTTTTCCTCGCGAGGCAGCCTCGCGATTGGATGTCGCGAGTATTTCTCGCTAGGCGTGAATCTGACAGATTATCGTTCTCATCTCTTTGCCCATCCAATTCTTCACCTTCATGCTCCAGATGATTAGTGTATGATGCTCCGCTCCTCAAATATATAGCATTGCATTGATTTGGAGGAGTGTGATTCTTCGGATTTTGCTCGGTATTACTTGGGAATTGCCCTTGCCTGTGCATTCCAGCTCTTTCAGTGGCCATCTGCCCCACTTGGTTCTTAATCATCTTTACTTGTTTTCCAAGGGCTATCACCGTGTTGTTAATGGCGTTGTTGTGCTCTCCGGGCTGCTGACTATTCCCAAGCTGTTGAATCTGAATATTTTGTTGAGCCACAATTTGTTGGTGACTCGCTGCGATTTGCTGATTGCTCACCAATACTTGCTGCATCATCTCTTCAAGGCTCGGCTTCTTGGGCTCCACTATCATTCCATTATTAACAAAAAACCGGTGGTAGTTCTTTGAGCATCTCGCAGATCGCATAAGAAATATTTGGGTGATTCCTATTATTGGGATGATAGGGTGGGTTCCCACTCGATTTCCTTGGCCATTCTCCTTTGGTTCACATATTGAACCTCCTCGATATTCTCGCATACCGCCACGATCATTTGCCCTTTCCTCTCGACTTCATACTCTTCTGCAGAGATGTAAATTTCTAACAGATCATCATATCTCATTATCAAGCTCGGCGTGAGAACTTTTCCGATGGGTCGCTCTCCATTGGCCATCGATAAGCGTTGGATGCCATCTCCTCAATTATTCTCAACGCTTCATCTATTCCTCGATTGAGAATACATCCTCCGGCTGACGCATCAACAATGCTCCGGGTGTTAGCATTGAGTCCATTGTAAAATTGGGTCACTTGCTGTTCAGGTGAAAACCCATGCTGTGGACACTTGCGGAGTAGGTTTCTGAATCGTTCCCATGCCTCAAATAACGACTCATCTTCCAATTGTGAAAAGTGGGAGATCTCGGCAATGATTTTCTGCGCCTTGGCAGATGGGAAGTATTTGGACAGGAACTTCTCACAGAGCTGCTCCCACGTGGTAATTCTCGATCTGTCTAGACTCTTGAACCACTCTTTCGCCTGACTCCGCAGCGAAAATATAAACATCCGCATCCGGATGGCATCAGCTGACACTCCATTCTGCTTGATAGTATCACATATATCAAGGAATGCCTCTAAATGTGCGTTGGGGTCTTCAGTAACCCCTCCCCCAAACTGCTCCGCTTGGATCATGCTTATGAGGGCATGTTTCAGCTCAAAATTATTAGCATTGACGTTCGCCCCATCTTCCACCTTGAACCGATCATTCGGTGGCTTTGTATACGTGGTTGAGCGGTATGGGCGTGCTCGCCCACCAAACGGGCCCATCTCGATTATTCAACGCCGATTGGCATTGCATTCGCGCTAACATCGCCTCCATCTCGGCCATCTGATCTTGGCCTTGAGGTTGTCTTTCTGCCATTGCTTGTTGTCTTCTTTCTCGGCTCTCTCTCTTGTGTGATCTTTCAATCTTAGGATACAAAGGGATAATTTCTTTCCTTTGGGACCTTGTAATCATGCACTGCACAGAGAGATAAAAATCAGATCAGATCCAAGAAGCAACACAAAAATAATATATATATATTTTTTTTCAATTTTCAATTTTTTTTAAGCCTAAATTAATAACTACAATTCAGAAAATTATAACTATGTAATCTAAACAGTCCCCGACAACGGCGCCAAAATTTGATCGCTAATATTCCTACCAAATAAATGATAGTAAAACAGCAAGTATATATATCGTATCCACATGGACTGCGACTCGAGAACACAACAAATAATTAACACAGAATCTTGATTATTATCCAGGCAACAAAATATCAAGAGATATAGAATAATAAAAATAGACTCAAAATATAACAAATGAATAAAATCAGATATAAAAGACTGACCCTAGGGATGTACTTAACCTAACCAGATTCACACAATTAACCTATTAATCTGTTTACCAATTTAATCCACATTCATATGAAGGATCACTAATGTAACTATAGTTTCCGCCAGGACAACCTATAGTAGTAGGTTAGCCTAAACTCTATCTCCGTCGGGTCTCAAGAAAAGTAAGCTAATTACTAAAAGCACACAAAGATTTAACCTCCTACAGTTCATCTATCTCCGCCAGATCTCAAGGCAAAAACTGTATTATGAATTCAAGATATCGATTATGCAATTAATTCCGCCAAGACATCAGTCACATAACTAGCATGCATCCCAACACATGAGAATTAAAGCCAAGAATCATAAATCATGAATGAGACGGCAAAACAGTATCAATAGATAACTCATATAAATCTAGTCAGACATACAAACCCTAGGATCAATACGAAATTTAGCTACACATAATTAAATTCCTAAAGCAATATATAAATAAAGAAAGCATAAATTGAATTAGATAGATAAAACCGTAAGATTCCACGATGTACAATGTCGCGACTTGAATCCGGAAGATAAACTGACTTAAATAAACAAAACTATGAAACCTGGAATCGAATAGCAATTCAAAAACAAAACTAAAGAACTAATCTATAAAAAAGTGCCAAAGGAAATAAAAGAAAGAAAAGCTAAATGGGTTCTGTAATCTCTTGTGGGATAAGCTCTCGTGTAATGCCTCCAATCCTCAATTGTGTGATGCGTGCGTGTTTATATGCATTACGTAAGATGCGTGCGTGTATATATGCATTACGTAACCTTAGGGCCTCGCAATGCGTGCTAGCGGCCAAAAGATGCGAAAGATTCTCGCGAGACTTCAAAATATGCTGCCAAACCATTGCTCCTCGCGAGTTAGCCTCGCGACCTTAGGTCGCGAGCACAACTCGCGAGTTGTGCTTTCTCGCGCTGCGCATTGTGCGACTCCGCTGTTTCGCTCCGTTCTCTCTCGTCCGGACTCCGAATTGCGATCCGTTAGCGCCTAGGGACTCCTATCGAGATGATCTTTAACATAGTAAACTTTGTAAATCCATCCTTGTTAAATCCATTACGTCATATTCAACGTCGTTTTCAAACAGTTCTTCTTCGCACGAGCTCGCGATTGGGCTAGCGATTCCTCTTTATCGTGATCCACCTTTTTTGACATCAAAACCTGTGCTAAAATGACATGAAATACACACGGTATAATATCTTCCAAGGTAAACATAAATATATCAAAAGATAACTCAAAAGATCTCTTATCAATTATAAATGAAACGAATATAACCTTATAAATCAGGTAAAAATGAGGCTTATCATAAGCCTAGAGTGTTTAAATCGCCACGTATCTTAGCGTATTTGCAGAAGATCCTGTCATGTCAAAAGACTTTTTCAGAGTTGCAGAGCTACAGTGTACGATGATGTAGACCTTTGGCAATGACGTACGACGATTCTCTATCGGAAGAATTCAAACTACAAATAGAAGGATCTGATTGGTGATCCCTCCAACAATATTATTCATCATCATCTCTATAAATACACACATAATCTAACCTTTGAAGGTTACCGAAACGTTGCGCAAATGAATAGTCTAAGCAATCAAAGCTCAAAGCCTAAGTACTTTAAAATAGCGATTTCGAAGAAAGAAGTCTACAGTGCTATCAGTAAACCTTCAGAGCTCACATATACGTATTAGTTCAAGGTTTCAGTATTCACTTTCTTAAGTCTAGGATACCTATGTTGTAGATCTCAAGCCTAGACATACTGAGTTTGTTGCCTATGACAACTCAGATTCTTCTACAAAACCCCCAAAGTTGTGTAGAAGTTTGGACAAGTAGGTAACGAAGTGTTAGTTCCTGAAAGCTTGGTCATCTAGCACCCGTAAGGTAGAGGTTAAGTCGATTGCATCCAAAAGTAGTCAGCGGTTTCTAGCACCAGTAAGCGTAAAAAGAACGCCAAGTTAGATGGGATAATGTAAGGTGAACTCAGTATCTAGGTTAACTCTTGTAACCGTAAATAAGATCCAATCCGAAGTTAGTAGATTGACGTCTGTGGACGTAGGAGTTGATCACTCCGTAGATGGGATAATGTAAGGTGAACTCAGTATCTAGGTTAACTCTTGTAACCGTAAATAAGATCCAATCCGAAGTTAGTAGATTGACGTCTGTGGACGTAGGAGTTGATCACTCCGAACCATGTAAAAATCAATGTGTCTTTTACATTCAATATTATTATTTATATTGCATTTTATTGATCTATCATTACCAGCACAGTATTGTTTTGAAATCCTCTATCAATATCTGATTGATAATGAAGACATACAAACTGAAAACTGACTAAGCAATATTTGGCTAAGTGTTCGAATCAGTTTAAGGTTTTAAATAAGGCAAATTTTTAACCACCATATTCCTCACGCTTCGTGGGAGGCAACCCACGTTTCTTTATGCTTTGTTGTTTCTTTTCTTTTCGTTATTTTATTTTTTATTGTGTTTTTATTTCTCGTTTTGGCTTTGTGTGGTGCAGGATTAGGAGTTGCATTATTTAAGAGTCATTGGAACATGGATAGGAAAAATTGAGGTGAGAACGACATTTTTGCAAACAAAAAGAACCCAAGCATCGGACGCGAGCAAACCGGTGTTGAGCACATTGCAAAACTCGTCCAGGAAGGTATCCTAAGCGCCGGACACAGCGAAATCGGCATCGCGGTACTATTCGAAAGATTCCAAAGAGCTCACCCAACGTCGGAAGCGATGAAACCGACGCCGGGGTGTTATTAAAAAAAATCTCACACGTATAAAAGGGCTAGGGATGCCAAACCCTAGCCCACTCAGATATTCAGCACCGCTCGTCAATCTCCAACGCCTCCACTCCGTCTGTCATCCGCATCCAAAGACAAGGTTCGCCGTCTGTCCAGTTCAAAGATCTCATCCTCCGCGCCCAAAGAACCACTCACTCTACGCTCGCTCTGCATCGGTACTTGCTCCCAGCGTCGCCCAATTCACCTCAGTGCTCGCGCGCACGTTCCACTCGACTTCCATCCGATGCTCGAGCTCTGTCCGGTGCTAGCTCACCCGACGTCCAACGTCCGACGCTAGTTGACCCGACGCCCAGTATCCATGCCCAGCGCCCGTTCCGTCCGCGTCCCAGTGCTTGTTTCCATCCAACGCCGTGCCCCAGCGCTCGCCCGTTCCGTCTCAGCTCCGCTCGACGCTCAATCGCATGGGCACAGCGCCCACGTGCTTGGTTACTCTCCGCATTCGCTCGCTCGATGTCGGCACTTTCGGTCGCCCGGCCTTTGTGCCCCACGCCGCCCGACCTCAAGATCATACCGGCCGCTACCACCTCCGTCCGGTAGCGTATTCTCTCTTCGTTCGGCGCTACCCCAACCCAATTTCGACATGGTTCGAACCAAGCAAGTTACCGGATCTAGCTCTCACCACCCGTGAGATGATGATGTTCTTATGGAGGAACCCGTGGAAGACATCAGTAGAATGTACTCAGCCATATTTCCTATTTACAATCCGGTGGAAGGTACACTCTATCGTCGTTTTAGACAGCAAGATATAACTCCCCCGTGTTAATTCAATTGGCAATTGATGCAGAGTTTAGGTATTGAAGATAAAATTAAGAAGTATTTAAAGAACCTAAGATTCCTTCAATATGCTGTGATGAATTTGCGGGGCATTCCCCAATGTTGATTGAATTTTATTGCACCATGAACATTGATAATGAATCCAACTCTATGACATATCGTGTGTTTGGTCAAGAGTATATTGTTACGCCTCTTATTATGAAGGAGGTATTCGGATTTTCGACTTCGGGAGCGCTTTGTGCCACCCATATTTGATGTTAGAGAGGCATGGCAAGAGTTGTCAGGATTTAACAATTGGTCATCGGTAGGAATGCCGAGTGGATTCATTAAGGGTGCTGCATTGGCAATTGTAACAGCCCGCTATTCCAAAGGACGGATTAGCAGGGACTATTACTTGGAATGAAAATTAAGAAGTGTATAAAGAAAATGGGATATTGAATTGTGGGACATATATCAAGAAAACTTCTAGAACTTTGAAGCATTTGAGATTAAGCAAACATAATTTACATATGAGAGACTAGACCATCAGATCTTTAACAAAAGGGTTCAATTGATCTGAAGAAAATTAGTTCTTTGTTCAAAATATAACTTAGTGTTCTTGCAGCGGAAAACATGTGAAGTACACATATGACGATGTGCACTCAAGGTTCACTGTCGTGACAAAGGTTTCCTCTCGCTCAACACCGCTCCATCGCATCACTCACCAACTCGCACATTTAAAACAAACATGCGGTGAGTACAAAGATGCACTCAGTGGACTTATGCCAAAAACATTTATTATAACTTTGAATTACACTGCCCCATCAGTAACACACGAGGTTTTATTTGAAATGCTCGTGCTTACTAAACATTTTCTGTCATTTTCATAAACTTGTCTGGCCAGACATATTTTCTATCTGTATGATCCATATCACATCTCATATAACATCATCTTGCGCCGTAGAAGGAGGCCTTCTTCCACGGACGCTGTGACCGGCCGAGCAAACATTTAAGCACACAGTCACCGTAACCGACTGAGCAAACCTTTCGGCAAGTGCAGTTACCATAGTGTACACGTTAATCCTTGCCAGGAATTGTCCTTCTAGCATAGGATCCGAATTCGATTTTCATTCATAGTTGGTAGCGAACCAGCAACTTGATTATCATTCATAGTTGGCGAACCAACACTGATAGGATCCATACATAAAACATAAATATTTTGGGCAGGTAATTAAATAACAGCACTTCATCATTTCCTCAAAAGAAAGCATCATAAATAAAGACTTTTCATTTCGAAGAAAGCATCATAAATAAAATATTTGTCATTTCGAGAAAAAGCCCATCTGGTACATCCTCATTCTCAAAATGACTTTCGTTCCTTTACTTTCGTTGCTAATTTTCGTACTCCACCTTTACGTAAGAAACTAATTTAGTACGTCGGTCGCATTTTTGGAAATCGTCAAGATCTAGAATAACTCGATAACTTTTGAATCTTATTAAGATTTATTAACTATACATATAAACTTTCTAAAGACTTCGTATCTTTTAACCAATTTAGCACGTCTTTTCATCGAATATTCTAACTTATGACTTTTCGTTTTCAACTGCGACGAAACCTTGTCTCGGAGCACGTACTCATCATTTAAATGAATCATTGAACTCATATTGACATTTTTTTGGTAAAATTATTTCAATTATGTAATCGATTCTTATAAAAGAGATATTCTCATATCTCTAATGCATCTTACACGTCTTAGTGTATCTAATCAATGCAACCCATATTTATATTAGGTGTAAAGCATAATTCTACTCACGCACGAATATATTTCATATGTTTACACTTTACTAAGTCATTTTTAACGTCATAACATATACTTCTCAACATTCACATATAAAACTTATTAACTTACATATATATACTCTATTTCTAATCGATTTCTAATCACATTCTCATAAGTCTCGATTTTTCACATTAACAACCAATCATGCTCGAAAATACACATATATGAACTAACTTAAGCATAACACTTTATAATTCAAAACCTTACGTCACTTAACAAAACGTTTCGACGTAAAAATATTATACCTTGTTTTAAAAATCTCATAAATTCATAGTATATCTAAAATATATTTTTGGGACTAAATATGTGATTATACTTGATAAAATAAATTTAAAACTCTAATCTCCCAACCTTAATATTTTTGATCCTTATCAATATATTTTCAAAACTTATCCAAAAATTCCTATAAATTCACAACACATACTATATTAACATAGGATCAATAATATGTAATAACATTAGACATAGAAAAATTTGACATCATAACTCTTCACCTTATAGCTCTCGAAAATTTTGAAAAGTTTAATAAACAATTTTCAAAAATTCTAATTAATTCATACAACACATTTTATCATCCTACATGTATGCCATAGTTCTCGAAAATTTCATGAAATAATTCCTAATTTTTTCCAAAAATTATGAGTTAAATCACACATGCTTAAACAATACTAACTATCATCAATTCATGCTCAAAACAACAATCAAAATTCATTTTCATCAACATATAATTTATATATATTTTCGGTTTTAACAAGAGAAATTATAACATGCTCACATTTGCACTAAATTCATAATACATGCTTATAAACATCATATAAACATATTTAATTGACAACTTTAAACATTCAACATAATTTATCCAATTTCACATAAAATAACAATAGCATATAACTTAAAATTTTATGGTTGGATTTCTAATATTTTTGTATAAATAAGAAGCTTGTAACAATTCTAACATTTTAATTGGAATCGATCGTCGACGAAAACGTTTTTTTAACTAAGATTTGAAGAGAAAACTTGATGAACTTTCCTTTTTTTTTTTCTCTCAAAACTCACAGCCCTCTCAAGATAAAATGGAGATGAGTTTTATTTATTTTGATGATATAAGGTATTCATCAACTTGTAGCAACATATCTAATAAAAGTCAACAACATTTAATTATCTTATCCCTTTGAAATGATCACCTTTTACTAGATACAAAAATAATACATAGTTATAATTAAAATAAAATCTTGTCAAATTTCTTCACACTTTTTCGGTCATCTCATGCAAGTAGAAGATAAATATATTATCTCACCATATAATTAATTAATCACCTATCATTTTGTCACAGCCCGACTACTTAACCAAGTAATTAATCAAGTAATTAGGCTGTGACGTGGGTTAAGAAGGAACTTCTGATAATCGATAACCACAAATATGACCAATAATCCATGTCCAAACAATACTTGACCTCAATCTTTGTCATGAAAGAATTTAAACGTTTATAGCAATGTGTGACCTTAACTTTCATCATGAAACAATCAAAGCTTTATGTTTCAAAGAAGTGAAATAAGTTTGACAAAGGTTGATTCTAAGTCCTCAAACCACAATAAAGAATCAAATGAAGAAGAATAACGGTTGAGAACGAATAATCACAAAGAATATCCAATAATAAGGGTAGACTTTATCAAGGTAACCAAATTAGTGACTCACAAATCAACTCATTATTGAATAACTGTTTGAAAAATCCTGAAACCTTTCAACCAACGAACATGTGAAATCCTTGTTTATAGAAGCAATCGACATCATAATAGAGATATTGAGGTCATAACATTAGAACAACGATTCTTATCAGAAACATGATCACTTTGTCATAGCGGAACACATAAGCAAGTAAAGGCCCAAGTCGGTTACGAGAAGTGTGGTTGAGAATTATGTGTGGTGACATAATTCTCTGGGCAACACAACATGATAACTTCAATGAAATAACATTAACAATTTGAACATTTTCATCATGGATCAAGACATTTAGAGAAGCTCATTTTCACAACATTCGATTCCAACATCCTCTCGAGCTCAACCTGCACGTTTAGAAATATATGCAGGGCGTGAGTACAAAAATGCACTCAGTGGGTATACGCCGAAAACATAAAAACATTGCTCTTAGAGCTATAAGATTGACTTGTCATAACATTTGCAACACACATGAATTTTAGTAAAATAACCTGTGCATGCTTTTCATAAATAAACACTTACTTGCTTTCATTTCATAACATCATCATAAAATATGCATATGCATGTTCTCATGTTGGTCGATAACTTTTCCTTCCCATATCCACGGATTCTTTCTGCGTGTTGAGAAGTAGGCCTCCTTCTCAAACACCTTAACATCACATACCCATATTGGACCCGAAGGGTACCAATTACGGTCATACCCGACGTCGTACATTCTTTCATTCATACTTTCTTTCTTTCTTTTTCTGTGGATAGGTAAATGCATTATGCTCATGCTCATGCTCAAAATAGGCAAGTCATTTAACTTTGAAACTTTGCAAGTAAATGCAATTCATTTCATTTGAAAACATAAAAAGCATAAGCATATCATATTAGAAAATATTTATACCCACCTAGTGACAGTCACTCGACGACTGTACTTTTTGTCTTTCATATCTTTCTTCTTCTCACTTGGTCCATCAATCCACATAAAACAGTATGAAATCCTATCAAGAACCAAACAAGAACATAGCTTATCTTAGTTGTCGATACAACTATATGTTCTCCATATACAAGACGCTAAGGTCAATAAACATTCGGGTCATTGCATCCTTTAACGTCTTAACATATAACAAGACTTAATAAAACATCATATGACTAAACGAGCATAGAAAACTCGACAACAAGCTTAAACCATTCAACCTTAACCAAAAACCTAATGACCCCTTAAGACATAGCTTATGTCCGATGTCATAAATCGCGCAAGACGTCGTCTATCTTAGACGAACCTCTATACATGCTCAACTTATCATCAAATATCACTAATCAACCAACAAAATCCAAAGATCAAAGCTTTAGCATTGAAACTCAAACTTGACGTCAAACTAAAATTTTTCAATTTTCGGATACGTCGGCCGAAAAATCCAAATAAATCATTTTAAGCTTTATTCATATCATAGAATCCAAATATGAACTCAAAATGATAAAATAAACTAAAAATCCAACATTACAAAGGCTAGGGTTTTTGGCCACTTTAGGGGTTTTCCAACGGTTTCGATTTCAAACATTTTTCTTACTCAAAACATATTTATATCAACTCCTCAACACATATATAAAAGAATATTAAGCATATGAACATCATAAATTCAATATCAAAGCTTCCATAATTTTTGAAAATATCAAAGTTCCAAAGAATGGATATAAGCTCAAAATTTCAACGTTAAACAATTTATCTGTGATGAATCGAACATAACTTCAAGAAATCATCAAACAACATCATATCCTTCATAATTATTCCATAATGACCAAAAATTATATATGCTCATAAGTTCATATTTTTAAAAATTTCAAACCATAGATGTGTTCTAAGGATTGAATTATACCTTAATTCGAAGACGGATCGAAAATTCAACGGTTGGATCCTTCAAAATTTGGCTTGAAAATTTTGAAAATTTGAGTGTGTGAAAGTGTGTGTGTAGACGTGAATTTGGGAGAAAAAATGGAAGTGAATAGTGGTTTCCAAAAATTTATGTGTATTTAATAACAATTTCTATTTTATTTTTCATTTTCTTTAATAAATGATTAATCATCATTATTCTAGAGAATTCCACCAATTTCTCCATTTCTTATTTTCTTTATACATGATGAATAATCATGTTTCTAGAAAAGGCACATTTTTCTAGAAATACATGCTTTTCGAGGAAAAATACTGATGTTATAAATACATACTATTAATCCATATTGTTCCGATTTCAAAACTCAATTTCTGATAAAATGTTATTTGCTTGAAATTCTCTTTTAAACTCAAATAACATATTATAAACATCAAAATTTGATTATAAAAATATTTTTGTCCTCAAAAACCATTTTTAAATATTTTGCTCTTAATCGGAGCTTAATCGGCAAACGCCGACGTCACAAAAGCATAGATTTTGAAATTCTCAATTTTATGAAATCAAGACTTTATTGAGCATGTATCTATCATCTGAAGACCTTTGGAATCTATGTCTTCTTATTCTATACAAGACCTAAGAATCTTATCTTAGGTTCCATCTCGAATCGATCTCGAATAAATCTCAAATTCTATTTTTGTCGACGCGAAGCTTAACATAAAAGCTTCTAGCTTAAACAACTCTTTCTTAAGGATGCAATGCCCTTCTCATAAGCTCTTAATCAAGAGCTAATCTCTGCCACAGGAGTACGGGGTATTACACATTTTCAACCTTAATTGAAAATATCTTCTTTCTTTTTCTCTTCATGTTTTGGCAATCACAAAATGTAATGAAGATGGTTTTTAATTATTTGATGTTAATATACATCAATATCATCTTTAGCAAAATCTAATTTAAAAGTCAACAATTACAACTCCTTTGTTTACTAAAATATTACATCTTTACTAACAAACAAAAATAATACATTATCACTTCATTTATTAATTATTTCATCTTATCACTAAATTTAATACCTTTCATTATCAAACACATCATTATCAACTAAAGGTAACAAAATTCTTCCGTTCACACAAAGGAGATTTCGTCCATCACTATGTAATACTCATCATTTTATTTTTTTATCATCTTATATAATACATACATTAAATACATATCACTTTCAAACAATTTGATTTTTCTTCTTTTCACACTTGCACACACTAATTTTCGGTCACTACCCCATAATACCTCTCATCATTTCATTTATTTAATAATTATCTTATATCTACTTTAATAACATCTCAACATCATAATAATTATACATCAATATCATAAGAGATGGAATTTTTCTCTCTTTCACACTATAGCACAATTTTCGTCCACTTTGATGTAAAATATGCTACATGTCCTATTTTTTTCCATTTAATAGCAATGTGACATAATATAAGTCTTAGATGATAAAATAAATCATAGCAAAAATAAATAAGAACAATTCTATGTCTTAACATGAAGTTTTCGAATCATAACTAGAAAATAAGAATAAATTATCCAATCTTCATCCATTTAATAACTAAAATTATTTTAATGAAGGATTATATAAAAAAATGCTCTTATTTCATAAAATAATCATAGGACTTTAAATATTATAATTCTTTAAACGTTATACTAAATAATCAAATCGTTTCAAAACGTTGACATTTGAATCGTCTCAAAGCGTTAATAAAAAGGTCTTAGTCACCTTATTCGTTCTTCGTTAATAAGGAATTAAATTCTAAGCTTCGTCGCTTTAGAAAATAACGTAAGACTAACTATCGAAGTTTTAATCGACGTTAGAATAATGCTCTCGAAGGAATAACATATAAATATTCCTTAATTGTAATAACCCGAAAAATTTAAAACTTTTATTAGTGATGCTTAGACAAATTATTTGTGGTGCTTAAAACTTAATTATATTTAAGGTAACCAACGAAACGAATTAGAATCGATTCGGAGATCGAAAACTAGAGAAAAAAAGCTAGTGACTAGTCCTATCGGATTAGGGTTTTTGAATAGCCTGAACATAGAATGAAAGATCGAGAATGAATCTCAACAAAAAGATTTTATTTCTAGAATCCTCTCATGAAAATATGTGAGAAGCCAAAGAATGAGAATTTTCGAGCATGCTCGCCCGGTCAGTCTTAAAAGTACTATTCATGAGACGGAACAATTTTCAGTCTGTGCTAATCATGAAAATTAATGATAACAATCAAAATCATGAAGGAATATATTATTATGAATTTAGAAATTATAAGAATCAATTTTGAAAGAAATTCCGGAAGAACTTAACCGAACGCCGGGAAAATATACCGAAAAAATCCTAAATTGATCCGAAAAACCCGAAACTCGAACCAAGGGTCTAAATCAATAAAAATGATTTATAAGACTCAAATTAATTATGAAAGCTCAAGAATTCAATAGAATTTCGAATGAGCATAATTTAATCGCCGGACGCTGTTTTTCCGCGATAACTCGGAATTGACTTATCGGATGCCATCCAAACTTCATGAAATTATTATGAACATTGAAAAGAGTATTTTTAAGGCTATTTAAGATAATAAAACCATAAGCTTCCGAGAAATCAATCGAAAGCGCGTTAAAACTTAAAAAGTCGGTATTAACATGCCAAATCGGGTAATTTGACCATTCATTCTCCCAACTACCACCAAGACCACCCCAAATGGGTTAATGACAGCCCTTTAGGCTTCCAAGACAGTAGCCATTTCGTCCATTACAGCCTTCACCTTTGAGAGCCATTTTCTCTCTCTTTTTCAAACTTTTCTCATTTGTTCTTCAAGCTTTTGAGCTTCAATCCCCCATTCCAAACCATTACAACTCTCAAATAATTATTCTAAGACCATAGAAAGATAGAATTCATCATCCTCTTCCATCCTAATGGAGAGTTTGAAACCCTAGTTTCGAACCCTTTTAATTTCGTGGCTTTTGAGCCACCAAATTCTCTCAAGCTATGAATGAAATATGCTTATAATAATGTTATAAGCTTGTATTTAAAATTTGAGAATTTTTGGAGTATGTTTAATATTTTTTTATTTATGTTTTATTTCTTTTTATATGAGATAAAGCATGCTTTTGTGAATATTATTTGATATTGTTGCTTGTTGATGTATTAGGAGCATGTATAATAAATATGGTAATTTTCATAATATTTTTGGAATTTTCTTGTATTTTGTTTGATTTTATTTGTTGAGAAATAGTTGAGATATAATGTTTAATATATGATATGAACATCATATATTAATCTTGAAATTTTTGAAACACTACTATTTTTCAAAAATGGGCAGAATTTATTTAAGTATTTTTAAGCCATTGTTTGATTTTATTTGTTGAGAAATAGTTGAGATATAGTGTTTAATATATGATATGAACATCATATATTAATCTTGAAATTTTTGAGACACTACTCCTATTTTTATGAAAAGGCCGAAACTATATATATATATATGTAAGGATTTATTTGATTTTATTTGTTGAAAATATTTGGTATATGATGTTTAGAAATAATATGAACCTAATATGCATTCTTGGAAATTTAGTGAACACATATATAATATATGTGTAAGGACAAAAAGAATTCCAAACATTGGTTCATATTATAATTTTTAGTTGACGTTTTATGTTAATATTACATGTTATTGCATAATATAAACATTTTGTGAATGAATGAAATTATTGAATATGTATACATGTAATATAGTAATTACCGAAACCATGAGTGATGAGAAGCATATGTTTAAATTTTAATGTATGATATGAGATGATATTTCATGCTTAGTATATGATATAAGCATGATATAAATTTTGTGGAATTTATTGAACACCAATGCTCATTAAATCATGAATACCAAAAACTATATGCTAAATTAACCCATGGATTGAATTGAAAATTAAATTCTATAGTATGATAGGAATATATCATGATTTTATTAGAATTTATTGGATACATATGCTAATTATTGCTAATTATCGAAAACATAGCAAAATGGTTAAGTATAAGTTTAATTCTAATGTTAAATGATGCTATGATAGTTAGCTATAAGCTTGAAATGAATGGTTGTGATTGTGATGAACGAATTGAACACTTATACACACATACACAATAGTTTTGCATTATGTTAGAAATTAGGGTTTTCTAATGCTCTAGTATATTTTATGTTGTGTATGGTGTTGTATGGTGTGGAATGGTTTATGTTTATGTTGTACCGACAAACCAAAACCCCAAACGTAAACAACATAATACTATATGTACGAGAATCCAAAAGAAATCGACCAATTTCGATAACTTTAGAAGGAATTAACGAGAATCGAAGTTAGACATAAATTAGGGTTTGCTATTAGTAAAATGATACTCAAACGTGAGTTCCTAAGTTAGAAAAACCAAAAGCAGAGCTACAACGTTGATACTCAATAACGACAACCCAATACGACGTTAGATTGAACGATTATACAACTTATACAATCCCCGGCGAGTTAAGAGAAACAAACAACGTCGTAAAGTGTAAACAAAGATTCGAACATAAGATGTCGATCCTTATGTCTCAAAAGTGGAGTTAATATTCCCTAAGGAATTCATCTATTCCTAAAGTACTTACTTACATGATAGCATGTGATCACTCGAGTCATAAGTCAAGACTCCCCGTTATTCGTCGTGTTAATACGACAAGTTGTCAAGCATAACCTACTAGGACGTAACTATAATTGTTAAGTCTAGATAGTGGCTTGAGAATATCCTAATATACCAATCGCAACTTGAATACTAACAATCAATAACGTAATAATATTTAGAAGGACATTAAGGTTAAGAGTCGAGGATAGACTCGGAGTATGTGATTCATAAGTTGAAGTTCACCTATGAACGATGAGATAATATAGTTTAAGAATTGGGAAAGTAAGATAATAGAAATTATCTTAAAACAATCACATGAAATCATAAAAAAACTCTAATTGGGAACTGTAAGTCGTAATTTATAAACGATCTTCGATCAATAGAAGGAATCTAAGAAAGGCTATTTTCTTATGAAGGGTTTGATCAGTAGGAAAATCTGATTATAACCCTCTCCCGAGGATCTATCTTGGATGTTTAATTTACCATACATTGATTATATACCTAGCACACCTATATAATTAATTGCAACACGTAGGGGTTTTCTCATGTTTACCTGCCAATCTGTCGAGGTAGAATGGATCAAGACTCGTGCTTTGATCTTCTGGACTGTATCCCGATTGCCTAAACTCCAATGCCGAGTGAGGACAATCTATGGAGAATGCTATAGAAAAACATCTCTACTTTTTCTCTCAATTTTTGAAAATTCTCACTATATAGAAATAGTAATTCTCGAAAATATCACTTTAGGATTAGCCTTGATTATCTCTCTCACCTTATATTTATAATGCTACCCTAATCCTATCATGATAGGATTTATGCATATCTAATAAATATAATCATATCACTTAAGATAGCGTAGACAATATTATTTTAACGTCGATTGCGTATCGATAATTGACATCTCGCAATCTTTTCTAAGTTTTAAGCTTAGAATTAAATTCCATTATTATTGGAATAATTTAATAAAGTGATTCTGACTTTATTCGACCATTTTGAGATAGTCGATATCGTTTTGAAGCGTTTCACGTTAACGTTTAGTGATGACTTGAGAATCAGTCAGCGATCAAGGAATTATGATATTTAAATTCCTATGATTATTTTATGTACTTAGAATATTATTTAGCATTGAATTAATGCTAGAAAATTTTGGAATTATATTTTGATTATTTAGATTCTCGAAAACCTAAATCGAAATTAGGGTTTTCTACCTATGGATTGATTCCACTAATTTTTCCTATGATATAATTTATCATCTAGGATATATATTATGCTATGTATCTACTTATAGCATGAAAATGAATTTTGGGCATTAAAATGTCATGAGAAACGCTATGTGATTTAACATAGGATTATTTTTATTTTGATCATCAATTTGTGTTATATCTTAAGTGTAGGATTAATACACACTTACCAAGTAAAATTTGTAGATGAATTATGTTTAGCATTTTGCTATATGTAAATAGCGAAAACTTTGACTTAATTGTACAATTAAATCTTGATTTTATACACTTGATTGCTTATATTTTTGGGATAGAGTGTACATTATACACTTGCATAATACATCACAAAATCTGAAAATTTCACCTCTAATACACACAAGTTGACACATACAAGAGTGTGAGACAAAATTTTCTTTGTTTATTCCCAAACCTTTAATAAAGCTTTGCAAGGTTAATACCTTGTAAGAGATATTTCCATGCATGACATATGCACTTTGACCATAAAATTAATTGTGTATTGTGCCTTATTGTGTGAGAGCCGAGAGGAGTATTAAGTATGTGCATTTCTTTTCTTATTTTGCCTAAATATATATCTTTTGTCTTGAAACACTTAACACATAAACACAATTCATCTCCCGTCTCACTTCCCTCTAAAGAGCTTCCAAATAGAAACCAAACATTTTTCTCCTTCATTCTCTCCAATAATTTGAGTTTGAATTATCCTACAACGATCGACTCCGATACTTGAGGTTGATGTCGAACAAGCCGATAATACCCAAATTTTCAATAATCCTACGGTTTAAATAATTATTTTCAGCATGTATTAATTGTGTAATAAATCATGCTATCACGTTTAAGCTTAGAAATTATGTTACATATGTTAATATGTGCATAGATGTTTAGAGAGGATCGTCGAGTCCGATAGAACATTATCGACCAAAGAATGGTATCGATAGAACATTATCGACAAATGAAATGAGAAGGTTGTAAATAACCATGATTGATTGATTAATTGAATTTATTTATTTTACTTAAGAAATGCGTATGTTTAAAACGAACTATGTTAGTCATATTTGAAATTTTATTCTTGATTCTCAATATTGTTTTGATTAATGACTATGTCGTCCCAAATGAAAGTTATGAGGATTGATTGAAAGTCGTTGGCTCGCCTAGCATATATAATGTCATACGAGAATGTATGGACAATTTTTGGGATAAAATGTTTGAATTCATGTAAATCAATAGAAATTTATTGATATGAATATTTGAAAATTTTATTTCAAATCCCAAAGATGTTTACGATGATGGGTATGTTATCCGAAAAGAATGTGGGTATTTAAGGCGCATGATCCCAATTGCGAAGAACATAGGAAGATGGATTATTAGAATTTTATTCCATCATGAGAATCTCGAATTGATAGGCGAGGAAAATTTAAGCTCGAAATGGAAAAGATGTCGAGGCGATGAATGTCACTATGCGATAAATGACACGAGAATAATCTTTTTATTTGGAAGTTCACATATGGTGGAACTCCAATCATCTATGACTCTTCGTTGGAAGCAGTAAAAATATGATCAAAGAATTCGTTAGAGTCGGTTAAAGACTGAACTTCGATCATGCTCGATCGACCTTGAACTCAACTTGGCATCATGCACGACCTCGGTATCGGTATGCACGACCTCGACTTGACAATTAAAATTATAACCGACATTGTCTTGACCTCGACCTCGACTTGACTTACGCCCGGCTTTGGCGTCGTGTTAATGACCGTCATTATGTCGATAACCTCGGCAATGACCTCGGCTTTGGCAAATGATTTCGGCAACAACCCGACATCGGTATCACTTACGACCTCGGTATCGAGCTCGACATCGACAAAACTGTTTTGCGCAATGTTTTATTTTAGCTCGTTCTCCTTCGTTAGAGCTCCGATTTTCGAGCGGTTTACACTACGTACTCCTATCACGAGTACTATAATTCTTATGAAGAACCAAATCCTGATTCCTTCTCTAGAAATTGCGAGTCAGTTGATGTAAGTTATAGTTTTGTAGAGCGGGAATTGTTTTCGATGCGATTAGAATCTTAGAATGATACTAAAAGTAGTATTCCGGTGATACGAAATGCTATGACATAAAGAGGAACCTTTGATGATGACCTATAATGTTATATAAAGTTTTAAATTCTATTCATTACCCAATTTACATCATTGAGTTTAACTTCTATGACTGGTTAATTGAAATCACATGAGTTTCTCATTTTTTGAAGAAAATTTTCAACCAAAGAATTTACAAAATGTTCCTTTGAAACCAAATCCTGTGGTGAGGAAATATTTGTGTGGTGCAGCCAGCCCGTATGACCAAAGAAATCTCGGTAGTCGTCATTACGGTCTTGGACCTAGATCTAAATTATTGATTCGAAGAATATATGGATTCGAATCGTAAAATATGTTATCTTGAATCATGAACCCATATCTTTTGAAAGTTGACATGATGCAGATTTCTTGATCACGGAGACCCGATAAGTAAGATAAAGATTGACTTATCTTGTCGCCTAAGTTTTGAATTAGTAAAGTGACAAACATCCAGTGCGATGTAGGTTGACTTATTTTGGATAACCTAAAGTTTCGGATCGGTAGAGTGATAGACATCGAGAAGATATGATGTAAATAAGATCTCGATGAGGCGAGATATTTTCCACTATGGCACATGGATGCGATGATGACCACGATGGGCTTACGGTTTTGATAACGGTGAAGTTATATCTTCATGTGACTATTATGATAATGAAATGTTATGAATGAGATACTCTTTAGCATAGAATGCAAGAGTTGAAGAAAAAGGAAGTGCATGATATCCTTGGGATATAATTTCCCCTTATTATGACATAACGAGAGAGATTACAACTTATCTTTAAGATAGTTGATTGTCCTTAAAACCTCCTTAGTAGTTTGGACATGTTTAAAGAATGGAGATGCACAATATTCTTTTCAAAGAATGTATAAGTAAAGTGATAGCATCCCAGATAACAAATCTCTCGTTTTATACCTCAATCGATGAGATTATGCTTGGCGTGTCGATTCCAAGTAATTGAGACTTGGTTAAACCGATGATAATAAGATTGAGGAAACATAATCTTTGAGATGTGGGAACAGCTAGGATAGCCCTAGCATGTAAATCAAGTATGGAGAAAATATCTCCAAAATGAAGACATGGTAATGAGATGCTTGGAATTTAAGTTATGGTGTACAAATGTACTACCTTACCAAACTATATGATAATAATAGCGGTTCTAGTCACGAGAGTAAGAACCAAAGTATAATGAAGTAATATTACTTTACGAAACCATGCTTTCGAAAAAGGACAAAAGTCGAAAATAGTGAAGAAATTATGAGCTATACAATTATGAGATAGCCCATGATATGAGACAAGTTTCGGCGATATTATGACTTCGATAAGTAAAGTGATTCCTTTGAAGTAAAGCGGGGGTAGAAAGCAGATTCATTATTTGAAATGGATCTTAGTCTTGTAAATTGTATTGACACAAAACACTTGTCTTGTGTGTCTTAGAAATTAACAAGCGAGATAGCTTCTTTAGACTTTTACAGGAAATGTTTCGAGAGAACAAATGAAAAGATTCACATGGAAGAATCTTAAGATGAATCTAATTGTAAATCTTACCCCTTACTTTTGTGACGATCAATAAAGTGGAATATTAAGTATCTCGACATGGGAATGAAGCATTCATCGAATGTCGAGAAAATGGTAAAGATATTTGTCGAGGCGAAAGTATAATATGTCTCTAGTGGAAGAGTTTTATCCTATGCAAAATTTCAAAATGAATCAATAAAGATTTAGAAGAAATGGCGTATATCGAAAAGGGATATTACAAGCGATGGCACTAAATGCCGATCTGGAGTTTTCTGGAAAAGAGTTTAAAGTAAGAATATATGAAATATATTTCTAAGATCGATAAAGTGAAAAGAGAATTGAATCATTCGTCTTGGATCGAAATGAATGATAGTGTTAGGTACATCATGATCTCTCGATGAGATTAAGTTATCGAGATATTAATATCGAGGACGGATCGATATAAACCTAACCACGAATCTTATTGATAAAGCATAATGACCGAGAAGGGTAGGGTGAGCGAGAAGTAACGAAGGCCATATGAGGAAACATAATGTCCCGAGGAAAGGACAATGATGTATGAAATAGATGTTTAATTGAGCAGGCGAGAACACGTAGACGGGCACATACTTATGAAAAGCAGGAATGAGCAATCGAGAAGGCGATGAATATGAGAAAAAAAAAATTCTCGAATACCTATAATTTTATGTTCGATATAGGTGCTTCATTTTCTAACATCGCACAAGTATCGTAGAAGCGATATAACCCGATTCGGGGTAAGCAGATAGAAATGAAAATCTCTTCACCTATCACGAGAATTATGGCCATCGCGGTGTTGCTCGAGTTTATATTTTGGACCTAGAATCGCTAAGGTTCTAACAAATGAGTTAGATCATAATATCTATGTGGAACATAGATATAATTCAACGAAGTTTAAAATGGATGTCACTCACGTGATTAAAAGCATGGACATAGTCTCCATTTGAAATTCTATGCAGCGGGATTTTGGATCCTCAATTGCTTTAATTTAAGATTGGCTCGTCTAGAACTATCGTTTCACGGATGGTAAGAAAAGAGAGTTGTAGTGAAAGTTAACCCCAAGGCTACAAGTTAGAGTTCATACAGGGTATTGACTATCTTATTATAAGCGGGCATGACTTGGGCAAGGTTTTGGAAGAATTTCTACATCTTGTCCTATGATGGGACTCTAAGAGAGGTGGAGACATTTCCTATATGGAATAAGTTGTGAGATCTTCACAAACCATAAAAGTTGAATTATTTCTTGACGAAGACTTAAAAATGAAATAGAAAAGAAGGCTCAAATCGAGAAAAGATTCCAATTGTGATATAAACTATCACCTATAAATTTGAAGGGTTTAAAGGCGTCGACAATGTCATATTAATAAGGAAAGGTTATATATATATTTCAAGCAATGATAGGCTTAGAAATGAAATCATGAATGAGGCTCATGATATTCCTTATCGCCCACCCAAACGACATTAAAGTATATTATGATTCTACGAGAAAAAATTAGATAGTAAAGAATGAAATGAGCTATAACCTCATTGGCGAGCATTGTCTCGATTATAAGAGGTGAAGGCATAGTATCAATGACCTTACAAGAGGTTATAATCTCTAATGAGATACAAATGAGGATGAAATGACATAGCGATGGATTTTATGAAAGGTTTGCCAAAGTCACAAAGAAATAACACTACTATATGGGTAGTAGTGATCGACTCATAAATATGCTCGTCTACCTATTCGGATGACTCGGATGTCGATAATTTATCTAGGTCATACATAGGAAATCGTATCTATCACGAGGGGATTTTTCACCAAGCTTCAGGCCCGACGGGCCAGCCCAGGATCAAATGCAAGGAATAACAACACGTCCCACTCCGGATAACCCGGACCTGAGGGTGACTAATACTAGAATAGTATTTTAGGACCAAACGGCTAAGATAAAGATGCATATCAATTGTAAACTAGCATGCTTGACATAACATAAAATGATATCGTAACAATTCAAATGGTTTAGGCCATCAGACCCAAAGACTTAACACTGATCTGATGGACCTCGATAGTTCATAACATCATAAATAACATAAGAGAGTTCAGAGATTGCAGCGGAAAGTGTGTGAATACATATATGAAGATATGTATTCAGGTGAAACCACAAATTCTTAATAAAACGGTCGAGGACCTTTGGACCTCAACACCTCCTCCATCACCACCATTAGAGCTCAACCCGCACATTTAAAACAAATATGCAGGCTAAGTACAAATAATGCACTCGGTGGACTCATGCGAAAACATTTGATAATTTTAATTTACCGCCAATATCATGGTAAGTCACAAGAGGTTTTAGTTGAAATGCCTTGTGCTTACTAAAACATTCGGTTCAGTAAACATCGCCGCCGAGCATTTTCCTCGTGTGTATGATCCATATCCCATAATCATATCTCATCACATTATCAAAGATCAAACGCCGAGAGGAGGCCTCCTTCTATGACGCCAGAATCGCCGTTGACCCATACAAAGACACAACACGTTCAGTGTACACGTTAGCCCTAGCCAGGCATTTATCCTCCGGCATAGGACCCGATATCGATTTCATAAAAAGGTTGGGTGCGACCCAACAAATGACAGATCATATCATGTCATCCAACCATCACGCCATGCATAACAGATAGGATCCATACACAAAACAGAAATATTTTGGCAGGTAATGTTGTAAACATTTATCAACAGTTGAAGACTAAGCATTGTAAATAAATTCATTTTGGAAAGATAGCGAAGTCACATTTTGTTTGAAAAGAAAGCCCACCTGGACTATGATTCGTCGTAAATTGAGTCCTAGGTTCGTTTGCTTGTCAGTGTCCAATCGTCTCGTTCGCGTCCACACCTTTACGCAAAAGCGATATTTTAGTACGTCGTTCACGCTTATCGAGACTCTCAAAGTCTAAGACAAATTCGATATTCTATATCGATGTAAACTGAATTCCTCGATGAATTAAATACGCTTTCAAATACGTAATTCAATTGAACTATTCTCGTTCCTCGAGATACGTTCAACTATTTCGATTTAACCTTTCCGGTTTAAACGTTCAACGTATAAGCACGTTTCTCGATATAAGAATTTCATTTGTGAAATCTTTTCTTACTAATGAGGTATCATACTCAATTAGTACGTCTTACGCGTATTAGCGTATTTATCGATCGTATTTTCGTACGTTTGACTTTAAAAGTCAACGAAGTCAACAAAGGTCAACAAAGTCAACAATTTTGACTTTCAAATAGTAATTTCTTACCATTTCATTTTATAAATCGAATTTCGACCGATTTAAAATCGTAAAGTCCTATTTCTCGACTTGTCGTAAAAATCAAAGGACTTATTAATAAATTTTCGCAATATTAATCCTTTTAATAATTAAAACGTATATTTTCGTTTTAAAAACGTTATTGAATAAACGTTTGTCTCAAACATAGTAATCTATGTTTATAAAATTTTATAAAATCCAAATATGTCTAAAATAATTATTAGACATATAATTTATTATTAAACTGAATTAATAAGGATTTAAAATCCTTATTATTAATCGAAATTTCTCGGTAATTAGTTAAAAATTACCAAATGTCTTTCGAAATTTTTTCTAAATTACTATTGTGTATTATTATACACTATGGTCCAGAATAAGAATTAATATCATCCATATGATATTTTTTTGTCATTTATTAATATCTATATATATATATATAGGCCACAGTATTTTCGAAAATTAGGAAATAAATGTCCAAAAATTCCCAAAATTGATATGCACTTAATATAATGTCCCAACATCAATATATATCACAATTATAACCTATAGTCCATCATAACCATTCATCAATGAATAAACTAATATGTAATCGGTAATTATTAATTAATTACCAAATAATTATCAAACAATTCTCAAAAATTCTAATTAAATTATAACATGATTAAACATTATATTATAACATTGTAACATCATAACATCAACCAAACCAATTGAAATCATCACCATATGAGCATATAGCTCCCGGCTTTTTTGATTTTATTTTGGTTTTTGGTTTTCAAAAATTCCAACAATTATATACTATGATTATATACTATAGTACAATAATATAACATCACTTAATCATCAAAAACAAATTAAATCATCACCATTCTCAAGCCATGGCTTTCGGTTTAATTGATTTTAATAGGTATTTGATTTCCAAAAATTCCAACAAAATCATACATCACATAATCAATATACTAAAGCATTTATATACCATTGGATGTTCAAAATAAAAATTCACACACCAACATATTAAGTCACATTGCTCTCGGCCCTTTTCAAAAATTAAACATTTGATTTTCAAAAATTCTAAATAAATCATAGAACATATAATCAAGGTCCTAAAGCATTAATATGTCCTTGTATGCTTGAAATAAAAATTATACACCAAGTTACAACCATATAGCTTTCGGTATTTTTAAATAATTAAGCTAGGGTTTTCCAAAATTTTTCAAATGAAATCCTATGAACTCTAAACACATTATATTTCAATAATCCATCCTTCAAAATGTATTAAGAACATTCGGTCATCACCATGCATTTTATCAAGTTTTCGAAAATTATTTTAACATGCTCAAAGTTTCGAAAACATCATATATATGTTAGATCCATTCAAAAAAAAATTAATATCAACATCACATGATCATTCTAAACATATATCCACATATTTTGAAAATAAAAATCATCAAGAACAATATACATCCATAGATCATTCATAAGAATATTAAAAACATATATATATATATATATATATATAACATTCGAAACACATACATACACATATAAGCATGCTCTCGATTTTTATTGAACAAGGGATGTAAAAATCAAACTATGGTCCTTAGTTTTACCTTTGAAAATGATATGGAATCACAAGAATAATGTGGGGGTACTAGGGTTTTCGAATGGAGAAGAAGAAGGAAGAATTTTTTTTAGAAATGGGGAGGGCTCTCATTGTTTTCAACAAGAATGGGAGAATGGAGAGGAATGAGGTGTATTGGAGTGTTGGAGGTGTGAGAATGAGAAGAGTCCATCCTCCCCTATACCCTCCTATTACACGCACACACACATCTCATTACAAGTGGCAGCATTTTCTTGTTAGTGGGTTAAGTGATGATTAGGGAGTGTTTAAAGGCTCTTCATGCATTGGGTGTTAAGGAGGTGACAATCATGCTTGTGTAGAGAGGTGTAGCCGTCGGCTATTAAGGTCCAAAGGGGTGGGATTTAATTATTTTGTACATTAATACATTATATATATCATACATGATCATAGATATAAAATACAAGTCATAAAAATAATTAAATCATCACTTAGGCATTAATTCGAAATTATCGAGTAAAATAGGTAAAAATTATAAATTACACCTATTATTGATACTCATGTCAAATTCGATCAAAATATACTCATATATATCATAATATATGATTTAGATAATAAATAATAGCATAGGATAAAAATATGGTATCATTTTATGTGAAAACCTTAGTTTAATAAATTAGGTTTTCGAAATTGTGTATATATACACTATCGAGTTTTATAGCTCCAAGATTGATTTTAATGCTTAATAATACTCATATATATCATAACATATAGTTTAGAGACCATAGGATAATTTAATGGTATCATTTCATGGGAGAAAACCCGAGTTTAGGTAGTTAGGGTTTTCGAAAAACCCACTTCAAATATATCGAGTTTTTATAACTCAAAATTTTATTTTAATACTTAATAATATAGTAATTATATAAAATAATAATAGGAAATTAATTATTATAATTACCTGAGCATTAAACTCATTTTTCAAAACGTCTCTAGCCGTTGACGTTCAAAACGTCTCAAAACGTTAATGATCGACTCATCTCAAAATGGTCGTAGTAAGTTCATACTTACTTAGAAAATAATATACTATTAATATAGGAATTAATATGGAAATTAATTCCAAGCTTCGCTGCTCAGAAAATTTCATAAATGCTAACGTTCGGTACGCGTTTGACGTTAAAATATATTGACGAACCATTTCGTAATATTTTAATTCCTTAATTCACAATCCTTAGTGAATATAAAAAGGAATTTGTTATAATAATACTGAATCGAAATCAATATTTGATGACGTACTGAAATAAAATACGGCAGAAACCCTAATTTACGGGTTTAAAATACCGTAATTAGACGTTCGTTTCTTTGGAATATTACATTCCACCCCCCTTAAAAGAAATTCCATCCCGAATTTGCATACCTCTAGAAAAACAATTCGGGGTATCGTTCTTTCATCGCTTCTTCAAGCTCCCACGTGGCTTCCTTTTTCCGTAGTGTTTCCACAGCACTTTGACTAACGGAATCGATTTGCTCCGTAGTTGCTGAATCTTGTGGTCTAGGATTGCCGCTGGTTCTTCTTCATAGCTCATGTCTGGTTTGAGAATTACGTCGTCTTGATGAATCACGTGCTTTGGATCGTGTACGTATTTTCGAAGTTGCGATACGTGAAAAACATTGTGAACATTTCCTAGGTTTGGCGGAAGAGCCAACCTATAAGCTACTGGACCTATCCTTTCTAGGATCTCATAAGGTCCTATAAAACGGGGTCTCAGTTTTCCTTTTAATCCAAATCTGACGATCCCTTTCGATGGAGAGACTTTAAGAAACACTTTGTCTCCATCTTCAAATTCTAGTTCGGATCTACGCGTATCAGCGTAAGATTTTTATCTATCCTGAGCTTCTCAGATCCTCAGCCTAATTTGTCGAACGATCTCGATCATCTCGTTCACTGCATCTGGCCCTATGACTTTTCTCTCACCGACTTCATCCCAATAAAGTGGTGATCTACACTTCTTGCCATCTGAGGCTTCATGGGGCCATACCGATCGTCGCTTGGTAGGCGTTGTTGTAGGCAAACTCAATCGAGGTAAAATTTCTTCCCATTTGCACCTCGATCCAACACTACCGTTTCTAAGCATATCCTCTAGTGTCGGATCGCTCTTTCCGACCGTCCATCGCCCGTGGATGAAATGCCGTCTTGAAATTTAGTTTAGTACCCAATTCTCTCGCAAGCTAATCTAGAATCTGGATGTGAACTTGGAGTCTTTATCGAGGTAATAGATTTTGGCACTCCATGTAGTCATATAATTTCCTTAACGTAAAGCTGGGCAAATTTATTAGATCCATAAGTGCTTTGAATCGGTAGAAAGTGAGCACTCTTGGTAATCCTGTCCACAATTACCCATATGGCTGTATTTCCTCTTTTTGATTTGGGTAAGTTCGTAACGAAATCCATCGTTATCTCGTCCCATTTCTACTCAGGTATTTCCAACGGTTACAACTTTCCGTAAGGACGTTGATGTAACGCCTTCACCTGCTGGCAAACAAGACAGCGTTCTACGAAGGAAGCTATGTCTCGTTTCATGCCTCCCCACCAAAACTTTTCCTTCAGGTCTTGGTACATTTTAGTACTGCCTGGGTGGGCGGTGTAGGGTGTATCGTGAGCCTCACTCATGATCTCATTCTGAAGCTCTGCGTTGTCTGGAACGCATATTCTACTTTCAAACAATAGGGCGTTGTCTGACGCCTCTTGGAAGTTCTTAAATCCTTCAGACCTTACCCTTTGTCTGATCTTTTCTAACTTTTCCTCCATCCTTTGTCTCTCGACAATCCTTTTTCTTGGATCAGACGTTAGTGTGAGTGTAGCGATACATCTCACGATCATCTCGGGTGGTTTAATCCGCTCAATCCTCAATCTTCCAAACTCTTCAACGAGTTTTTCTTCCAGCGTAAAGAGACATCCTAGCTTGATCGCTCTACGACTTAAGCGTCGGCTACTACATTCGCCTTGCCGGGTGATAGTTAATACCACGGTCGTAATCCTTCACTAGTTCGAGCCATCTTCGTTGCCTCATATTCAAATCTCATTGCGTCAAGAAATACTTTAAACTCTTATGATCCGTGAAGATCTCGTGATCTCACCCATAGAGATGGTGTCTCCAAATTTTTAGTGCATGAACTCTGCGCTAATTCCAAATCGTGGGTTGGGTAGTTCACTCGTGCTTGTCCGAGTTGTCGGGATGCATATGCTATCACCTTTCCTTCTTGCATCAAGACACAACCCACCCAGTCTTAGAAGCGTCAGATAGACCACATATTATTTTGTCTCGCTCGGCTGCTAGAACTGGTGCACTTGTCAATTTCTCCTTGAGTATTTGGAAACTCGTCTCACATTCATCGGTCTAGTTAAATTTGATTCCTTTTCGGAGTAGCTGGGTTATTGGCCTTGCAATCTTGGAGAATCCCTCGATGAATCTCCTGTAGTAACCAGCTAGTCCTAGAAAACTTCTAATCTCATGTTGAGTCCTTGGCGATTTCCATCCTTGCACTGCTTCTACTTTGGCCGGATCTACTTTTATGCCTTCGGCAGAAACGATGTGCCCAAGGAACATAACTTCCTTCAGCCAAAATTTACATTTGCTAAACTTAGCAAACAACCTTTCATCTCTCAGGTTTGCGTGATTCTCGGATGTTCCTTGTGATCCTCTTCATTCTTGAATAAATAAGGATATCATCTATGAAGACCAAAACGAATTTATCCAAAATGGATGAAATACTCGCTCATAAGGTCCATGAATACGGCCGGTGCGTTGGTTAATCCGAACGGCATAACTATGAACTCATAGTGGCCATATCTCGCTCAAACGCAGATCTTAGGTACATCCTCGCACCGCATCTTGGTGATGGTAACTCGACTTGAGATCAATTTTCGAGAATACCCCGCCATCGCAATTGATCAAACAGTCATCAATTCGGTAAAAGATATTTATTCTTTAGTGTCATCTTATTCACTCTCGATAATCGATGCACATCCTCAAAGAACCATCCTTTTCTTAACGAATAAAGCAGCCTCCCCAAGGTGAAACACTGCCTAGTGAAACCTAGATCCAACAATTCTTGAATCGGATCTTCGCCTCCAACTCCTTTGGAGCCATTCTATAGGCGCCGACATCTTTGGAGCCGATCCGGTTCCAAGTCGATGGTGAACTCTAGTTGTCATCGTGGGTAACCCTGGTAGATCCTCGGGAAATACGTCCGAAAATTCTCGGACAACTTCAATATCTTCAATCCTCGCTTCGGGTTTATCTTCCCCGCTCAAGTAGACAAGGAATGCATGGCATCCTTTCTGGTTCATCATCTTCCTCGCCTGTAGAGCTGATACGATCGGAACTCTTCTACCCATGCTGATTCCATGGAAATACGTAGCTTCTTGCCCAGGAAAGTGAAATGATATTTTCCTTTCCTTGCATAGGATTGTGGAGTGGTTCTTGGCTAACCAGTCCATTCCTAGGATTATGTCTACATCATCCATGGGTATTATGTTTAGATTGTTAGCCAGAACCTTAAGTGATCCTAGTGTCAATTCTAGGTTCGAGCAAAAGTGTGTAACAGTCATAATCCCTCCTATAGGCGATGAGATTCTCATATCCTGGCTTGCCTTTTCGCACCTAAGTCCCAAAGATTTCACGCATGATTTTGCTATAAAAGAATGCGAAGCACCAGATCGAACAATACTATAACATGTATGTTGAGAAGAACTCCCATACCGCCGGGTTTTCGATTTTGCTCATTCGCCCGGTGTAGAGCGAAGCTCTCACTGGGCCGACCGAGGCCGACGGGCGTTGTTCCTTCTTGGTTCCGCCGCCGCTCGTATTCTTCTTCTTTGTTGGAGTTGTCGGTGGCGGCCGCCTTGGTTGTTGAGGTGGTTGCCGCCTTCGCTGCGGGGTTCTTTGCTGCACCAATTGCTGGGGTTGTTGCCACTGTTGTTGCGGGGGTTGGGGCTAGAATTGGATAGCCCTTAGCGGCTGGACATTGCCGGGTTGGTTCGACCTTATATCCGAACGTGCCCTTGGGCAATTGTTGGCGTAATGACCTCTCGCTCCGCACTTGAAGCAATTTACATTGCGGGTCGTGCATATCCCCTTGTGCACCCTATGGCATTTAGGGCAGGGAGGAGCCCTCATTTGCTCTTGCGGTCCTCTCGTCGGAGGAGCAAAAGCTGCCCTCTTCCAATTCTGCCATGGCTGCACCCCGGTTCCTTGCCAGGGTCACTTGTGGTTTGCGTTCTCATAACCTCCCCTGCTATTATTGCCGCGACTCGGTTCCCACTTTCCTTTCCCTTTTTCCATCGCGTGGTGTGTCTGAGCCGACACTGACTTATCGTCGGACATTGCTGATCGATGCTAAAAACACACTCAAATTCACTCGCAATCGTACGAGGTAATTGTAGCGTGATAAGTTAACACGAGTCGTCTCTCAAGGAAAACTTAACAGGCCATTATTTGTGTTGCATGTAAAGCGATTAAAACGTAAACATTCTAACATCAACGAGGGTTGAACATGCAAGAATTGAAATCTGAGAATTAAACAAAGATCCTAAGCTAGGGGTTGTCAATCCCGAGCTATACTAATAAAGTTAATAAATCTAAACTAGGGGTTGTCAATCCCTAGTTGAACTACGAAAGCTATAAATCAAAAGCGGTAAACAAAAGCAGGAGCAAACCTATTCTTAGGGTTCGTCAAGCCCTAATCTAAGTCTACTCGTAAATGAACAATAAACATCGATTAACCAACAAGAACATGAATTAAACGAAAGCAAGAAATCATTAAGCAATGTAAATTGATAGAAACACGAGAACACTTCATTGTCACTTATGAAATTGAATCCCACAGAAACCATCAAACAAAACACTATGAAATTGATTCTGAAAGAATGAGAAATCCCAAAGCATAAATTGATAAACTAAACATTCAATGATGACAAAGAGAACATGAATTAAAACAAGGATTGTAAATGTTGTTGTTGCTTGAAGAAATCCATGGTGAAAGCTTAAAAGGAGCAGCACCGCGGCTGCGCTGGAGAAGAACCAAATTGAGAACTCCCTTTTTCTTGACCTAGCGTGATATATATATATATAAACTAAAGATGAGCGCCGGTTCAAGGTGAGCGCACGTTCATAAAAGCGCTCGACTTGAAAGTGAGCTACCGTCGATTGAGCGCCACTCGTAAAACTCACTGCCTTGAATATGAGCGCTGGATCAGAGTGAACGCGCGAGGTAAATTGAAGCTGGAGCGCGCGCTCATATCGAGCGCCGGTTGGAGTGGCATGGGCGTGCGGGAGAAGGGCGCTGGCCAAGCCAGCGCCGGATGCTTCTCAGCGGGCGCGCGGGCGAGATAATGCGGAGCGGGCGCTGGCTTCACAAAGCCGACGGACGGCGCTGGAGTTGGCGAAGAGGCTGGCGCTGGGTGATGCCAGCGCCGGTTGGAATCGAGCCGGGTGGCGGGCAGCTGGCGGGCAAGGCGCTGGAGTCCCAGTGCGGACGGAGGTCGCGCTATCGCGCGGGAGTTGGGCGGACGAATATGTATGAAGCTTCGCGGTCGGGCGGACGCGAGGAATCGGGCGCGAGGCGAGGAGGCGAGGCGAGCGAGCGAAGGCGAGGCGGCGGCGAGCACGGGAAGCACGGGACGCCAGCGGCGGGCGCTCTCGGCGGGCTGGGCGCGCGGGCTGGCGGCGCGCGCGGGCGGCGGCGGCGGTGGCAGAAGCGCATTGCCGTTGTTGAGCGCGAGTAAAATTTATGAACGCACGCCGGTTAGCGTGTTGGCTGGGTGACCGAGGGGGCGCGGCATGGGCGTGAGGGTGTCGCATGCGCGGGTGTGCGGGTGCTCGGCGCCGTGCGCGACTTTGACGTTCGCTCCGTTCTTCCTCGTTTGAACTCCGATTTTCGATCCGCCGCCACGAACTCCTGTCGAAATGCTCTTCAATATATTTGATTCTTGGCGGATCCAATTCATCCTATTTTCTGCCGTTTTCCTACAAAACATCGAAACGAACGAAGTAAGTCCTAATCGATAAATATTAATCGAACCAGCGGCATAAATAGGATAAATCATAGAAAATGACATGTAAAACAATACCAAGAATCATCACAAATTCATTCCAAACAACTCCCCCACACTTATCCATTTGCTTGTCCTCAAGCAAAGTCTATACTAATAAGAATATAAAGATAACTCATGCAACATAACCCTTAATCCAATCAATCAAACCTCTTTGCATTTCCCCCACACTTGGTGTTTACGAATTCAAAGATAATGTGAAATAAATCAAGAACGGCAATCGATTTCCAATAAATAAAAAGATAATATCTCGCCGCATCCAACTCTCCGTTAGGGGTGAACTAACTAATGTGGTCACCTTTAGCAACAAGTTTGTTTTATAAAGCACAAAGAATGTTTTAATGATTTTGGAACAATATTCGAAGGTGAACTCTCGATGAACTCGAGTCTCTAACGTGGTTTCCCATGTCCATTTCTCAATTAACGAAAGAGGACATAATCCCATCCTCCATTTCAACAATCTCAACAAAATCTTGGAGTTTTCATTCTCCTCATTTTCTTCTTTTTTTCACTTTTTTTTTTTTTTTTAATATATATAAAATGAAACAAGTATATAGGCAACCAAAATGTTAACACTACCCCTAACATTAGCCGGACAAATCACATCAATTTCCCTATTCAATTTCTATCAATCACGCCTCATCAATTCACATTATACTCAAATCATATATCACCAAAAGTTTCGAAATTCAAAATCAATTTGATCAATACCACGTAGTTCGGTTGCACAAATCAAGATCCTAACTTACTCGATAGACAAAGCTTACGTCCAAACAATCAAAATAAGCACAAAGGCACGTCATTAAGCATACGAAAACTATATATCACGCCCACAAAACCAAATACTATCAACTCCCCACATTTTAATTCGAAAGATCGTCCCCGGTGCTCAAAACAATAAAAGCGCTAAATAATAAGGACGAGAACTTCCCGAAGTTGGGTGAACCAATGGCTTGCCCATTCTCAACATATCATATTCCATAAGACATCTCCCGCATACGCACAAAGACGAAACACGTATTAAAAAACAGACACGTAAATAAAAGATAAAAGAAAAAAGAAAACAAAGCCAAAACGTGGGTTGCCTCCCACGGAGCGCTTGTTTAACGTCATTAGCTCGACGTGTTTATTAGAGCAACGGTGGTGGTCAATGTGGCGGTCCACCATAATCATGATGCCATGAGCTCCATCGGTGCCCTAGAGGACTATACCAAGTGTTGCTCCAGATAGGGCATAGACACCCCTTTATCAGCAGCTTCAGAAAAACTGCTTTCACCACCTCTATAAGCACCGAGGTCAACTCCGTTTCTCCAAAAATTAGAAGCTCGGCTGAAAAGATCATCGGCTTCCCTTGCTCATCCTCCACGAACACATACTTCATCGGTAGTTCCTTCAATACCATTGTGGGTCTGGGCATGCTAACAAATTCCCTTTCCCAATCCTCTTCATCAACTGAAACCGCATGAACTACTTCGACCGTGTTCTCAAGGGTCGGCTCATACTTGTCGGAGTCTAACTCGGAGACTACCACCTCTTCCTCCTTTTCTTGTAGTGGCAGATTATCTTCATATGGCTCTTCCACAACACGATCATCCGCTCGATCACCTTGAAGGGCACGACCGCCGAGCCTCGCGGGGTGGCTCGGAAGTTCTCTCACCGTAAGTTGTCGTTGATACTCAACCAACTTCACGCCATCATCCCACACGCCTCTAAACGCCAAGAGTTGCGCTCTATCATCCAATGGCGAACTCTAATGGTCGATGGTCGCTGAGCCTCATAGGGTGAGCTTGAGGCCCCTATCGCATCTTGTTGCAAAGAACTCGTCCGCCTTCTCACCATCATTTCTAATTTAGCCGCAAGCACCGAGTTTGGTGTCATGACATCCAACCGCTGGTGGCGAGTTCGAATCAATTCGGTCTCCATATTATCCAACGGATACCTCGAGGTGGTGGTGGAGGTGGTGGAGAAAATACAACTATTGCGGGTGGTACCTTTATTCTTTGTGGAGGTTGTGGGCTGTTGTGGATCAAAATATCCATAGTCGGGTTGTGGGTCCCAACATCTCGAATCGAGATGTGGTTCCCACCATTCTCGAATCGGATCGAGGAGGTCGTTGTTCTTGTGGATCCCACCATCCCAAATCGGGTTGTGGATCCCAATATTCGGGTTGGGTTGATTCCACAACTCCGAGTTGGGTTGGTTATTCCACCGAACCATATTGTTGCCGGTAAGGCTCAAATTCGCCGAGTTGGAATCCATGTGCGTCATAGGCCCCGCTGCCGTCAAAAGCATACATCTTCCATCAAACGGCGGCAACCTAGCATTCACAACACTCACACAAAAATGGATCACGCAAGAATCGAGTATAACAAAATAAAAACGAAAAGAAAAACAGAAAATAAACAAAACAAACAATACGCCTAAAGTTTTCCCCGGCAACGGCGCCAAAATTGATCGATGCTAAAAACACACTCAAATTCACTCGCAATCGTACGAGGTAATTGTAGCGTGATAAGTTAACACGAGTCGTCTCTCAAGGAAAACTTAACAGGGCCATTATTTGTGTTGCGCACAGAAAGCGATTAAAACCTAAACATTCTAACATCAACGAGGGTTGAACATGCAAGAATTGAAATACGGAGAATTAAACAGCATCCTAAGCTAGGGGTTGTCAATCCCGAGCTATACTAATAAAGCAATAAATCTAAACTAGGGGTTGTCAATCCCTAGTTGAACTACGAAAGCGATAAATCAAAAGCGGTAAACAAAAGCAGGAGCAAACCTATTCTTAGGGTTCGTCAAGCCCTAATCTAAGTCTACTCGTAAATGAACAATAAACATCGATCAACCAACAAGAACATGAATTAAACGAAGCAAGAAATCATTAAGCAATGTAAATTGATAGAAACACGAGAACACTTCATTGTTACTTATGAAATTGAATCCCACAGAAACCATCAAACAAAACACTATGAAATTGATTCTGAAAGAATGAGAAATCCCAAAGCATAAATTGATAAACTAAATATTCAATGATGACAAAGAGAACAGGAATTAAAACAAGGATTGTATCTGTTGTTGTTGCTTGAAGAAATCCATGGTGAAAGTCGAAAAGGAAGAAAGACCATGGCCGCTACTGGAGAAGAACCAAACTGAGAACTCCCTTTTTCTTGACCTAGCGCGCGATATATATATATAAACTAAAGATGAGCACCGGTTCAAGGTGAGCACACGTTCAGAAAAGCGTTCTGACTTGAAAGAAAGTGGGCGCTGGCTGGGATTGAGCGCCGGCTCAGAAAACTCACTGCCTTGAATATGAGCTACCGGATCGAGTGAACGCGAGGTAAATTGAAGTTGAGCGCGCCATATCGAGCGCCGGTTGGAGTGGCATGGGCGTGCGGGAGAAGCGGCGCTGCTCGGATGCTTCTCGGGCGACGGCGAGACAACGCGGAGCTGGCGGCTGGGCCACAGCCACGGACGCGGCGCGAGAGGAGAGAGAGAGGCTGGCGCTGGGGTGATGCCCACCGGATGGAATCGAGCCGGTGAGCGGCGGTGGCGTGGCAAGGGCTGGAGTCCTAGCGCCGGACGGAGGTCGATCGTCGTCGCACGGGAGTTGGGGCCGACGAATATGTGCGAAGCTCACGGCGGATCGGGCGGACACGAGGAATCGGGCGCGAGGCGAGGCGAGCGAGGAAGGCGAGGCGACGGCGAGGGCGGGAAGACGGATGCCAGCGCGGCGGCGCTCGGCGGGCCTGGGCGTGCTGCGCTGCGCGCGGGGTAAGCGCAGGCGGCAAGGGCGAAGCGGCGCTATTGTTGAGCGCGAGTAAAATTTGCGAACGCTCGGTTAGCGCACTGGCTGGGTGATCGAGAGCTGGGCGCGCGGCATGGGCGTGAGGGTGCTCGCACGCGTGCGGGGTGTGCGGGTGCTCGGGCGCTCGTGCGCGACTTTGACGTTTCGCTCCGTTCTTCTTCGTTTGAACTCCGATTTTCGATCCGCTTTCGCCTACGAACTCCTGTCAAAATGCTCTTCAATATATTTGATTCTTGGCGGATCTAATTCATCCTATTTTCTACCGTTTTCCTACAAAACATCGAAACGAACGAAGTAAGTCCGAATCGATAAATATTAATCGAACTAGCGGCATAAATAGGACAAACCATAGAAAATGACATGTAAAACAATACCAAGAATGATCACAAAATCATACCAAACAATTGCTGCCTCAATATCTAAAACTTGTGCAAGAGCTTCAGCGTAAGTCAGGTCTCCATGGCTGGCAAGAGACATCCGTATCTCCATCCTCGCCCCGACCTAAACTTTTCCGACATTTTCAAGCGGTGTCTCACCGCCGGTGCATACCTCGACATCTCGCAGACGCGATCATAGTCGATCACGCATAACTTTTCTTGCTTCACAGGAAAAATTCCTGCTCCTTTCTCTTTCTATAGCTCTTGGGTATGTATTTCTCATACAACTCCCTCTTAAAGTCCTCCCATGAGAACTCTTCTAGTTGCTCGGTAGTAAAGGTCTTTTTCCTGGCCTCCCACCAGAAATCCGCGGGTCTGTTTAGTTGAAATGTCACACAGGATAGTCGCTCCTGTGTCGTGCAATGTAGAAAATTAAAGATCCGTTCAATGGTTCTGACCCATTGTTCCGCTTCCTCTGGGTTACCTTTCCCATTAAAGGTAGGTGGGTTCTGCCTTAGGAACAACTCTTCGATCCTGCGATCGGGTTGAGGTGGAGGTGGTGGTTGGGGAATGTCCTCAGCTTCTTGTTCGGGAATTCTACCCCTTCCTCTAGGCCTTCCCCGACCTCGACTCTGGGTTCCTGCTCCGGATTTCTTCTCGGAGGCATGCTGCTATAGAAAACAGGTAATTATCAGACACTTATTCTTTCCATAACTTAACATACATAATACTATCATGGCCTTATTGCAAAACGACCTCTAAACAAAACATTTCACCCTTAACAAACATAATTTGCCGCAAAAGCCCTATTCAGGGTCATATATATATACCATCAAAATTTCTGCCATAGACAGGATGTTCAAAACCAAAGAGTCATAAACAGAAATTAAATCCCGACCCACACGGCCTTCCAAGAATTTCATGGTTCTAGTTTCAACAAAATTAAACATAGAAAGAGGGGAACATCATAAGCTTTAAACATAAACAAAATCTATTTAAGCTTCATCAGTGCCCGCATCGCATCTTCCCACCGATCGCCCTCCTGGGGTCTTCCTCTTCCTGAGTCGCCCTCACCGCCGAATCGTCCTCGCAGGTCGCACCTGGATGGTCCCCCTCCATCGTCTTCCACCATCGGTATGTCACGCATGGGGTTGAAGTCGTCGTTGCCATAGAGCTTGTAGTCATGGCGGATCGGGCTATAACCATCCGAGGCATCTTTACCCTCATCCGTGCTGTTTGGCGGAAGTGCTCGATTGGTGGTACGGGTGGGGCCATAGGCGGTGGAGATGCTGGCGACGTACGGGGTGTCCTATAGGTAGAGGAGAGAACACGGGCTCTCCCAAAGCTCTCGCCGCCTTCCAAGCGTGTCCGCCTCGCCGAATTGGTATGGAGGTACAACGGGTCGATCGCCTCGGGACCTCAAGATATAGCCACTCTGGCGACTCATCCCTCCGGTGTACTCCGTGGAGGAGATAGGGTCCTCTCGGCCTGCTCAGAATATCAGATGTAAGTCGAATGACTTACGATCTAAGCGCATCTCCCACCGTGTCGTAGCCGCCAACCGCCCGGTATATATAATCCTCGATATCTCTCATGTAATATTCCCATGTCTGGGGGAGTATAGACACAAGGCGCTGGATGCCATCATAGTCAGTCGCGCCATGGGCTCGAGCGTCTCTCCAAAGGCGGAGGTAATATGCCAGAAACTCGCCCAAGTCCTCTCCAGCGCACATCCAGCTGGCGCGGTAAATACTCATCACCTCCTCAGGGGTAGGGTGTGGTCCTATCCTCCTCCTAGCGATATATCGCATCTGCTCCATCTGTCACGATCAAAACTAATCATAAGTCAAACTAGCGTCATCTCAAAAGCAGGAAGGATAACTTAAGCACAACGAGAAGCAACTAGGTTAAAACTAAACAAGCTATAAGGTAGGAAACATCATAAGGTACAATACACGTCATATCTTACCTTCTTACTCTTACCCGAACGTATACACATAATCTAATAACGTCTTAATACATATGCTATGCTATGAGATCCTTGTCCTATACCAAACACTTGAACTAACGTTCAACAGACTCTAGCGTATTCTGGAGACAGAATTAGGAATTCTATTCTTCATAACAAATGAAGATCAGGGCGCTGGGAGTACGCAGGTGAAAACCATGCGTAAATCAGAGTCCTAACGAAAGAGATCTAGCTAAAACAAATTTACTGCGCAGTGTAGGAAATTTGCGCGATCGTGCCAAAATGTAACTCATGACGTATGTCGATGTAATACGACTATCTCATCTACGTACTCATGTTGGGGCTGGCATCCTGAAGTCAAAGTCGAAGTCAAAGTCATAGTTCGAGTCGACGGTCACTCATGTCGAACTGGTGATGTAATGTCGACGTCGTTCATCTCCAAGGTTGAGGTCGTCCTCGTTTATCTTCACGTTTGCCCCTTGTCGTTTGAGTTCGTGGCTATCGTCACTTTCATTCTTCCTAACGTTCTTTTGTTCTCAAAAAGGGAAAGAATTTATACTTCTACGTTCTTTCACGATACGTGAGCATGCTCCTTAGAGTCTAGGTTCTTCTTGTAACATCATATCGTTCATCGAAGACAAAGTTTTGAGTTTGAAAATAAAGTCTAACTTGAGAACTTAAAAGTAAAGTTTCAAAACGATAATCATAATCAACTCATACATGTATAGCAAAATGAATTCATCCATTCCATGTTGATCATTCAACTTAGTACCACCATGTACTTCCATAATATCATAACCTTCATCCCAAAAATAACTTTTCCATTTTCTTTCAAAATCCCTTTCAACTTGCTCATCAGTCAAAACTCTTCATTTCATGAGTTTGAGAAAGAAATTAATTACCTTTTTCTCGGTTGAGCTCGATGTGATGGACTGTTGAGAGGAGTCAACAGGATTCTAGAAGTCCAGTGACTCGATCTAGACTTAGATTTTAAAAGAAATTGGGTTTTCAATGAGCATCAGTGCTCTGATACCACTCTGTCGTCCCCACTCCGGATAACCCGGACTGGAGGGTGACTAATACTAGGAATAGTATTTTAGGACCAAACGGCTAAGATAAAGATGCATATCAATTGTAAACTAGCATGCTTGACATAACATAAAATGATATCGTAACAATTCAAATGGTTTAGGCCATCAGACCCAAAGACTTAACACTGATCTGATGGACCTCGATAGTTCATAACATCATAAATACCATAAGAGAGTTCAGAGATTGCAGCGGAAAGTGTGTGAATACATATATGAAGATATGTATTCAAGGTGAAACCACAAATTCTTAATAAAACGGTCAAGAACACTGGAATCCTCAACACCTCCTCCATCACCACCATCAGAGCTCAACCTGCACATTTAAAAACAAATATGCATGGCTAAGTACAAATAATGCACTCAGTGGACTCATGCCGAAAACATTTGATAATTTTAATTTACCGCCAATATCATGGTAAGTCATAGTGGTTTTAGTTGAAATGCCGTGCTTACTAAAACATTTTCGGTTCAGTAAACATCGCTCGGCCGAACATTTTCCTCGTGTGTATGATCCATATCCCATAATCATATCTCATCACATTATCAAAGATCAAACATCGAGAGGAGGCCTCCTTCACGACGCCAGTAACCGCCATTTACCCATACAAAGACACAACACGCTCAGTGTACACGTTAGCCCTAGCTGTGCATTTATCCTCCCAAGCATAAGACCCGATATCGATTTCATAAAAAGGTTGGGTGCGACCCAACAAATGACAGATCATATCATGTCATCCAACCATCACGCCATGCATAACGAGATAGGATCCATACACAAAAGCGTAAATATTTTGGCGGTGTAATGTTGTAAACATTTATCAGACTATTGAAGACATTGTAAATAAATTCAGTAATGTTGTAAACATAGTAAATAAATTCATTTAGGAAAGATAGCGAAGTCACATTTTGTTTGAAAAGAAAGCCCACCGGACTATGATTCATCGTAAATTGAGTCTAGGTTCGCTTGCTTGTCGGTGTCCAATTGCCCTCGCTCAAGGCCCACACCTTTACGTAAAAGCGATATTTTAGTACGCCGCTCACGCTATCGAAACTCTCAAAGTCTAAGACAAATTCGATATTCTATATCGATGTAAACTGAATTCCTCGATAAATTCAATACGCTTTCAAATACGTAATTCAATTGAATTTTTCTCGTTCTCGAGATACGCTCAACTATTCGGTTTAACCTTTAGGCTTAAACGCTTAACGATAAGCATGTTTCTCGATATAAGGATTTCATTTGTGAAATCTTTTCTTATTAATGAGGTATCATACTCAATTAGTACGCCTTACGCAGTATTAGCGATTTATCGATCGATTTTCGTACGTTTGACTTTAAAAGTCAACGAAGTCAACAAAGGTCAACAAAGTCAACAATTTTGACTTTCAAATAGTAATTTCTTACCATTTCATTTTATAAATCGAATTTCGATCGATTTAAAATCGTAAAGTCCTATTTCTCGACTTATCGTAAAAATCAAAGGACTTATTAATAAATTTTTGCAATATTAATCCTTTTAATAATTAAAATGTATATTTTCGTTTTAAAAACGTTATTGAATAAACGTTTGTCTCAAACATAGTAATCTATGTTTATAAAATTTTATAAAATCCAAATATGTCTAAAATAATTATTAGACATATAATTTATTATTAAACTGAATTAATAAGGATTTAAAATCCTTATTATTAATCGAAATTTCTCGGTAATTAGTTAAAAATTACCAAATGTCTTTCAAATTTTTTTCTAAATTACTATAGTTTATTATTATACACTATGGTCCAGAATAAGAATTAATATCATCCATATGATATTTGTTTGTCATTTATTAATATCTATATATATATATATATATATATATATATATATAGCTACGGTATTTTCGAAAATTAGGAAATAATTGTCCAAAAATTCCCAAAATTGATATTCACTTAGTATAATGTCCCAACATCAATATATATCACAATTATAACCTATAGTCCATCATAACCATTCATCAATGAATAAACTAATATGTAATCGGTAATTATTAATTAATTACCAAATAATTATCAAACAATTCTAAAAAATTCTAATTAAATTATAACATGATTAAAAATTATATCATAACATTGTAACATCATAACATCAACCAAACCAATTGAAATCATCACCATATGAGCATATAGCTCCCGACTTTTTTGATTTTATTTTGGTTTTGGTTTCAAAAATTCGAACAATTATATACTATGATTATATACTATAGTACAATAATATAACATCATTTAATCATCAAAAACCAATTAAATCATCACCATTCTCAAGCCATAGCTTTCGGTTTATTTGATTTAAATAGGTATTTGATTTCCAAAAATTCCAACAAAATCATACATCACATAATCAATATAATAAAGCATTTATATACCATTGGATGTTCAATATAAAAATTCACACACCAACATATTAAGTCACATTGCTCTCGACCCTTTTCAAAAATTAAACATTTGATTTTCAAAAATTCTAAATAAATCATAGAACATATAATCAAGGTCCTAAAGCATTAATATGTCCTTGTATGCTTGAAATAAAAATTATACACCAAGGTACAACCATATAGCTTTCGGTATTTTTAAATAATTAAGCTAGGATTTTCCAAAATTTTTCAAATGAAATCCTATGAACTCTAAACACATTATATTTCAATAATCCATCCTTCAAAATGTATTAAGAACATTTGGTTATCACCATGCATTTTATCAAGTTTTCGAAAATTATTTTAACATGCTCAAAGTTTCGAAAACATCATATATAAGTTAGATCCATTCAAAAAAAAAAAATTAATATCAACATCACATGATCATTCTAAACATATATCCACATATTTTGAAAATAAAAATCATCAAGAACAATATACATCCAAAGATCATTCATAAGAATATTAAAAATATATATATATATATATATATATATATATATATATATATATAACATTCGAAACACATACATACACATATAAGCATGCTCTCGATTTTTATTGAACAAAGGATGTAAAAATCGAACTATGGTCCTTAGTTTTACCTTTGAAAAATGATATGGAATCACAAGAACAATGTGGGGGTACTAGGGTTTTCGAATGGAGAAGAGAAGAAGGAAGAATTTTTTTTTTAGAAATGGGGGAGGGGCTCTCGGCTGTTTTGGCTGAAGAATGGGAGAATGGAGAGGGAATGAGAGTGTATTGGAGTGTTGGAGGAGTGTGAGAATGAGAAGAGTCCATCCCTCCCCCCTATACCCCTCCTATTACACGGCACACACACACATCTCATTACAAGTGGCAGGATTTTCTTGTTAGTGGGTTAAGTGATGATTAGGGAGTGTTTAAAGGCTCTTCATGCATTGGGTGTTAAGGAGGTGACAATCATGCTTGTGTAAGAGGGTGTAGCCGTCGGCTATTAAGGTTCAAAGGGGTGGGATTTAATTATTTTTGTACATTAATACATTATATATATCATACATGATCATAGATATAAAATACAAGTCATAAAAATAATTAAATCATCACTTAGGCATTAATTCGAAATTATCGAGTAAAATAGGTAAAAATTATAAATTACACCTATTATTGATACTCATGTCAAATTCGATCAAAATATACTCATATATATCATAATATATGATTTAGATAATAAATAATAGCATAGGATAAAAATATGGTATCATTTTATGTGAAAAACCTTAGTTTAATAAATTAGGTTTTCGAAATTGTGTAAATATACACTATCGAGTTTTATAGCTCCAAGATTGATTTTAATGCTTAATAATACTCATATATATCATAACATATAGTTTAGAGACCATAGGATAATTTAATGGTATCATTTCATGGGAGAAACCCCGAGTTTAGGTAGTTAGGGTTTTCGAAAAATCCACTTCAAAATTATCGAGTTTTTATAACTCAAAATTTGATTTTAATACTTAATAATACAGTAATTATATAAAATAATAGGAAATTAATTATTATAATTACCTGAGCATTAAACTCATTTTTCAAAACGTCTCTAGCCGTTGACGTTAAAAACGTCTCAAAACGTTAATGATCGACTCATCTCAAAATGGTCGTAGTAAGTTCATACTTACTTAGAAAATAATATACTATTAATATACGAATTAATATGGAAATTAATTCCAAGCTACACTGCTCAGAAAATTTCATAAATGCTAACGTTCGGTACGTGTTTGACGTTAAAATATATTGACGAACCATTTCGTAATATTTCAATTTCTTAATTCACAATCCTTAGTGAATATAAAAAGGAATTCGTTATAATAATACTGAATCGAAATCAATATTTGATGATGTACTGAAATAAAATACGGCAGAAACCCTAATTTACGGGTTTAAAATACCGTAATTAGACGTTCGTTTCTTTGGAATATTTTAATAAAGATGGGCTTCAAATAAATTAATTATCTTATGTTCAGCCCAGAACATAAATTAATTCATAAACATTTATTCATGCCACTAGAGAACATTAGAGAATAAATGCTGACTTACCCATTTATTACCGAAGTTGAGTCGGGCTTGCACTTAGACTTTACTAATCCCCGTATTTAAGATATCGTACGTCCATTAATTATTTACAGCGTTCTGACTACTTAAAATAATTAATATCTTTAATTCCTTAAGTAGTACCACTCAACCTTATTATTGTACTTGAGATAACTCAACCTGCAGGGTTTAGTACAATAAACATTTTGAGCTCCTTAAGGGGACGTCATCATCCTTAACGGATACGATGACTCGACACGGGTAACTAGCATGACATACAAGATCGCCACCACCCAAGATACATAGAATCTTGGGTTATCTCATGTAACCCTCACCCATTACAAGTCAAAGTGATGGTCAAGAACTCGTACTCACCTAATACCTTATCGAGGTTTAGATCATCGTAAGTCACCGAGATCTAGGTTCTTCACGACATCGGATAGAAGAACTCATCTCATCGTGATCCATCAATACGTCGAGACGCGTCAAAGATAGACAAGCAACTAAGTCAAGTCACTTTTATCTATACAGCGACTATACCGACAACTCGTCCTCAAGTTGTCTCGGTTTGTGATACTTTTATATCTCATTAAGCTTGACCAATCATACGGACTTACGTGATCTACAACACATCGTATGATCTAACTTATATATGAGATAAAGGGACATATATATGCAATCAAGTAAACAATTCAGATAGGAGATTGTAATAGTGGTAACATAAAACATGTATACAAGCTCAACCAAAACGCTTTCAAGATACAACCAACAATCTCCCACTTATACTAAAGCAAACTTTTAGTATACAATGTGTCTCTCTAGTAGCTATTACAAACAACACCATCACTTTGCTTCTCCCACTTATACAAAAGTTTCCTTTCTAAGTGGGTGCCATCTTGCGCAATCCAAGTCCTCGAATATGCTCTTCGTAGACTTTTTGCGGCGGGCTCTTCGTGAATGGGTCAGCTAGGTTATCCGCAGCATCAATCTTCTCAATTAGCACATCCCCTCGCCTAACGATTTCTCGTATGACATGGTACTTTCTCTCTATGTGTTTGGTTGCCTTGTGGGTCCGTGGTTCCTTCGAGTTTGCCATCGCACCGAGTTATCACAAGAACTATGATACTCTTGGGTAAGCTGTACCACATCTAGATCCATGAGATTGTTCTTGAACCATACTGACCTCTTTAGCGACCTCCGAGCGGCTACATATTCGGCTTCCATGGTGGAGTCTCGCAATGCATCGCCGCTTTGCACTCCGCAGGATACGGATCCTCCTCCCAAGGTAAACACATAGCCCGAGGTAGACTTCTTCTCATCACGGTCACTTGGAAACCGAGTGCGAATAACCCAAAGGCATTAGACTATCCGCATGGTAAACCAGCCTATAATCTCGAGTCCTTTTCGGTACTTGAGTATATGATTTACCGTGATCCAATGAACTTGTCCAGGTTAGATCGATAACTAGCTACTATGCCTACCGATAGCGAGATATCGGGCCTCGTGCATAGTATTGCATACATGAGACTTCCTACGGAAGCGTAAGGAACTTGTCTCATTTCCTCTATCTCCTTTGCGCCTTAGTGATCGCTCCTTAGATAAAGGAACACCATGTCCGAAAGGTATCAATCCTTTCTTGGTGGTGCTCGTGACATCTTGAAACGAGTAATCATAGTATCAATGTAAGACGCCCGAGATAAGCTCAACTAGATTTGATTTTGCAACTCAACTCGTGGTATGGATCAAATTGATTTACCCAAACTTTTGGTGATATATGATTCAGTATAATGAATTGACGACCGTGATTGATAGAAATCAATAGGAAATTGACGTGATTTGTCCGACTAATGTTAAGGGAGTGTTAACATTGTGGTTTATATACTTGTTTCCATTTTATATATAAATAAAAAAATGTGAAAAGAAGAAATGAGGCATTTTCCTCTCGCGATCTCGGATCCCAAGATGTCAGATCCCGCGCGCTTTCATCTCGCGCCCGTCGCCCCAGCAGCTGCCTCCCAGCGCCAGCGTTGCGCATTCAGCGCCGATGCGGCCTTCGTTTACGCCCCGTCCGTATTTGGTTTCTCAACCACTCACTCGCTGCCTTCTGCCAGCGCGCGCCGGCGTGAGCCGCCCGGCGCCATTTCTCTCTCTGGTAGCGGCATCCTCGCCGGCGCTTCGCCCAGCGCGCGTTCTCTCGGCTTCAACCATCTTCCCGTTGCTTTCAGCGACAAACACGATACAAATTTTCCTCTCGCGATCTCGGTAAACCTTGATCCCAAGAATGTACGCTGCATCTCCTAAGTCTTTCATTTGAAACCGATCGGATAACCAACTCTTTATAATTCGAGCGAAGGCTCATCTCAAGCCGACGCCACTTTTAATTAATATATATATGCGCGTTTAGGTTTGAGTTAAAGAGTTTCGATTTTATTTTTCAGGCGGCGCGCTTTCTTCAACCATTTTCCGGTTGCTCTTCAGGCGACAACACGGATACAATTTTATAGTATTAATTTCGCTTTCGCTTTATTGAATGATTTAATTTATCAAGTCATGTTCTTGGGATTTATTAGTTCTTGTGGAATCAACTTCATTGTTCATTGTTTATGCTTTCAGTTTCATTGTTTTATCAATTCAATTCATAGTGACAAATGGATCGATTTTCATGTTCCGCTGGTTTAATTTGCTTAATGATTTATCGCTTTCGCTTATTTGCAATTAGATTCAGATTAGGGATTGACAAACTCTATGAATAATATGATTGCTATTGCTTTTATTTACTGCTTTGATTTATTGCTTTCATAGTTCAACTAGGGATTGACAACCCCTGGTTTAGATTTATCGCTTTATTAGTATAGTTCGGGATTGACAACCCCTAGCTTAGGATGCTGTTTAATTCTCCGTATTTCAATTCCTCGTATGTTTCAACCCCCGTTGATGTTAGAATGTTTAGTATTTAATTGCTTTCTGTGTGCGACACGAACAATAAGCCCTGTTAAGTTTTCCTTGAGAGACGACTCGTGTTAACTTACCACGCTACGATTACCTCGCATTTTGCGAGTAATTTGAGTGTGTTTTTAGCTCGATCATGCATCTCCTAAGTCTTTCATTTGAAACTGATCGGATAACCAACTCTTTATGTCTGATAACAACTTCACGTTGTTGCCAAGTAGAAGGATGTCATCTACGTAAAGTGCAAGAAATACCACATCACCGTTGACATCTAAACGATACACACAACTTTCGCTAGGCAACTGGGTAAATCCATAGGACTTTACCACCTCGCCAAAGCATAAGTTCCGTGATCGTGAAGCTTGCTTAAGTCCATAAATGGATTTCTTAAGCTTCCATACTAGATGCTCTTCACCCTTCACCACATAACCTTGGGTTCTTCGCATATAGATGTCTCTACCTACTTCAAGGTAATCGCTTAGAAAAGCGATTTTCACATCCATTTGCCAAACCTCAAGGTTTAAGTGGGCTGCTATGGCCGTAAGAATTACGATGGACTTGAGCATTGCTCCAGTGAAAAGGTCTCATCGAATCGATGCCCTCAACTGAGTGTACCCTTCGCCACAAGCTCGACTTTAAAAGCCGAAACCTCTCCATCTAAATCTCTTCCTCTTGTATACCCATTTACTACCTATGGATTCCTTGTCATCTGGTAGAGGTGTCTTTTCGTATACATCCATAGCTGTTATGGACTCAATTTCTAAGTCCATAGCGGTGTGCCATGATCTTGAATCAGTGTCTTGTATCGCCTCACTGTATGTCCATGGGTCGATTACAGCTTGCTCGTTTCCTGCGACTAAATCTGAAGATTCACCCATGAACATAAATTGCTCGCGTTGACGAACAACCCTCCCACTACGACGAAGCGCTACTGGCACAATGGCAACGGAGGGAGCAGTAACCTGTGGTTCTCTATCTTGCACAACTTGCTGGATAACTCATCAGAACGAAATAAGCAATGTTGCATAAATCATCATTAATCTAACCATTTCTAAAAGAGTCCTATTTCTTCGTTCTGATACACCATTTTGTTGTGGTGTGCCCGGTGTAGTGAGCTGAGAGGTAATCCCACACTGCACCAAATAGTCCATAAAATCGTTACTGAGGTATTCGCCACCGTGATCGATCACAGATGACTTGATACTTTTACCAAGCTTCGCCTCCTCTTCCGCCTTAAATTCTTTGAATTTCTCAAAGCATTCGGACTTGCATGAAGCGGTATATGTATCCGCACTCTGAGTAATCACAATGAAAGTGACAAAATACTGCACCTCCATGAGCTTGTGTGGACATAGGTCCACATGTGTCGAATGGACTAACTCCAACACTTCTTTGTCTCTATAACCCTTCGCTTTGAAGGGTCCGGTCGTTATCTTTCCTTCTATACGTGATTCGCAGATTGAGAACCGAGTAACGTGAGATCACCCAACGCTCCATTCTTAGCCGCTTTGGATCCTATTTAGATTGATGTGACCTAATCTAAGATGCCGAGAAAAGTGGTGTCATCTTGCTAAGAAAACTTTCTTTTAAGGTTTGATGTAGATGCAACATAATTAAAGGTATTATGTTTGGCAGAAATAGTATAAAGCTAATTATATAAAGTGCCACCACAGATAACTTCGTCATTTCTTATGATAGAAACATCACCATAAAAAACAACTGAATATCCACGAATAAATAGTTTCGAAACTGAAATAAGGTTTCGCCGAAACTCCGGCACATATAAAACGTCTTTCAAAACTAAAATTGTGCTATCAAAACATAAAGTAACATCTCCGACTGCAACGGCCTCGACTTTCGTCGCGTTGCCCATGGAGATCATTATCTCGCCATCACATTGCTCCCTTGTCCGCAGGAACCCCTGCAAGGTATAACAAACATGATCGGTGGCACCCAGATCTACTACCCATGAATGAGTAGAACAAGTCGCTAAACATGTTTCACATTAAAGCAAATGGCGTACCTTGAGCCTTGAGCATAGGGCACTTGGCCTTCCAATGCCCGCTTGCCGCACTTGAAGCACTTGCCCTCTCCTTGGCTTTTTCTGCCTCCGTTGGCGCATATGTTCTTGCTCCCATTACTCCCACTAGTTCCTTTGCCTCTACCACCTTTGGTGCCCTTTTTCTTCTTCCATTTTTCAATGGAAAATTTGGGCCCCTAGATGTGATAGCAAGGGCATGTGCTCCTTTGCCCATGACTCCTTCCGCGGCCACGAGATCATAAGCAACTAACTAAGTGCGGTCTTGCTCATGAAAGTTCTCAAAAGTTCTCAAAGACTTGGGGTGTGTTGAGGATGATATCGACCTTGGTCACCGCAATACCTCCTCCCAACCGATCAAGACTATCTATGAGATGAGTTATGTGGGAGACATGTTCATGGACCGAACTTCCTTCTTCCATCTTACACGCAAAGATTTCTCTCATTGTGTAGAAAGCGATCGTCCGATCCGATCGCCCAAACTTACTCGAGACTTGACCATATTTGATCGCGTCTACCATCGATCGATGTTACAACCGCAAGCCTTTGGACATTGTAGTCATCATATAGCACTTGGCCATATTGTTTGACTTATGTCAAAGTCGCCGACTCGCCGCTCATTAGTCGATCGCGCCAAGAAGGCATCGGGTTTGGGAGTAGTGAGAACAAACATGTGTTCTTCAAATGATAAGAACATATTCCATGTTTCGCTTCCACTCTATAAAATTTGGACCGGATAGAGGATTTTGTGCGAGCATATTGATAATCGGTGTAAGAGACATATCGAAAAGTAATGTAAACACATAAGCATACGATCGCACATAATTCATAACAATAATATTATAACCTTTTGATAAAACAATATTAATTGAAACCTCCAATCGCCCAAGGGATCCCACATGCAAGCCACGCTGTGGGCGTTTACACATGAACCCCTCGACCGCACTAAAATATACCTTTAGTCGCTTAATTTCCATCCATGTCAACTTATCCTTACGACAAATGAAATTAATGATTCGACCTTACTAGACCACATCACTATCGCAAGAAGGGACTTGGCGGAAGTTGTACTTGAGGTGATGTCTAAGCAATGACCACAATTTTAACAAAGAAAATAAATTCTTAGAATTGGCATACTCACTAGACCATATCGCTTCAATCCAAATTCCTTTGTTATCTCATTTTAAATCTATCTCTAGAGAACTTATGAAAAATCGCACATGAAAGCCGTGTGGACGTTTACACATGAAACTCCCACTTCTCAATAGATTAAAATGTTTTATTTAGAAATCTCATCTAACAAACTTATGACAAACAGTGCAAGCAAGCCACGCGTGTGGACGTTTACTCAGAGTGTGTATCACTTTGTTTAGAGATCAAAAAGTGGAGGTCTTGACATTTTAATTTAAAAAATTAATATGTCGGGTTACTTGCTTAGTCTTTTGTTTCAAATGGTTTGTCCATGCAGATCACGTAATCCTAGCATGCTTTTCTATAGAACTCATCATGTAAAACATGCTCGCAGAATTCTAAAATATGCTTGAAAAACGCGATAAACCTAGCATGCTTACTATGCGCATCCAATCACGAAAACATATAACATGCTTATCTACGTAATTTAAACATACATAGCATGCTTTTGCATTATTTAAACATCCACGACATGCTTTGAACGATATAAAATAAAATAAATTCGTTCATCGCGGCCCACTCGTGGATCCTATACTTCCCTACCTAATTTATTACATAAATTTGTAAAGTAAAGATCTTCAAACTCGAAAACGGGCCTCGTTTGCACGGGCACAGACCGGATTCGTCAAAACTTGATTTGGGCCAAAAAATCAAAAACGGGCCGGATCATTGGAACGGACCGTATCATGCCAAAAATCTAAAATCGGGCCGAAAAACAGGTTCGGGCCGGAAAATTGGGTTCGAGCCGAAATTGGGTCGGGTCGGCCCAAAACAAACTGGGTCGGGTCAGCATTAAGGGCTGGGCCGCTGATGGGCACGCCCATGCAGCGCGCGCCGCATCGTGTCGCCCGCCCGACCAAGAATCGGCCTACCGAGATGTCGCCGGCCGCGCTATCGCCGGGAGCAGCTGCCGAGTCATCTGCGTGCGGCCGGCCGCCGAAAACCTACGCGCGACTCCCGCGCAATCCCGTCGAAGTTGTCGAGAAATTCGGGCGTTGAGGTTTCCCGTGCGAGAATCGTTCGCCCCTCGCCGCCCGATGCTGCCGAGCCGCTGCGCTGTGACTCGCCGAGGCGCCACGCGTGTGTCTCGCACGCCGCCAGCCCGCCGCCGCGCGACCCACCGAGGCCGCAAGAGATGCCAGGCGCTGCCGGCGTCCGTTGAGGATTCCGCGCGTGAGACCGCCGAGCCCGACTCGCCGAGACATGCCGAGCCATATCGCCCGCTGCTGCCGAGACCTCATTGAGGTTTCCCGGCGTATTTTGCCGAGATCCGCCGAGCGCGAACGCTCAGCGCCGAGATGTGCCGAGGCATCCGCACGCCTGGCTACCGAGCCATGCCGCCCGGTCTCGCCAAGGCTGCTCGCACACCGCTCGATGCCGCCGCCTCGCCCGCCGAAGCCTACCGAGAAAACACGCGCACGCTGGTGGCGTGTCTGCGAGCGTCGCGCACGCTCAGCGTGCCGTCGCCCGCACGCCATTGGCCGTGCATCCGATTTTTCCGACGTACTCCCATCGTCTCGTTCTTCGTGCTTTTTCATCTTCGTTCTTCTTTTACAGCTAAGATTTACAAGAAAAAATCTAATCTAACCACGGATTTTCTCGTGGTGAAAACAAAATCCGAAAAAATAAAACGAGCCAAGATGAACAGCAGATTCACAATTAATTAATTGCGACGTTATAATCAAACGTGAATTAATCCAACAAATGCCAAGATATCGATCCCGTGCTCGATACCAATTGTAGGGAAATCGATTTTAACCATCTCACGAGGATCTATCTTGGATGTTTAATTCACCATACATTGATTATATGCCTAGCATGCACCTATATAATTAATTGCAACACGTAGGGGTTTTCTCGTGTTTACCTGCGAATCTTCGAGGTAGAATGGATCAAGACTCGTGCTTTGATCTTCTGGACTGTGTCCCGATTGCCTAAACTCCAATGCCGAGTGAGGACAATCTATGAAGAATGCTATAGAAAAACGTCTCTACTTTTTCTCTCAATTTTTGAAAATTCTCACTATATAGAAATAGTAATTCTCGAAAATATCACTTGAGGATTAGCCTTGATTATCTCTCTCACCTTATATTTATAATGCAACCCTAATCCTATCATGATAGGATTTATGCATATCTAATAAATATAATCATATCACTTAAGATAGAGAGGATCGTCGAGTCCGATGGGACTCTAAGAGAGAGGTGGAAGATTTTTCACCAAGCTTCAGGCCTGGATGGGCCAGCCCTGTGATCAAATGCAAGAAATAAAGATGGACCTCAAATAAATTAATTATCTTATGTTCAACCTAGAACATAAATTAATTCTTAAACATTTATTCATGTCACTAGAGAATAAATGCTGACTTACCCCTTTATTACCGAAGTTGATTCGGGCTTGCACATAGACTTTACGAATCCCAGTATTTAAGATATCGTACGTCCATTAATGATTTACAGCGTTCTGACTGCTTAAAATAATCAATATCTTTAATTCCTTAAGTAGTACCACTCAACCTTATTATTGTACTTGAGATAACTCAACCTGCGGGGTTTAGTACAATAAACCTTTGAGTTCCTTATGGGACGCCATCATCCTAACCGGATACGGTGACTCGACATAGGTAACTAGCATGACATACAAGACCGCCACCACCCAAGATGCGAGAGAATTGGTTATCTCATGCAACCTCACCCATAACAAGTCAAAGTGATGGTCAAGAACTCATACTCACCTATTACCTTATCGAGGTTTAGATCATCGTAAGTCACCGAGATCTAGGTTCTTCACGATATCGATAGAAGAACTCATCTCATCGCGATCCATCAATACGCCGAAACGCATCAAAGATAGACAAGCAACTAAGTCAAGTCACTTATCTATACCGCATGCCTATACCGACAACTCGTCCTCAAGTTGTCTTACCGTGATACTTTTATATCTCATTAAGCTTCGACCAATCATACGGACTTCGTGATCTACAACACATCGCTTGATCTAACTTATATATGAGGTAAAGGGACATATATATGCAATCAAGTAAACAATTCAGATAGGAGATTGTAATAGTGGTAATAGAAAACATTGTATACAAGCTCAACCAAAACTGCTTTCTGTATACAAATCCAACATGATCGTACGTAGTTGGCGAGGAAGGTCAATTACACCTGCTCACTTAGACTTACTAGCTTCAAACTAGCAGGTGGGCTCTCTTGAAACAAAAATGACATGCATGTCTATCTCAAAGCATGATTTACAAAAGCTTTATGAAATATTATTGTATAACCTGTTATTGACTGCCAAATATTTATGATTTGTTGTGTTCCTATCTGAGATTGGTATATCCAATATGGAATGTGAATGAGTTTGTCCACCAACATAAAAAAGGGTAACGATCGGATCCGACTTAGTTAAGGACTAACTCGGATTGTGTACACGTGTGGCTGTGTGTTAAGGTTAGCTACCTCGACCGGTCACGGTGACTATGTGTAGGTGGCCACCTCCATAGTGCGCGAATGAATGAATGAATGAATGATAAGATATGGAAACAACGTCGATGAAATAGTCAGGCCTGACGCTTTTGAAAAATGATAAAATGTTTGATAGGCATGAGTCTTTTAACTAAAATCCTCATGTGCTATTGTGGGCAGTTCAATAACTTTTGATAAAGAAAATGTTTTCGGCAATGAGTCCACTGAGTACTTTTGTACTTAGCCCTGCATCTCGTTTTTGATGTGCAGGTTGAGCAAGGATCGATGATGGGTGCGAGATGGTGCGGAGTAGGAGTTATTTTGTTGCTTATTAGAAATGATTTCTAGAACCTTGGGCATGCATCGTCATATGCATATCCACACGTTTATTTGCTGCCTAACTCTGATATTATTTTGATATCTTGATTATAACTGCTTTCATACCTTATTGAACTTGAGGTCGTACCTCGTTCCTTGAATTGAGCCCTGATTGGGTTATATGTTTGAACATCGAACCTTTTGGCAAGTCCTACTGTGACTTGAGTTTGTATCGAACAGCCTATTCCTTTCAGTCTATGCTTATAATTATAGTCGATTGGTTAATTGTATTGATTGGTTATATATATATATATATATATATATATATATATATAGGAGTGGATCAAATGAGAACCACATCTTTTTTGCTAACTCTGCGAACCATGCATAAGACGTTGAAGATGATGCACAAGACGGTATAAAGTTGTGCATAACAAAAACTTTCTAAAATTATTTTGTTGGGTAATAATTTTAGAATGTTTTCGTTATGCACAACTTTATAGGTTTTATTCATCAATTTTATATGTTTGTGCATAGTTCTCAAGTTCTCAAAAAAGATGAGTTCTCACTCGATCCAACCCTATATATATATATATATATATATATATATATATATATATATATCCGTTGCATTATCGTATCAGTGATGATCCATATGATCCGTACTTCTTTGAGAAGTCAGGTCGTCACAAAGTGGTATCGGAGCACTTGTTCGCTCTGAACCCTAGAAACTCTTTCCTTGAACCCTAAGCTGAAAGTCAAGTCTAGAAATTGTTTGTGTTTGACTGTTACTGCACTGCACTCCATCATCGTCCTGCTCAACGAGGAAGAAGGTAACTATCTCAACTTAAAGTTGTTTTGAAATGATGGAAGTATATTAAATGTGGATTGGAATTTCAATATTGCCTTGTTGGAAGTTGAAAATATTTTGAAAAGAGGAATATTTTGAAATTGAAAAGTTGTTTCTATTGAATGGTCATTAGTTTGAAAGAAAGTTGCGAATTTAGGGGCTTGGTAATGAGTAAATGTGAATGTTTGATTATCGCACAATGTGTCGTGATTTGTGTTTACTGTTAAATGAGTATGTTTTCCCTTGAGGACATAGACTCTTAAGACGCATGATCCCTTTTGCGCCGAACTTAGTATGAGAACATAAGGTATCCCCAATTGAATGAAATACTAAGGAAGAACGAGAACATAGAAATCTTAAGAATCACAATCCGAACGGATTCAAGGATGAGAACACGACGAGTTTACAACGATTTAAACGATCGCTTAAGCGGAGGATCACTGCGCTATGAGTCCCAACCTCTACGTGAAGGAATTCGAACACCATGCGTGTTGCCTCTATCATGGCATTAATGAAAAAGAATCAAAGTATAACGTTAGGGAAGTATAAAAGAAATAATGATTTGTTAGTGCATAATGAGAACGGATATGATGTGATACTATAACGTGAGTAGAAGTAAGGAATCCAGGACTCGATAAGATGGGGTGATCACTTAGCCTTTACCCGAATGCTAGGCATCGAATGTTTGTTCTGTCCTAAGGAACCATGCAGTCTCTTCCTAAAGACCAAACCATGAAAGTAGTTTCATAAGAACTTAGGAATATAAGATGGTTCGGACGGTTTTTACGACTAGGCTCCCTTTATCTTCTAGAGTCACACCCGAGGAGGTGGTACGCTCCTATCGTTCCGACCACATGTACTGAGTAAAAGACATCGGCGAGTTTCTTGCTCATTTTGTACGTCATTGGGCTACTGCACATGCCCGTGGTACGTCACATTATGACGGTGTGCTTCGACTGATCGTAAGATCGCCATCCAACCGCGAGGATATGCCGTGAGATATCGATAGATTACATCTATAAATCGAGAGCGTTCGATCTTGAGGCGGACTTGCCCATTTCGTCGATCCCATGCTACATATTCATGATATACGGAGCTACACCCTGTGGACCATATCTCTCCGAGCGGGTGTACACCTAGCGTGATGAGATTCCCGAGTGGCTTCAACCCGAGGTGTCTCGTTTGGCATCGATGGGCGCATTCTTACACGGCCGTGGTAAGAACATGTTCGAGGTGGACATTCCGTCACGATAGTTCACCTTCGGTCCTACCACTAATAGGATTCGAGCCCCGTCATTGCCCGCCCAGACCATTGTCTCACATCATTCCATGCCAACTTCCATCTCTAACCCCCGCTTTCCCAATTTAGCCATCGCCACCCCCACACGGACCCCTGTGCTACGATAATGTAGAGATTGACGATTCACGTGGCCTAACTGCATGCGCCGCGAGAGAAACGATAGGTCGTCCCGATATGAATCCTTATTTTGATGACCATGGTAGCATTTAGATTTTTATATGCACCGTGACTAGGTATACTGAGTGATACTGATATTAATTTTCGGAGTATCATACTCCGTACCTGGCCTTTTGTGGATCATAAAAGTGATTATGAAAGTCCTCGTATAGACATTTGATTTGATATGATGATAGCTCCCCGAGAGCTTTGGTTTTTGAGGTTGCGATATGTGGTGTTCGATGACGTGCTAGATTTATGATCCTGACGGATGGTATAAGAAGATATATGATTACGTATATTTATGAAAGATAGAATGCCGCCGAGAAGAAGAAACCGTGAGGTAACACCCGAAAGAGATGACACCCCTCCACCACAACCACCGGCAAGACGGATTGAGGAACTATTCCTCAAACAGAACCCGCCCACTTTCAACGGGACTGGGAATCTCGTGGATGTTGAACTTTAGATTCGCGCACTGGAGCGAATCTTTAACTTCCACCATTGCACCTCTCAGGAACGCTTATCATGCGTTGCCTTCCAGATGACTGGCACCACCGACTTCTGGTGGGAGGCGAAGAGAAAGACTCTGTCCGAGGAGGAATTGGAAGATTTCTCCTGGGAGGAATTTAAGAAGGAGGTGTATGAGAAGTACATTCCTAAGAGTTACCGGAAGAGGAAAGAATATGAGTTCTACAATCTTCGACAAGGAAAGACCACGGTCACAGATTATGACCGTGCATTCTGCGAGATTCACGGTATGCACCTCAGTTAGTCGACACCGACGAGAAGAGGACTGAGAAGTTTTGGCGGTACTCCGCCATGAGACCAGGATCGCTAGCTGGTCACGAAAATCTAACTTACCGTGAGGCCCTCAGTCGGGCATTGGACATCGAGGCTACTATGCCTGAGGACAGGACTGTCGCTGTACATCCCCCGAATCACCATGGCGATCGTGGAAAGAGAAAGTGGGAAGGACCCCACCAAAGTCAAGGATCCAACACTGGCCAGGCCGACAAGAGGCCATGGCAAGAGAATAACGTGCCATCTGGGCACGGGCAAGGAAATGGACGCTGACGAGCCTATTTTTCGTGCTCTTTTTGGGGTAGTCCTTGCCCTAGAAAGAGTGCATTTTGTGTGTGTTCTTTGCGTGTGTTTGTGTCTGGGAGGACACGCTTGGGATGTTGCAGGTTGGGAAGGACCTTGGGCAAGATCAGGCCACCTCCTCTGAGAGAGGTAAAAATCCAAGACTATCTTGGCAAGGCATTCGACATCCGCCAAGACACTGCATCGCATGGGAGCCGAGCACGATCAACGAGCCGACGTGAAGCCAAGAAGATAATCGAGACAAGGAAGAGAGGGAAAAAGGACGAGGAGTGATGTAGTGGACAGAGGGTAAAGTCAGGATGCAGCTGGGAGACACAGACAAGATCTCTGGCAGACTTGCACGCAAATGGGAAGATTTTGGGTAAGGTCTTTCTCTGCCGTCTGTTTGATTTTTGCCGAAAAGGGAAAGGTCAGCCTGCAGTGCTGCAGATGAGATAAGCCTGCCAAGCCGCTGACCTCACCACCTGCCGTCTCGAGATGCGCACACTGACCAAGCCAAAGGGGAGTGCACTTAGGCTCCCAACATAACAACTCCACAAATTATTCAAAATACACGGGACACATTCGGTGGAGAGAGAGCATCAGTCCGAAACTCTCTCTAGACTTCTCTCTTTTATTTCTCTTGCTTTCATGAGCGATTGGTGAGGAAGAAACAAGTCCTACGAGCAAACACTTATTTTATGTATTTATGACCTCTGCTCGAGCAACTGCTTGGCAGAGACTGCCTTTAATTTCAGTTTTATTTTCGATTCAAGTATGGTTTCTTTTATGTTCTTGGTTGTTGCATTTATGTTTATGTCAATTATGCGTGAGTAGTCGGTTTGGTTGGGCTCGGGGTGAAGCACGTTGAGTCGAGGTCATACGAGTCGTGAGGTCTAAACGTACTTAGAACCTTGAGTGGGTGTTCCCGAAGCTCTAGGCCTTATACCCATGTTATTCCTTTCCTTGAGCGTTAACTCGGCCGGTAGCCTTGGGGGGAGGGGTAGCTACAAGCAATAGCCGGAGTAAGACATCGAGTGTCTCTTTGTCCCGGGAAGTACGGCTGGAGTGGGTGATTATAGCCGTCAGCCTTGGGCAAAGGGTTGCGAGCCACTCCCTTGGATCGACTATGGCTAGTTGGGTTGTTTAGTGAGTCAAGCTGCTGGGGGCGGGATAACCTATTTTGGGGACCATCTTGGCAATGGGGCAAGGCAGGGGGGCCTCTGTACTTCGTCCTAAAATCTACGGGCAAGCTGGGGCTGGGGGGCTGGTGTATGTGACAACCTAAAAGGGCGCCTACCCCTTGGTACCTTTAACCAACGACATACACTCTTGGTGAAAACCCTTGAACCTATGACCGACACCTTGACCAATATCTCAACGTGTGGAACCCTTGGCCCAACTACTTGTCATTTAATCTTTTATCTTGTGTTTAGTTTTCAGTTTTACATTCTGCTCAAGATCTATCTCTCAAGACATCTCTCGAGACCATCACTTAATCGACACCTTACCCTCTGGGCAACCTCCTACTCAAACTGTGACAACTCGAGTAACAACACAACCAGCTCTCTTGGGTTCGACCCCTTAACTTGCCATATACGGAACTATTGTTCAAGTTGGAGGAGATTATAAATGTATCATGACGCGTTCTAGGACCTCTGACGACGGGTCCCGGAGGGTCGTCAGACGCCCTATGATACCCGCACCTGGCAGGGGAAACCAGAAATTCGTAAGGCTCCCTGTGTGCTCAGGTGCCATAGGAGTCACAAGGGGGCATGCGCATTTACAAATGACGGATGCTTCAAGTGTGGCCAGAAGGGCCACTACTCCAGAGACTGCCCTGGGATATGCCAACGGAGAAATGGCCTCCCCAATGTGCCCAACCAAGTCCAGCCGATCTGGGCTATCCAAGCTCAACCGTTCCAGCAACAGCCCCCGATTTCAGTACTTCCAGCCAATCCAACGAAAATATCAACCACGACGGCAACGACAACAACAATGGCGGCAGCCGCAGCAGCAATACCGACAGCCCCAACAACAATAGCAACAACAACAACAGCAACAACAACAACATCACCAACAACAAAGAACCACCACAGAAGCTGTGGCCTACGCCTCAACCAAGAAAGAGAATTCCGTAGAACCGCCAAGGAACCAAGGAAACTTGGGTGTATGGGAACACTCCTCCAATTGCTCGTTATCCTCTTGTTTGATACTAGCATTCTTTTATTCTTTGAAGCATGCGAGAGAACTTAGGATTAGATCCTATACGTTGAACAAATCATGAGAATTTCTTCTCCGAGAGAAGGCATAAGAACGATAACCCACATATGCTCGAACCTAGAACTTGGACTAGGCTCACTTGAGGTCATGACAGATAACCTTCACGCCATACCTATAGCGGATGTGGATATAATCCTAGGAATGGATTGGTTAACCGAACTTAATGCGACCATTGTGTAATGAAAGGAAAATTTCTTTCCAACACCCCGGAGAGAAACCTACAGACTTTCACGGGATCAGCATGGAGAGGAGAGTCCCAATCATATCCGCACTAAAAGCAAGGACGTTACTGAACAAGACAGATAACCACGCCTACCTTGTCTATCTCCAGGATGAAGAGCATGATGAGAGAATGATAGAAGACATTCCGATCGTGAAGGAGTATCCCGATGTACTCCCAGATGAACTACCGGGATTACCGTCAAATCGACAGATTGAGTTCACGATCGACCTTGAACCAGGTTCTGCCCCGTGTCGAAAGCCCCATACCGGATGGCACCAAAAGAACTTGAGGAATTGAAGATCCAACTGCAAGAACTCTTGGAGTTAGGATTCATTAAACCCAGTATGTCTCCATGGGGAGCACATGTCCTTTCGTGAAGAAGAAGGATGACACATTGAGAATATGCATAGACTATCGAGAGTTAAACAAGATAACTCTTAAGAATAAGTATCATTTGCCCCGTATTGACGATCTGTTTGATCAGCTTAAGGGAGCAGGAGTCTAAGGATTAGACCAGAGGATGTACCAAAAACGGCTTTCCGTACAAGGTATGGTCATTTCGAATTCATCGTCATGCCATTTAGACTTACAAATGCCCCAGTAGTATTTATGGATATCATGAATAGAGTATTTCACCCATTTTAGACAAATTTGTCTTGGTATTCATAGACGATATCCTAATATACTCCAAGAATAACCAAGAACACAAAGAGCACTTGAGAACTGTGCTGTAAACGCTGAGGTAAGAGCAACTCTTCGCCAAGTTTAGCAAGTGCGAGTTTTGGTTAGGCGAAATAACATTCTTAGGTCACATCGTGTCCGTCGAGGGAATCAAAGTGGATCCCTCGAAGATTGATACAGTTCGAGAATGGGAATCGCCGAAGAACCCGAATGAAATTCGGAGTTTCTTAGGACTTGCCGGCTATTATCGAAGATTTATCGAGGGATTCTCAACGATAGCCTGACCCATGACCCAATTGTTGAGAAAATGAATCAAGTACACTTGGACTACCGAGTGTGAAGCTAGTTTCCAGAGATTGAAGGAGTTGCTGACGACAGCACCTGTACTAGCAGTACCCGAAGCAGACAAAGAATACACAATCTACACGGATACTTCAAAGAATGGACTAGGATGTGTTCTGATGCAATAAGGCAAGGTTATTGCTTATGCTTCAAGGCAATTACGCCTACATGAGTTGAACTATCCTAGGGACGACCTGGAATTAGCAACGGTCGTACATCCTTTAAAGATTTGGAGGCACCACCTTTATGGAGTTAGATGTGAGATCTATATTGACCATAAAAGTCTGAAGTATTTCTTTGAGCAGAAAGATCTTAACATGAGGCAGCGTAGATGGTTAGAACTAGTAAAAATTATGACTGTGGTATCAATTACCACCCAGGCAAGGCTAATGTTGTAGCCGATGCTTTGAGTCGCAAATCCCACCCTAGTTTGGGATGTCTCCTCCGTCATGAGGAAATACTTATAAAGGAATTTCAGAGGATGAACATCGAAGTCATAGACCCGTCTCTGACGATAGAGGGCTGTATTGCAACTTTGATTGCGATCCCAGACTTAAGAGTCCGGATCTTAGAAGCTCAGAGGAAGAGCAAGAAGCTAGAGGAAATACGAGCCAAGATCAAGGACAACAACTACAAGAATTTCAAAGAAGCAACAGATAACATTTTGTTGTACGACGGGAGAGTGTGTGTTCCAGAAGACGAAAGGCTTAGGAGCGAGATCTTGAAAGAAGCCCATGAGACTTCTTACACCGCACACCCTGGAAGCACCAAAATGTACCAAGATCTCAAGGAGAAATTTTGGTGGGATGGGATGAAGCGAGACGTAGCTTCATTCGTGGAACATTGTTTAACGTGCCAACAAGTGAAAGCACTCCACCAGCGACCGTATGGAACCTTACAACCGCTAGACGTACCAAAATGGAAATGGGATGATATAGCCATGGATTTTGTTACCGAGCTACCCAAATCACAAAGAGGTAATACCGCTATTTGGGTTATCATCGATCGTTTGACCAAGAGCGTGCATTTTCTACCCATTCCAATAACACATGGATCAGACAGACTAGCACAGTTGTACGTTCGAGAGGTCATACGTCTACATGGAGTTCTGAAGACTATCACGTCTGATAGAGATTTGAAATTTACATCCAGATTCTGGATGAGTTTACAAAATGAATTGGGGACTCGACTACATTTCAAGATCGCATTCCACCCAGCACGGACGGACAATCCGAGAGGACCATTCAAACGCTTGAAGACATGTTGAGAACCGTTGTCCTCGATAGAGAGAAGTTGAAACAAGTGTTACCACTGTGGAATTCGCCACAATAATGCCTACCAAGCAACTATTGGAATGGCCCGTCGAAGTTCTTTATGGAAAGAAATGTCGATCACCACTCTATTGGGATGAAATGGGAGAAAGGAGAGTATTAGGACCTGACTTTGTGGGCGAAATGCTCGAGATTGTGAGATAGATCCGCCAACGGATCAAGGAGGCCCAAGACCGACAAAAAGTAAATGACGCCGACAAACGTCGCACAGAGCTGCATTTTGAAGTGGGAGACAAAGTCTTCTTGAAGATTTCTCCGTAAAAGGAATCGTGAGATTTGGAATAAAAGGAAACTATGACCACGCTTCATAGGACCTATGAAATTTTGGAAAGGATAGGACCGGTGAACTACAGACTTGCATTGCCGCCAAGTTTTGAAGCGTGCACAATGTGTTCCACATTTCACAACTAAGGAAGTACATACATGACCCCAGTCATGTGATACCACCGACATATATTATCCTCGATGATAATATGAGTTATATAGAAGCGCCTACGGAAATCTTAGACCGACATATCCAAGAGCTAAGGAACAAAAGATACCATTAGTGAAAGTTCTATGGCGACACCATGGATGAGAAGAAGAAACAACAGGAACTGGAATCAGCTATGAAAGAGAAATACCGGATCTTTTCCAGGTTAGCAAATTTGGGACGAAATTTATTTTAAGGGGATGGTATGTAATAACCGAAAAATTTAAACTTTTATTAGTGATGCTTAGACCAATTATTTGTGGTTCTTAGACCTTAATTATATTTAAGGTAACCAACGAAGCAATTAGAATCGATTCGGAGATCGAAAACTAGAGAAACCAAAAACTAGTGACTAGTCCTCTTTGGATTAGGGTTTTGAATCACTGAACATAGAATGAAAGATCGAGAATGAATCTCAACAAAAATATTTCATTTCTAGAATCCTCTCACGAAAACATGTGAGAAGCCAAAGAATGAGAATTTTCGAGCATGCTCGCCTGGTCAGTTTTAAAAGTACTATTCACAAGCCGGAATAATTTTCAGTTTGTGCTAATCATGAAAATTAATGATGACAATCAAAATCATGAAGTAATATATTATTATGAATTTAGAAATAAGAATCAATTTCTGAAAGAAATTCTGGAAGAACTTAACCGAATGCCGGGAAAATATACCGAAAAAAACCCTAAATTGATCTGAACGACCCAAAACTCGAACCAAGGGTCTAAATCAATAAAATATGATTTATAAGACTCAAATTAATTATGAAAGCTCAAAAATTCAATAGAATTTTGAATGAGCATAATTTAATCGACGGACGCTGTTTTTCCGCGATAACTCGGAATTGACTTACCGGATGTCATCCGAACTTCATGAAATTATTATGAACATTAAAACGATTATTTTAAGGCTATTTAAGATAATAAAACCTTAAGCTTTCGAGAAATCAATCGAAAGCGCGTTAAAACTTAAAGAGTCGGTATTAACATGCCAAATCGGGTAATTTGACTATTCCTTCTCCCAAATACCACCAAGACCACCCCAAATGGGTTAATGACAGCCCTTTAGGCTACCAAGACAGTAGCCATTTCGTCCATTACACCCTCCACCTTTGAGAGCCATTTTTTCTCTATTTTTCAAACTTTTCTCATTTGTTCTTCAAGCTTTTGAGCTTCAATCCCCCATTCCAAACCATTCCAACTCTCAAATAATTATTCTAAGACCATAGATAGGTAGTATTCATCATCCTCTTCCATCCTAATGGAGTGGAATTTTTGTTTGAATTTTTTTTAGTTTGAAACCATAGTTTCGAACCCTTTCAATTTCGTGACTTTTGAGCCACCAAATGCTCTCAAGCCATGAATGAAATATGCTTATAATAATTTTCTAAGGCTGTATTTAATATTTGAGAATTTTTGGAGCATGTTTAATATTTTTTTATTTATGTTTTATTTCTTTTTATATGGGATAAAGCATGATGTATTAGGAGAATGTATAATAAATATGGTAATTTTCAGAATATTTTTTGGAATTTTCTTGTATTTTGTTTGATTTTATTTGTTGAGAAATAGTTGAGATATAGTGTTTAATATATTATATGAACATCATATATTAATCTTGAAATTTTTGAAACACTACTCCTATTTTTCAAAAATGGGCAGAATTTATTTAAGTATTTTTAAGTCATTGTTTGATTTTATTTGTTGATAATAGTTGAGATATAATGTTTAATATATGATATGAACATCATATATTAATCTTCAAATTTTTGAGACACTACTCCTATTTTTATGAAAAGGCCAAAACTATATATATATATATATATATATATATATATATATATATATGTAAGGATTTATTTGATTTTATTTGTTGAAAATATTTGGTATATGATGTTTAGAAATAATATGAACCTAATATGCATTCTTGGGAATTTAGTGAACACATATGTAATATATGTGTAAAGACAAAAAGAATTCCAAGCATTGGTTCATATTATAATTTTTAGTTGATGTTTTATGTTAATATTACATGTTATTGCATAGTATAAACATTTTGTGAATGAATGAAATTATTGAATATGTATACATGTAATATAGTAATTACCAAAACCATTAGTGATGATAAGCATATGTTTTAATTTTAATGTATGATATGAGATGATATTTCATGCTTAGTACATGATATAAATTTTGTGAAATTTATTGAACACCAATGCTCATTAAATCATTAATACCGAAAACTATATGCTAAATTAACCCATGGTTTAAAATTTTATATGATGATATTGAATTGAAAATTAAATTCTATAGTATGATAGGAGTATATCATGATTTTATTGGAATTTATTGGATACATATGCTAATTATTGCTATTTATCGAAAACATAGCAAAATGGTTAAGTATAAGTTTAATTCTAATGTTAAATGATGCTATGATAGTTAACTATAAGCTTGGAATGAATGGTTGTGATTGTGATGAACGAATGGAACACTTATACACACATACACAATAGTTTTGCATTATGTTAGAAATTAGGGTTTTCTAATGCTTTAGTATATTTTATGTTGTGTATGGTGTTGTATGTGGAATGGTTTATGTTTATGTTGTACCGACAAACTAAAACCCCAAACGTGAACAACATAATACTATATGTACGAGAATCCAAAAAAAAATCAACCAATTTTGATAACTTAAGAAGGAATTAACGAGAATCGAAGTTAGACATAAATTAGGGTTTGCTATTAGTAAAATGATACTCAAACGTGAGTTCCTAAGTTAGAAAAACAAAAAGTCGAGCTACAACGTAGATATTCAATAACGACAACCCAATACGACGTTAGATTGAACGATTATACAACTTATACAATCCCCGACGAGTTAAGAGAAACAAACAACGTCGTAAAGTGTAAACAAAGATTCGAACATAAGATGTCGATCCTTATGTCTCAAAAGTCGAGTTAATATTCCCTAAGGAATTCATCTATTCCTAAAGCATGTGATCACTCGAGTCATAAGTCAAGACTCCCCGTTATTCGTCGTGTTAATACGACAAGTCATCAAGCATAACCTACTAGGACGTAACTATAATTGTTAAGTCTAGATAGTGGCTTGAGAATATCCTAATATACCAATCGCAACTTGAATACTAACAATCAATAACGTAATAACGTTTAGAAGGACACTAAGGTTAAGAGTCGAGGATAGACTCGGAGTATGTGATTCATAAGTTGAAGTTCAGCTATGAACAATGAGGTAATATAGTTTGAGAATTGGGAAAGTAAGATAATAGAAATTATCTTAAAACAATCACATGAAACTATAAAGAAACCCTAATTGGAAACTTTAAGTCGTAATTTATAAACGATCTTCGATCAATAGAAGGAATCTAAGAAAGACTATTTTCTTATGAAGGGTTTGGTCGTATGTAGTTGGCGAGGAAGGAAAATTACACCTGCTTACTTAGACTTACTAGCTTCGAACTAGCAGGTGGGATCTCTTGAAACAAAAATGACATGCATGTCTATCTCAAAGCATGATTTACAAAAGCTTTATGAAATATTATTTTATAAACTGTTATTGACTGCCAAATATTTATGATTTGTTGTGATCCTATCTGAGATTGGTATATCCAATGTGGAATGTGAATGAGTTGGTCCACCAACGTTAAAAAAGGGTAACGATCGGATCCGACTTAGTTAAGGACTAACTCGGATTGTGTACACGTGTGGCTGTGTGTTAAGGTTAGCTACCTCGACCGGTCACGGTGACTATATGTAGGTAGCCACCCCCATAGTGCGCGAATGAATGAATGAATGAATGAATAAATGAATGAATGGATGAATGAATGAATGAATGAATGATAAGATATGGAAACAACGTGGATGAAATAGTCAGGCCTGACGCTTTTGAAAAATGATAAAATGTTTGATAGGCATGAGTCTTTTAACTAAAATCCTCATGTGTTATTGTGGGCAGTTCAATAACTTTTGATAAAGAAAATGTTTTCGGCAATGAGTCCACTGAGTAGTACTTAGCCCTGCATCTCATTTTTGATGTGCAGGTTGAGCAAGGATCGATGATGGGTGCGAGATGGTGCAGAGTATGAGTTATTTTGTTGCTTATTAGAAAGAATTTCTAGAACCTTGGGCATGCATCATCATATGCATGTCCACATGTTTATTTGCTGCCTAACTCTGATATTATTTTGATGTCTTGATTATAACTGCTTTCATACCGTATTGAACTTGAGGTCGTACCTCGTTCCTTGAATTGAGCCCTGATTGGGTTATATGTTTGAACATCGAACCTTTTGGCAAGTCCTGTTGTGACTTGAGTTTGTATCGAACAACCTATTCCTTTCAGTCTATGCTTATAATTGTAGTCGATTGGTTAATTGTATTGATTGGTTATATATATATATCCGTTGCATTATCGTATCAGTGACGATCCATATGATCCGTACTTCTTTGAGAAGTCGGGTCGTCACATTAATTCACTAATCATTTATGAATATAATATGAAAATCCTCGTATTATGGATAGTCGAAATTGGGCTTCGATAAATTACTAATTCGATTATCGAAACAAAACCCTAATTAACGATTTATATTATCGTAACTTAGCTTTAAAACTTTGGGATATTACAACAATGGTGCATAAATTCATTGCGTTTAATGTTTTCATGAATGAGCAGGCCAACAAGGTTAACACTGCTGAGGTATACTTGCTCACATGTGTGATCAAGAAGACAAGGTTTCTCCGAAATATTTTATATGGGATCACTTGCAGCTTGTTCAACGACGTAAAAATTGTCGACCAACCTTGTGTCAAATCCCCACTGTACTATCGGCACACTTTGGGCTTATTAATAAAGAGGGACGACATATTTTAGGGTAAGATTTTCATCGTGCTAAGATGATTGATCTTAGTGAGCTTCGAGGCATCGTGTTTGCTTACAATGAAACCACTCTTGTACCTCATCAGTTAAGGAACTGTGTGAAGAGATATTTGAATGCATAGCTTGTCGAAGCCTAATCAACATGTGCAGAACCTTCTCGTGCGCCTCTGGCGATATGATCATTTTTTATCCCACTCATGCACCAGAGGATGAGGGCGATGAGCATACCGAGGCAAGGGAGGATATAGAGCCGGTTCAGAGCAATGCCGATCCCCATCATCCATAATTCCCTTCACAGCAAGAAGCATCGGGGCAAGGGTACAACTTCATACGTGAAAAACTGAGCCAGTTCAGGAGTGAATTAGCTAGCCACTAGACTGAGTTTCGGTAAGATATTTATGCGTGCTTCGATGAGCAAAACCAACATCTTACCGAGAAGAACCATTTATAGCATGAGCAGAACCATCGCTAGAATGAGTATACCCAGCAGATGATCGAGCAGAATCAGCGCACGGTTGCTCTTGAGGCTCAGTGGAACGCTTGGATCATATTTCATGGTGCTCATCCTCCATCACCGCCGTCTGACCAATAGTGATTCATCACTATTGGAGACTATGTATATATTTCTTTTTGTATGTGTCGTATTTCTTTTGTTGTTTTGTTTGCTTTTGTTTGTTTTGTATGGTTTGTTTTGTGCTTGTTGTCCCTCGTTCCGTTTTCACGCTTTCAGGGAAATCGCCTCTACGTATCACTCATATATTTATCTGCAATGATGACCTTGCCTATTTTAAGTGTGGGGGAGGGGAGGGGTTGATTTCTATTTTATTTGTGTTTTATCATTTTTTGTTTTGTTTCTTAGCCTTTTTTTTGGATAAGAGAGAATTTTACGTTCTTAAAATAAATGGTGATTGAAGAACTATGCTTAAAGTTGGATTAATTATGTTTTGATCTGAATTTCGATTCGTCTTGGAATACATGGTTTTTAGTGTGATGAAACTTAGGTGTCGATTTGAACTATGGGACATGATTAGGAAGCTGTGATTAGACAATACGTGTGATCGGTTGTCTTATACTTCGTACATGGAACCCTTTCTTGTGTGATTTAAAAAAAAGTGAAAAAAAAAAGAAAAATAAAGGAAAAGAAAATATGAAAATAATAGATATGATATTTTGAATAAGTGGGCTTGAAGTGGAATAAGGGACTCTACCCCTCTTGCTTGTGTTGTTTCTCGAATGAAGACTCTAATGGGTATAGGAAACTATGTTAGGATACTCGAGTTTATAACTTGAAGGCTACACCTAACGATTATTATCCTATAATCTGTTTTAAGTTTCACATGCTTTATTTATTCTTATCATTGGGATGTCTTATATTAAAGGGAACCATGCAAATTGTATGTTGATTTTTGAAAACATATTTGAGTCGAAGCATAGCTATTCTATAATAAGTCACATGTTTGGATTGATAAATGAGAATCATTTTATTGAGAATTATATTATTAAGATGCATTGAGAAGATGAGAATATGTGATTGATTCGATTTGAAGTAATTGTTCGATGTGTACCATTCTTTTCAAGAAACTAAAATTTGCTTGAGGATAAGCAAACAGTTAAGTGTGAGGGAGTTGTTTTGCATGTTTTTGTTATGTTTTTCTTTGATTGTTTTAGACAACTTGGTTCCTATTCGCTTATTTTTGAATATCTTTTGTTGGAATCATGTTAGGTTTTGATTTTTGCAGGGTCTCAGCGTGTTTGAAATTGTTGGTGCATAAAAGTGCACCCCAGCGCCGGACTCGGCGTAGCCAGTGCTAGTTGCGCCTTCGCATCTCGAGAGAACGTCCAGAGAGTGCCCACTTTCGGCGCTGGGTGCTCGAAGCGGATTCGTCCAGAGAGCGCCCGCGTCCGGCATTAGGTGCTCAAAGCGGAGTCATCCAGAGAGCGCCCACGTCCGGCGCTGGGCGCCCGGAGTGAAGATCGTCCAGAGAGCACCCACGTCCGATGCTAGACGCACGAAGTGAAAGTATCCTAAAAGCACCCGCGTCCGGCGTTGGGCGTGCGAAACGTGAGTGTCCAGAGAACGCCCGCGTCCGGCGCTGGGCGAGCCAAGTTTTGCCCTGTTTTGAAGCGCGCGTGTCTGGCACTGGGTTTGCATTCGGTGTTGTACGTGAAATTTTGACAACTATATATACTTTTAAAACACGCGTGAACCCTAGTTCCATTATTGTTTTCGCCTCATTCATGATATTTCTCTCTTCCAAATCTTTTCAATTATTTCTGTTGCACTTTGTGATTCAAGAACACTTGATTGAAGAGATTCATCAACGACATTGATATTGTAAGAATTATTATCTCTTTTCCATTGGATTGTTGAGTTGATGATTTTTATGAATTTCATTTGTTTGATCCGTGAGATGAACATGAACTAATTTTCTATTTAGGGTTTGGTGATTCAAATTGATTGATTGATTGTTTGCATTGATTAAGTATGCTAATTGAATCATATGGTTTTCTTTTAAGTGATTGGCCACCATTTAATTGTTTATGCTTCGGGTGAGATCGAGAGATTGACACGTTGCATCCATATGAATCAATTGGGTTAGACTTTACCGGAAACGAATACTCTAATAATTTATTTGTTTGTGAAATTTTATAACTTAGGTTTAATCTACGGAGACAAAAATCGAGTGTTTAAATTGAAGGTTAGAGGATTGCATGAGTAGGTAAATTTCTTAAGCAAAGCATTAATTAATTAATCAACGCGAAGAACCGAATGCCATAGTTATTCTCACATTCTTGAATTAGTCTTTTGCAACTGAATTGCGTATAGCTCTTGGTTTGAGTTATCCATTGATTTAATTTACAGTCTATTTTATTCCAGTATCATCTCCCATGCAAGTTCAGGATTTAGATTTACTGTTTTAGTCGTAACACGTCATAAGCCCTGCTAAGTCTTTCTTGAGAGATACGACTTGGGTTGACCTTACCACACTACATAGGCATCATACTATTGCAAGAACCTAGAGGTGCAAATTTAGGTTGAACACCTAACATATGCTGACAAACGACATATCAATATGTCTTCTAAGTAATTAGAGACACTCATAAGAGGACAACCAATCTGAAGACTCAAAGAATTGCAAACTTTGAACCTCAAGAAAATTTTTCAAGTAGTCAGGATGTCAATCATTGAGACATTTCCTCGACATCATACAATATTCCAGGAGACCACATACAAGGCAAGTACAACGACTACTTTCAAAGCTAAATAGAGTTTGAATTTCAAACGGTCGCTTTCCATCGGCTAGTTTGAAATTCCATCAATATAAATAGCAGATGAAGTCTTCAAACATAGTTTTACGTATAAGAAATAATTTTGGTGGAATTATTTGGGTTTCACATGATTTTAAATAAAGACAAAAATAATCATTCAAATAATTAACATTTATGTAAACTACTTAAAATAAAAATGATTTATCCCAAGAAAAAATCATTTTCGTCAATTAAATTTCAATTCCGGAAAATCATTACATATTATTTCCTGACACATTTGAAATAATTTTATATCTTGATGGAACAGGTTACGAATAATTACCGTAGAAAATAATATTGTAGTAACCCGAAAATCTTATAGTATAAATTAAAACCTAATTAAGTATAATTAGGGCTTAGAAGCTATTTAATTCATAAGAATTTATAAAGAGGCATAAAATGAATTATTAATCGATAGAAATTTGATTATTTCATAATTGAAGAATATGAGATTTGAAAACTTAGAGAATATTTAGAAATGATTTCTATTATGATAAAATGTGAATTATGTGATTATTAATGTGTGTTTGTATGAAAAATGCTATTAAATGGAAATTTTGCTATAGAATGCATTAATTATTTTTATGTGAAATTTCTTTTATAAAATGAAATGAATTATTGTTTAAGTTATTAATTTGCTTGAATAAATTTATTTTATTAATATTTAGTGATAAAAGAATTATTTTGCATAATTTTCGAAAATTGAGAAGCAAGATTATAATTAGTTGAATTTTAACATATGAAAGGATTTAAATTATGCTATATGAAATTAATTTCAATTATGGATATAACTTATATTAGATTTTATTAATTATTAGAAATATAGTCCTACTAATTAAGTTATACTAAGGTATGACCTTGGTAAAAATTGAGGTGAAATTATAATTTATTGAAATTTGTGTTTAATTAAGATAAAATGAATACAAAATTTCATTTAAATGCAAATAAACATTCTAGAAATATAATACATGTAATATATCATCTTCCACCCCATTTCTCCCTCACTTTTCGGCACACACACACAAGAGCACACACAAATTTTAATTTTCACTTTTAAATCTATATTTAAGTGGGAATTTAGTGGAAAATCACTCTAAGCAAGGTAATTCCTTTATTTAAGCAAAGTTTTTATGAATTAAATTGATAAATTGGATGTTTTATATGTTTGAAATTTTCAAAAATTTGATGAATAATTCTAGGGTTGATTTGTTTAAATTTTGTTATATTTATTGATTTAATTATGTTTATTGTGTATAAATATCATGATTTATGGATTTAATTCTTTCATTTGCTAAAGTTGGAAAATTAAAGTGTTGGTTGTGAACCCTAATTTTTATATATGAAGCATATGTTATGATTTGGTTGAATTGAGTTTAAATATATGTTTAGGAATGGACATAAACATCATATGATCAAAGAAATTAAAAGTTAAACCATGCTTATTAAATTCTCCAAATTTTTGAAAATGAGGTGTGATAAGAACTTGAGGATTTTGATTTTATTTGAGTAATTTGACATGATATTCATGCTTAGGGATATGAATAATGCATGAAATGAATTTGTGGGAATTTAATACATACATATGCAAAATATACAAATTTTCGAAAATGAAGGGCATACCATGAACTATGATTTCTTGATTTTATTTGATACATTTGATATGATAATTGAGATCTATGATAAAAATAATACTTAAGTTGAATTTATAGGAATTTATGGATATAAAATATAAAAGTTGAAAAATTAAAGTTTAGTAAATGTTATGATTTTATGTGATAAACTTAGTTCTAGAATTGAATGAGTTATGAATTAATGATCATTGATGATAAATGTGTATAATTGTAGGTTGTTTGATACTAAATGAATTTTAGATTATAGAATTTTGAAAATTTCTATAAGTGTGGTTGAAGGGCATTATGTGATCATAATGTTAATGAATTAGTTTGAATTTGATTTAAGTTCCTAAATGTGTATTTACGCATATGGTGATGTTATTGGGGAGTTTGGGATGAAATTGGATGAGTTGGGTTTAATTGGGTTATTCCTATTATAAACGTTACTCTGCCGAAATTTCGGTAGAATTTATTTATTTAAAAGACGTTTTGAAATTATACTCGGCAAACTATTGATAATTAGTTAATTGAATAAGGAAGATTACTAAATTCAATAATAATTTTATGTAACAAGGATCAAGCAAAGGGACTCGAGAAGTGAAAGACGAAGAAGCTAATCTTTTGGAATAATCGTCACAAGGTGGGTAATGCTTGCAAATCATTTTGAATAAAATTTATGTTATGCTTTGAAATTTCTGATATCGTGAAAGTATTTTCAATCACCACATCATGGATATGTTAAAAATGAATGTTTTACCACATTGTGGGTATGACGACGATTACCTATCTACAGTAGGAAATTGTTATATACTGTGCACAGGTTATGGTCGAGAGCTCAGAATCAGAGGCCGACCGTGGTATTGGGAGGAGGCCTACTTCCCATTACCAGATGACGTAGATAGGGTAAGACCGTAGTTGAGATCCTTCTGGACCAACTCGGGTATGTAATGCCGGTATGTTTCAAGAAAGAATACGTGGTGATTTAATAATGAAAGAATTTTATGAAACAATGATTTCAATTGTTTTCTAGTTTCTTATTTGAAAGAAAGTTATAAGTTTTGAAAGTTATGTTTGGCATTTACCCACTGAGTACTCTTTGGTACTCATACCCGAAAAATATTTTAAATGGTGCAGGTTGAGCATGGAAGAGGTGTGGGCTTGGAGCTGAGCTTAGTTGTTTCCTTTTTGTTGTACATATTTGTGCCTGGATGTCGTGTCTTCACACATGACATTCACTACTCTTCCGCTGTCAACTTTTGAAAGCTTTAAACCATACTTTTGTGAAACCTTGTAAATGTTTCTAATATATATATATATTATGGAGGCTGTGTCCTCATTTATTGTTATTGCTGTTGTTGGTTATCTTCTGTATGCAAGTTGGCTTATCCATATTCTAGGGGTTATATAGCCCGTTTGTTGAAAATTTATTTCACTTAAACCTATTTATTTGTCCAAAATTTTAATGTCCTAACCGATCATGATTAATTAGTTAATTTCCGTGATTAATTAGTTAATTTCATAATTAATTAATCGAAGTTAATGTCTGAAAGTTAATGAATAAAAAAAAGAATTTTAAGTCTCTCATGGGATTGAACCCGGTGAAAATTCAATTTTGGATTCATTAACTTCGCAGTGACGTATTCATTAACTTTCATAGCATATTTATTTTGTTCAAAGAATTTTCATAGTTCTTAGTTCTCACGTTAAAATTGGTTCTTATTTGAACCTCATTATATATTAGAAATCAATGTGGTATAAGATATTTAGTATAATTAAATTAGAATTTAAAAGACATTAAATAGAAATTTAGATAAATAAGAATGGAGGAATATAATGGTGCCACATAAGATATGAGGATGACGTGGCATAAAGTTTCACTAATCTTATTAAATATTGATATATATATATATATATATATGCATATATATAAAATTTAATCTAACAATATAATTTATCGTTGTATAACATATAAAGGAAGCCTTCACCTTAAAAAAACTTAGTGTATATATAGTGAAGGAAACTTTAACAAATATATTTCCATATGAATGAAGAGAGAAACGGTAAATATGAATTAAATGCATTCAAATCTATAATTAAGGTAAATTTAAGTGTTATATATATATATATGTGTGTGTGTGTGTGTGTGCGCTAATATTAGAAAAATGAATTAAGAAAGTGTAAAATAAAGGATTTAGAAAATTAGGATTAAAATTATTTTGACGTGCCACGTAGGATTATGAATTGATGTGGGCTCTTCAATCGAATTATATATTTATAGATATAGATAGAAACTAATGTTTAAGGTACACAAGAAAAAATGTATATGATTCTTATACTTGAAAAATGCAAAAGTAACTAATAATTCAGTTGGGTACTTGTGCAATATATTATTTATTATACATATAGCTAACATTTTTAATATTATAAACTTTTAAACATTATATTTATATCCATTATACATAGTACTACTTTATATCAGACAATTTAATTTTATATTATAGTAGATTGATGAGATATGGCCCAACCGCTTAGGTCATCAAGCGAGCCCAAGCGAGTGGGCGACTGAATAATGCCCCACGGTTGGGCCTAAAGCCTAGCCTCTAAACCCTAATCAAGACCCTAATTAAGACGAAATCAAAGGCAGAGATCGTGGTCGATTCAGCGGAGATCGTGATGCAGTATGGAAGGATCGTGATCCCACCAATCAAGGGATCCGGTATGAGATCCCCAATAATGTATAAATAGAGGTTAGGTCGACAGTAAAAGGGTTGGCAACTTATTGAATACTAGAGCCTTTTAGATACACTCATTGTAATCCGTTTATATTGAAAGTATTGAGGATCATCACCAGTGGGCGTAGATCTCATTCTTAATCGAACCACGTAAAAACTCTTGTGTTCTTTACTGCTTTTCTTAAATCTCGATCTATTTACATATACCAGATTTATCATTGGCGCCGTCTGTGGGAAGAAGAAGAACAAAAAGCTTCGTTTTCTACAACTCAATGGCAAAACTCGTGCAAACGCAAGTACCGCCGGTGGAGCTGGAAACGACCGTGCTGAGGGTGATCAAGTGGTCACACAACGCCGCGGAAAGGGGGTCGCGGACGCCACCGGCGACAACACACACGAGGTTACATGGAGAACATTCCATACACCTCGGGATCACCGCCTAACGAGGAGGAAAATGCCGACCTCAATACCAGTGAACAGGCAGTTCACCGATCTCATGAGGTCCTCGGCGTGCAGTGTCCGAGTTCCTCAACGCAAATCTCGGCCAATTCTAGAGTTTCCTCAACCAGAGGACAAACGGAGCGGGCACCTCAAGAGTACCCGAACTGGTGGTTATGGGCGCTCGGGGTCGACACCCCACCGAAGTGATCAACGCTCACCTCGGCACAATAGCCGAGAACGCGTACATTACCCCGCTGCCCGAAGTCAATCACCTCGCTGGGATGGTCGCAACCATTCACCCCCGCACCGCCCACGAAGTCACTCGCCACCTCGGCACGCCATCCAGAGAGCCGAACGGGACGAGAAGAGAGAGGCGGAGCGAACTCCCCTCGAAAGAGACGATGACGCCGCTATCGATATCCCACCCATCCAGAGAGATGGCAACGAGCTTCCGGGGTTCGACCGGCACGGGAGAATCATCTCTCCTTTCTCCAGGGAAATCCTGGATACGCCCTTGCCGCCGATACAGAGCACCCAACATCGCCGCCACGATGGTCTTGGGGACCCTCCGACTTCCTTTTCGCCACACCACCAATATGGCGAATCAAGGAATGGAAGATTTTCATATGTGCAAAATCTTCCCGAGGTGCTGATCTCCAACGCCCGGCGTTGTTCACTTCGCCCTTCTGCCGTAGCAGCATCCACAACTTGAAGATCTCATGGATCGGTTCAGTGGCGTTTTACCAAATGATGCCTCAACATCCATCATCCGACCTGCTCACCATCCATCAGGGACGAGATGAGACAATGTCAAATTTCGTCTCACGGTTCATCAAGGAATCCCTCAAGATTGATGATAGTAACGATCTGTACATCATCAATGAGTTCAAAAACAGGATCCGACCGGTGCATCGAACAAAGAAATCACCGTGGAGAAACCGACGGCGAGTAACCTTTGGAACACGGTGGACAACTACGTCGAGGAGATGAGTCGATCGGAAGAGAGAGATCAGGATGAGCAGAGGGCTGAAAGAAAGAAGCCGGATGACCGAGGTCGATGCGCTGATTGCCGAAGTGCTTTCGAGAGGATCTAGAAAAGCCCGATCGAATCCAGGATCGAACCTCGGCCAAACCCTGGCGGCAACGTGCCTAATCTTCTCAAATCGAGGGCGGAGATATTTGAGCTCCACGCCGAGCTCTTCCCGAAACCCCCTTCTATGAAAGGAGGATCTAAGAAACGGTCGACGGAGAAGTATTGTGACTATCACCAAGGGTATGGTCACAATACCAAAGACTGAAGAAACTTGGGCTCGCAGATCGACGAGCTCGTCAAAGGAGGAGCGCTTAAGAAATACCTCGGCCGACCTGGGTCGGGAAACAAGAAGCGCAGAGGAAAGAATGGAGGTGGCAACAACTGCGGGCCGACCTCGACGACGACCCAACCTGAAGACGACGAGGATAAAGGTCCCAATGCGATGGACCAGCTCTACGCCATTACCGGACTGCCCATAGGAACGACGAGGTCGTCGTTAAAAAATGAAGCTCGGAGGCAGCGACTCCGGGACGGTGAGAACATAGTGTTCTCCAAAGAGGACCCGGTGCCCAAGATCATGCCCCACCAAGATGCCATCACCATACAAGCCGTGGTGGGTAACAAGAATGTCCACCGGGTCTACATCGACATCGGTGCCTTCGTCGGCATCATCTTCGGAGTTGCTGGATAAACTCGAGGTCAATGGGATTCAAATCGTCGCACTATCCCAGCCACGGAGCTTCACTCAGGGGCGGTTCAACTGAGGCGTCGTTACCGCCCGGTTATCGTGGGGCGTGCTCCCGAGTCGATCATCGCGCCAAGGCCATTCAATTTTTCCTAATCGAGCTCCTTCTCAAGTACAACATCATTACGGGAAGAGGCGGCTATCGCCACCAAAGCCGTGCGCTCGACCATACAAGCCGTGGTGGGTAACAAGAATGTCCACCGGTCTCACATCGACATCGGTGCCTTCACAAGATCATCTTTCTGAGTTGCCTCGGATAAACTCGAGGTCAATGGGATTCAAATACGCCCCGACTATCCCGCCCACGAGCTTCACTCAGAGGCGGTTCAACCGAGGCGCCATTACCCTTCCTGTTATCGAGGACGTGCTCCCGTGCCTGGTCACGCAAGGCCATTCAATTTTTTCTAATCCGAGCTCCTTCTCCGCACAACATCATTCGGGAAGAGACCGCCATACGCCACCAAAGCCTGCCCGCTCGGTGTACCACCACCATCAAGATACCCACCCGGACGGGAGTGCTAAGCATCCGGGGTGACCAAACGGCAGCCAAAGAATGCCTACGAGTCTCAACCCAAGATGTGGCTCGCCGTGCCAGCAATTATGTAACCCTCGAAGTCGACACCCGGACGACCGATTGAGAACTTTCAACTATGCGACGACGATCCCACCAAAGTCATCAAGGTCGGCACCTGTGGTCTAATCGATATTCGGCTGTAACGTCAAACAGCCTTCGAGGGAATACAAGGATGTGTTTGCATGGTCCCCACTGACATGACCGGAGTGTCACCCGAGCTCATCACTCATCGCCTCAACATCGACCCGCCAACAAACCAGCCTCGCGTAAAAGAGAAGTTTGGCGCAGCAGCAGCCAAGTCATAAGAGACGAGTGACACAACTCCGGGAGGCCAAGATCTTGTTCGAGGTCAACACCCGACCGGATGGCTAATCCAAACAGTCCCAAGCCGAGGAGAAGCATGCATGTGTGTCGACTATACCGACCTCAACAAACACCGCCCAAAAGATTGCTATCCCTCCCGATATTGACAAAAGGTGGAAGATCGTGGGCCACGAGACCTTCGCTTTCGGATCTATAAAGGGTACCACCAAGTCCCGATGAGTCCGGGAGGATGCTCCAAAGACGGCGCTCATCATCGACTTCGTGTTTTGTGCATCGAAAATGCCTTCGGCCCGAAAACGCTGAGCTACCTATCAAGGATGGTGGACGCCATATTCAAAGATCATATTGGGAAAATCGTCGAGGTCTACATCGACGACATCGTGGTCAAAAGCCAAAAAATAGAAAGTTGCGTTGACGACCTCAAAACGATCCTCAAACTCCTAAGATCAGCCAACCTCAAGCTCAACCCCCAAAAGTGCACATTCATGGTTAAACGGGAAATTTCTGGGATGTTGGGTTTCTCAAGAAGGCTTGAAGGCGAATCCCACTAAGGTCAAACGGTACCGACATGCAAGTACTAAAACCATCCGTGAAATTCACAAACTCACCGGATGTCCGGGTCGCCTCGAGATTCCTTTCGGCCGAGAAGAACTCCCTTCTTCAAAATCTTGAGAAGAGCCCCTGACTTCGCTTTGAAGGAAGAACATCATGTCGCCTTTACCCACCGAAAGCATACCGCCGACCGCCCACACCGTTCGCCCGAAAGAAAGCGAGCTCCTTTCTTTATACCGCCGCCTCGACGAGGCAATTAGTGCGCATCGTGCGAGATGAGGCGATAAACAACTTCCTATCTACTTCATCACCGAGCTCTCAAAGGGTCGGAGACATGATACACCAGCCGAGAAACTAGCTGCACCGTGAACGCCAAGCGACGCCTCCGACCTTATTTCCAAGCCCATTCAATTCAGTAATCGACCGACTTACCTCGAGACAAGTCTTCACAAACCGAATCATCGTATGATAGCCTGTGGGCACCGGAGCTCGCGAGCACGACATTTTATACTCGCCTGCACGGGCCATAAAGTGGGCAAGCCCTAGCTGATTTTCTGATAGAGGTCAGATTCACCGAGGTTAGCCCTTCCAAAGAGGTCAGTCCAACCCCCACTCCCACCACGTGGGAACTCGACCGACATACCCGAGGTTGGCCGGCAGATGTACGTGGATGGAGTCAGCAAAACGGGAAGAGGAGCAGTATCTTGCTCGGCCCGACAAACAAGAAGTGACCTATTCACTTCGGTTTACCTTCCCGACCACAAACAACGAGGTGGAGTACGAAGCATTGATCTCAGGGCTCCGCCTTGCAAAGGAATTGAAAGTGGAAAAGATCCAGATCTTTGGAGATTCCCAGGTCGTAGTAAACCAGGTCCTGGGCAAATACGAGGCCAAGGAGGATCGAATGAAGCAATACCTTGAGAAGGCAAAGGAGATGTTGACTCATTCTGTGCTCCGCATTTATCGTATCCCACGAGGAAAATACCGAGCCGACATCCTCGAGAAGTGGTTTCATCATCAACAAAACCTCCAGGTGGAGGAAGTTCATTCCGTAAAGCATGCGGAGTCCCACGATGGCATCATCACCGAGATGGAACCGAATCGATGTCTCCTATAAAGGCATATCCGGAAGAAGGAGCACCACCGTGATCGATCAAGCCAAAAGATGATGGTCAAATCCCAAAAGTACCTCATACATGATGGTAGCTACATATACAACTCACTCCGCTTCGAGTTTCACCTGCCAAGTCTTGCCGGTTACACCATTCGAGACAAAATCCGGGTCATGGATGAACACCCGGATGAACTCGTGCCTTCTACCCAATCGACAAGATCGGCACCATCTCTGGCCTACTCCACCGCACTTTGAATCGGGCGCAGATGGGTCTCGACCAAGGAGGCGCCCCGAACCGAGGTCGCACTCGCCCCTCGAGGTTGATGCTCGCCAGAATACGACCTCGCCCGACCTTCCGCTCCTTCTTCGTCGACTGAGGTCCCGGGCGCCAAGACCGCCGACGATCGACCCCTAGTTGCTCCCCTCTTGGCCGGACCTAGCAACCGAGCACTTCGGCATGGTCAAGAGCCGCCCCCACTTGGGTTCTTTAATTTACATCGGTGGAGCCCGTGGCGGACTCTCTCAAGGATAGGGCATGCGTCCTCGCAGACGAGCTCGATGTCCGAATATATTTCACGATGGAGTCGAGGCGCCTTTAAAATTTTTGCTATTGGGTCCCTCCTCGTCCTCAAGACTATGCCCTCGGCGAGCAAGCTCGACTCGATCATCGGCCTCGATATGGTAACTCCACCAGATCGGTGGATCATCTTTCATATTTAGCGTGTTCCTCCGAGATCCGAGCCGCCTTCTCCGCCGTCACCGAGCCGCCTCGCATTGTATTAAGCGCCCTAAATCACGCCGGCGCATAAATCAACCACCGGACTTCGAGATGTATGATCCTTAGCTTGAGAGTTTCGCTCACCAGAGACGGCCACCACGCTCGCCTCTTGCAACTTCTTCCCTGCTCGGTAGATGATGCCGAGCTGATGTCCATGTCACAAAGTCCGGGTCGCCCGCAGACGGCTCCTCCAAAACATACTCTTCGTCCTTCTCACCAAGGCACATCGGGCCTCTTTAGCTTGGTCAACAAATCATGATCGAGTCCGAGGTATTGAGAAGTGGAGTGCTAAAATAAAGGGACAACACACGCTTCGTAAAGTTGTAACTATTATTATTCATAAGTGGGAAATTTTACAATGCTCAGATCCTATCGACCCCGCAAATCAACCTATTACATCAGTCCACCGACTCGTGCTCTTTCGGACTCGCCGCCTCCACTACCCCCGCCGCCGCTCGAGGTTGTCCCCTTCGTAGGGAGCTCGAGATCGGCCTCTCCTCCTTCTTTGGCCCGCACTCGTTAGAAGCTCCAAGCTTAGATTTTCATCCTCCGTGATCGAGCAACGGCCTCACCTGCCGAGGGAGGAGCGGGACGCCAAAGCCTCCAAAGACAGGAAGGACCCACCCCGAGATCACCCGCATATGCCTTATTCTGGGCCCCTGGGCGACTCGACCCACCCATGCTGACCTTGTCAAAGTCAGCATGGTGGCCGCCACTCCTCCCGTGGTCCGACACCACCTTGGTCTTGAGCACGGCAGCCTGTGTCGGAGATGAAGGCCAGAAGCTCTCCGACTGACGAGCTTGCCGGGCGAAGGCCCTCAACATTGGCCCCCACCGCCAAAGAATTTGATCGCCCCCTTTTCACACGTAAAGGCGATATAGAAGGTAAGTCGAGTATCGTATCCACAGGATTGTAATACTAAAACACGTAAGGTTAGCTCAACGATAATTCATCATTATTCAAGCATAGAAAATTGGGTGAAAGGTTTTATGGCTTTTAATTTAATCCAAAGCAGCGTAACCATGCGTAAAATAAACAAAGCAATAAACACACGGAAGATAAAATGATAAGAGAGACTAACCCTAGGGATGCATTAATCCTATCCACAACGATGTTTATCCTGCTCCTATTAGCCAATTTTAATCCGCATAAGATGGAAGATCACAAATATAACCAACAACTTCAATTACGATAATTGCGGCAAGAGATTACGAGTTTTCCTACCATTCTAGGTGAAAACAAGTAACCCAAAAGGATCACTAAGAATATGCTTCCTATGAATATCCTATCTCGCCACGACTCAATGCTTATTCGTATCATGCATTCAAGATCGATTGACAATTAATACAATTACGTAATTAACCGACAACTAGATATGCATCAAGATTGATCGTAAATCAACACATAAATAAGCACCAAGAATCATGAATCAATGCCTCGAAGGTAAATAGCGATAATGTAAATCACAACATATAGGATCGAATCATGTAAACCCTAGATCAAGACGAATTTTAGCTATGCATAATTAAATTACCAAAGCAATAAATAATTAAATAAAACATAAATTAAGATAGATAGATAAACCGTAAGAATCCACGAAGAACAATTGTAGCGACTTGAATCAGGAAGAAATTTCAATTCTAATACTAAACTATGAAATTGGAATGAAAATACTTAAAGAAAAAGCTAAACTAAATTAAACGGAAAAGAACTTGCAAAAGAAAATAAAGAAGAATTTGTGTTCGCCTCGAATGGTGTTTTTAAACCATCGATCTATCTCCCTATTTATAATAAAACCCAAGCTCCCTTTCTCGAATTCACCAACCTATTTTGACTCAATCAATTCCCCAAACTCTCGCCCAAATCCCACTCCAATTCATGCTTGATGTTTGCATATATATATAAATCACGCAACCCTAGGCGACTTATCCCGCGAGCCATTCACGCGAAAGAAGGTTGCGAGCGTCAAAATTGCTGAAATCTCGCTCATCCTCGCGACCAAGCATCTCGACCAACGGTCGCGAGCGTTTCTCGCGAGGCATAATTCCTCGCGACTTCCGCTGCTTTCGCTCCGTTCTCTCTCGCTCGACTCGAATTGCGATCCGCTTGCGCCACGGACTCCTATTGAGATGCTCTTTAACATATTTAAATTTTACATCCATCCTTGTCAAATCCATTTCATCATATTCAACATCGTTTTCAAATGCTTCTTCGCATGAGCTCACGATCGGGCTATTGATTCCTCTTTATCGTGATCCACCTTTTGACATTAAACCTATGCTAAAATGACATGAAATACACACGGCATAATATCTTCCAAAGTAAACATAAATATATCAAAAGATAACTCAAAAGATCACTTATCACTTAGAAATGAAACGAATATAGCCTTATAAATCATGTAAAAATGAGGCTTATCAGCCAGCACGGCACTCCTCTCATCGGCGAGCTCCTTCTTCGCCCCAGCCGCCTCCTCACGCGCCTCCTCGAGCTCCCCTTGAGCGACCTCCAGCGCCCAAGCCCTCTTCTTCAGGGCGGCCTCGGCAGCAGCCTTCGCTGCATCGGCCTGCGCCTCGTAGCCGCCACGGCGACATCAAGATCTTCCTGCAGCAATGAAGCCCGCCCAACGCCTCACACCGAGCAGAGCTCTCGGTGATGTACCCGCAGACGCTGTGTCCCCGATCACCGAGCTCACTCTCAAAACAAACAAGTTAGTACACATTATGGTAGATAAAACCAAATATGGAAGAGATTTATACCTAGGGAGGAGATGGCCGAATCAAGGCCGACACCTCATACTCGGCGCGGGCTCGAGTCTGCTTCTCGATGCCGGACTCGACCCGCAGAGGCCCGTCATCACTGGCCGAGATCGCCAACCTTCTTCGGGGCTTGGCAGATCACCGCCGCCTTCTTCTTCGGAGGCGCCTTGCTCGGCGAGGATGAGCCCTTCTCTCGCGGCACCAGCTTCACTGCACAACAGAAGAAAATCGCGTTAACACAGCGAGATCGGATTTATAAGGAATAAGAAGAAGAGGGTGCCCTCACCCATCTCGGACCCCGACCACGGGCCTGACCGCGTGAATGCTCATCCGCCTTATTCAGTCGCCCTCGGTGAACCCTACGGAGACTTCACCGAGCATGTTGAGTGGTCCTCTACGGCCGAGGGTTTCACTTTCGTGTCCTTCATTCTATCCAACCCCACTGTAGCTCGGGAGCCCTCACCCAAAAAGAAATATTTACTTTGCCACTGCGGCACCTTCGAGGGGGCGGTAATCCTAAATGGTTGCCGGGGTGAAAAGTAGTACACACCCCCCGTACTCTTGACGCTAAAAAATCGCATCAGAACCTCAAAAGAAAACTCATCGGCTATGCCATAACAGGAAAGCCCCATCCCCACTACCGACCTAATGGAGTTTGGGGTAAATTGGCATATGGGAATTTGAAAATATTCCTGAATGTGCAAAAAAATGGGGGCTAAAGGGAACCTAAGACCCGTCCTCATGGCATCTACATATACTGTCAAAAACCCTCCGGGGAAGCCAAAGCTCGGTCACGGGGTCCCGGCAGGCACCACCAGGCCTCCGTCGGCAGATGGCAATCCCTCCCTATGCTAAGTACTTCGAAAACGATCAGAGACGATCTAACGTCCCTGACCTTATAACCATCCCAAGCAGGAGAAATCGACGAAACCCTAGCGCTAATGCCTAAGGAGTTACCCGCAAAATTATGGCACATGTAATCCCTAATCTCTACCTCGCTATCAGGAGAAGAAGAAGAACGAGCAGAACCAGATATGGAAGAAGATGTCATACTTACTTTTTAGTGATGGGTTATTGCTTCTTCGATGAATTGGGAATAGATTTCTGAGAACTCTGAAAATCTGGTCTGTTTTATTTTGCTCTGGAACGATGGGGAGAAGAAAGTGAACAGTTTCCTCCTTAGGGCCTATTTATAGTACGAATGGGTGCCCAAATTGCCGTTTCAACTTCCCATGTGGTTGATTGCAATTTGATGTAAAGTAGACACGGCACGCATTTCGAGCGCCCACTAACCGTCTGCCGCAAGTGACGTGATCAAAGACGCGCTGACACACCGGTCTAATCGTGCAATCATTGATCGAGCTAAAAACACACTCAAACTCACTCGCAATCGTACGAGGTAATTGTAGCGTGGTAAGTTAACACGAGTCGTCTCTCAAGGAAAACTTAACAAGGCGATTGTTCATGTCATACACAGAAAACGATAAAATCCTAAACACACTAATACCAATATGGGTTTTTGATCATACTCGAATTGAAATACGGAAAATTAAATAAAGATCCCAAGCTAGGGGTTGTCAATCCCAGCTAAACTAATAAAGCAATAAATCTAAACTAGGGGTTGTCAATCCCTAGTTGAACTATGAAAACGATAAAGAAAAGCATATGCAATTCTATTATTCATAGGGTTTGTCAATCCCTAATCTAAATCTAATTGCACATAAACTATAACTATCAATCATCCAACAGAACTTGAAATAATCGAAAGCAAGAAATCATTAAGCAAATTAAATAAACGAACATGAAAATCCAATCCACTGTCACTATGAATTGAATTGAACATAAATCATCAAACAAAACACTATGAAATTGATTCCACAAGAACTGATAATCCAAAGCATAAATTGATAATTTAAACATTCAATGATGACAAAGAGAATAGGAATTAAAACAAGGATCAGATCATTGTTGTTTCGTGAATCGTAGGAAGAAGCTTGAGGAACAGTTACCGATCGCTGGAGAGAAACCAAAAATTCAAGAACTGAGAGCCCCTCGATAATGACCTAAACGCGTATATATATATTAAAAGAAGTTGAGCGCCGATTGAAAGTGAGCGCCGTTGAGAATACGCTCGACTTGAATTTGAACCTGCTCAGTCAACGCTGGGAGGAGAAGGTTCGCTCACAAATGAGCACCGCTCATTGTGAGCGCCCGCCGGAGAGCATGTGCATGACGAGGGTGAGCACGCACTCGGTTTGCGCTTGGCGGTGGCAGGGGGCGGGCGCGGGTCGCGGGGCGAGGCGCACCGGGCGGGCGGGCGGCGGGGCGAGTGGGCGAGCGGATGATGAGCGAGCGCCACTCGAGCGCGAGGGAAAATCCGAAAGAGTACTCGGAGTGAGCCGCGCCGAGGGCGGCGCGGCGGCGGGGCGCGCGCTGGAGAGGCGAAAGGGCGAGGGCACGCGAGAGGCGAGGCGAGGCACGGCGCGCATGCCGAGCGCCGTTGGGAACGAGCACGAGGAAATTCGCGAACTCGCGTGCTCGAGCGCCAGCGTGGGTGGCCGAGTGTTGGCGCGGGCGCGGCATGGGCGTGGAGGTAGCCAGCGACGCGGCGGGCGCGGCGGGTGCTCGGGCGCCAGGCGCGACTTTGACGTTTCGCCCGATCTTCCTTGTTTGAACTCGATTTTCGATCCGCCGCCTATGAACTCCTGTCGAGATGTTTTAAATATATCTGATCCTTGGCAGATCCAATTATCCTATTTTCTATCGTTTTCCTACAAAACATCGAGACGAACAAGTAAGTCCGAATCGATATATACTAATCAAAACGACGGCATAAATAGGACAAACCATAGAAAATGACACGAAACAATACCAAGAATCATCACAAAATCATACCAAACAACTCCCCCACACTTATCCATTTGCTAGTCCTCAAGAAAAGTCTATGCTAATAAGAGTCGAAAGATAACTCATGCAACTTTACTCCTATTCTAATCAATCAAACCTTATTACATTTCCCCACACTTGGTGTTTACGAATTCAAAGATAATGCGAAATAAATCAAGAACGGCAATTGACTTCCAATAAATAAAAGGTAATCTCTCGCTCGCACTCCAACTCTCCGTTAGGGTGAACTAACTAATGTGGTCACCTTTAGCAACAAGTTTCTTTTATAAAGCACAAAGAATGTTTTAACAGATTTTGGAATAATATTCGAAGGTGCAACTCGATGAACTCGAGTCTCCTAACGTGGTTTCCATGTCCATTTCTCAAATTACGAGTAAAGAGGACATAATCCCATTCTCCATTTCAACAATCTCAACAAGATACTCGGAGCTTTCATTCTCCTCATTTTCTTCTTCTTTTAACAATTTTTTTTATATATAAAATGAAACAAGTATATAGCAACCACAATGTTAACACTACCCTAACATTAGCCTGACAAATCACATCAATTTCCTCTATTCATTTCCTATCAATCACAGCCTCGCTAATTCACATTATACTCAAATCATATATCACCAAAAGTTTCGAAATTCAAAATCGATCGACCAATACCACGTAGTTCGATTGCACAAATCAAGATCCTAACTTACTCGTGATAGACAAAGCTTACGTCCAAACAATCAAAATAAGCACAAGGGCACGCCATTAACATACAAAACTATATATCACACACACAAAACCGAGTAAACATCCCCATTATTTAAATCGAGCACTATCCCCTGCTCAAAACATTAAAAGCTCAAATGAACATAGAGGATGATACTTCACGATAATCGATTAAATGTGCTACCAGAGATGGAGCATCACGGCTTCATCTCGCCACGACAACTTTCCAGATCCGAGCAAAACAAACTCAACAACAACAGATAGATCAAAGAACAACGAAACAAGCAAAAGAGAAAGAAAGAAAAGAAAATAAAAACGTGGGTAACTCCATTTAAGTACTCGCTTAACGTCGTGAGCACGACGAAACGATAACAACGGACTATCCATAGTCCTTCACCCATGGAATACCATCTCGCCGAGCATCAAGAGTAACCATATAAGAACAGAGGACATTAAAGAAGACAAGTAATGCACAATTTAAGCTCAAGTCGAACATCCTATTCTCCAAAATAAAATAATACTTCAATTCCCAAAGTACAAGACTTTGGTGAATTAGGATGTTGACAAAAAATGATGTTACCTCAACCTTGTCCTCGATTTGTCCTCCTCTCGGGATCCCAGACCCAATTGTCGAGGCAAGGCAATCACTTCCCGAGTGGGCTTCGCATGTTTGCAACTTCACATGCCCACTCTTCCTCGCCACCGCCTCGTATCAACTTCCTCGTGGCTCGATTTTGCTCCTCATCCTCACGTGCCCATTTTTCCACCATTTCCACCTCCTCCGCCGCAGCGTGGCTCTTCGTGTGGCTCTCCCACCACATCTTCAACAATTGGGTCACTTTCAAGAGTAGTGATCGCCGAGCTTGATCGGGTTGGTGTGGAAAAGTCGGCTCATCCGATGTCTCTTCCACCCATTCTCAATACTGGGTCACTATCAGAACAAAGGACCACCGGACCGATCGAATCGATTGGAGGTTCCTCAATTGTCGCAATGACTCTTTAAAGTCGTGAACATGCCCGCTTATGCCTCCAAACGCCGAGACGAGGTGTTTGCAAGATCCATTTTGTTAAGTAATGATCCATTCGTGGGGTGAACGAATCCTCAAATGATGACCTCCGAGGTGGTGATGCGTGTGGTGGTGAATAATACCCGCCGCGGGTCGTACTCACCGCTGTCGTGGAGGTCGCTGATCCGTGAGGAATCATAGGCTTGATCCTCGCATCGCGGTGGAGGTGGTTGATCCCAATAGGGATTGGAGGCTTCTGCTCATAGCCCAACGGATATTCTCGAATAGTTTAATTGGGCTTCTTCGCAAGAAGAATTTGCCCAATACGACGATCTCTCCTCCCCCACCGCTTGACCACATTCGCATCACTGTAACCCCGCATTAATGTATACCAACAACAAAAACAAGATCACACGCACGGGGAGAAAATAACGAAATGTAACAAAAAGAAACACAGAAAACAAACAATACAAACAATACGCCTAAAGTTTTCCCCGGCAACGACGCCAAAATTGATCGAGCTAAAAACACACTCAAATTCACTCGCAATCGTACGAGGTAATCGTAGCGTGGTAAGTTAACACGAGTCGTCTCTCAATGAAAACTTAATAGGGCGATTGTTCATGTCATACACAGAAAACGATAAAATCCTAAACACACTAATACCAACATGGGTTTTTGATCATACTGGAATTGAAATACGGAAAATTAAACAGCATCCTAAGCTAGGGGTTGTCAATCCCGAGCTAAACTAATAAAGCAATAAATCTAAACTAGGGGTTGTCAATCCCTAGTTGAACTATGAAAGCGATAAAGAAAAGCATATGCAATTCTATTATTCATAGGGTTTGTCAATCCCTAATCTAAATCTAATTGCACATAAACTATAACTATCAATCATCCACAAGAACTTGAAATAATCGAAAGCAAGAAATCATTACAAATTAAATTAACGAAACATGAAAATCCAATCCATCATCACTATGAATCAATTGAACATAAATCATCAAACCAAACACTATGAAATTGATTCCACAAGAACTGATAATCCAAAGCATAAATTGATAATTTAAACATTCAATGATGACAAAGAGAACAGGAATTAAAACAAGGATTGTATCTGTTGTTGTTTCTGTGAATCGCCGGAAGAAGCTTGAGGAACAGCGCCCGGCTGCGCGGAGAGAAACCAAAAATTCAAGAACTGAGAGCCCCTCGATAATGACCTAAACGCGTATATATATATTAAAAGAAGTTGAGCGCCGGTTGAAAGTGAGCGCCGGTTGAGAATACGTTCTGACTTGAATTTGAACGCTGGCTCAGGTTGAACGCTGGCTGGGAGAAGGTTCTGCCTCACAAATGAGCGCTGGCTCATTGTGAGCGCCGGCTGGGTGAGCATGGTGCACGACGAGGGCGAGCGAGTGCTCGGTTTGCGGGCGGGCGGCAGTGGGCGGGCGCGGGTCGCGCGGGCGGCACACGGGCGAGCAGCTGGGACGGCGAGGCGGGCGAGGGCGAGCGGGATGGTGAGCGAGCGCCACCGAGTGCGAGGAAAATCCAACGCGCGCCGGAGTGAGCCGCGCCGGAGGGCGGCGCGGGCGGGCGGCGCGGCGGCGCGAGCGGGCGGCGCGCGGAGAGGAGTAGGCGAGGCACGGGCGCGCATGCTGAGCGCCGGCTGGGAACGAGCGCGCGAGGGAAATTCGCGAACGCACGCTCGGAGCGAGCGTGCGCTGGGTGGCCGAGTGCTGGGCGCGGGCGCGCGGCATGGGCGCGAGGGCGCCGCACGCGCGCGGGCGTGCGGGTGCTCGGGCGCCGGCGCGACTTTGACGTTCGCTCGCTTCTTCCTCGCTTGAACTCCGATTTTCGATCCGCCGCCACTGAACTCCTGTCGAGATGCTCTTTAAATATATGTGATCCTTGGCAGATCCAATTCATCCTATTTTCTGCCATTTTCCTGCAAAACATCGAGACGAATGAAGTAAGTCCGAATCGATATATACTAATCAAAACGACGGCATAAATAGGAAAAACCATAGAAAATGACACGTAAAACAATACCAAGAATCATCACAAAATCATACCAAACAATCATCATTCTGACTCCGGACTTCGGTGTCATACTCACAAACGACGGCGCCACCCAATGTCAGACGTCTCGGGTTGGACCTCATCGCTCGACTCCGGACCTCGAAGTCGTCCTTCCAAGCGACATTGCTATCCAGCGTCAGACAATCCAACTCGATCCTCGGTATCATCCGTATGATATTTCACCCAAACCGATCCTCGGTATCATCCGTATGATATTTCTATCCGATCGGATACGGATCATCCGATGGATATCTCATCCACTCGAACCTCGGTATCATCCGACAGATATCGCTAGCTTGCCCGGTCCCCGGTATTACTCGGATGAACATCGCTATCCGTGTCGGACCTCAACATCCCCATGTAGGACATCTCGTCCCATGACGACGACTCGCCTCGTCCTCGACAAGCAAAGCACGCCCAGGTGACACACCGTCCAACTCCGCTCGACCCGGATCGTCAGATCTAGCCATAATGTCAATAAGACAGCACCTTCAACAACAACCTCAGCCGAACACCAACCAGCCTCAAGAGAATACGATCTTCCCCTCACCTCGGCATAGTTGTTACTCGACTATTTGGGGGGGGGGGCTAGATGGGATATGGCCCAACCGCTTAGGCCCACTGGCAGGCCCAAGCGAGCTGGGCCTGACCAGATGACAACCCCACGCGGTTTGGCCTAAAGCCCAGCCTCTAAACCCTAATCAAGACCCTAATTAAGACGAAATCAAAGGCAGAGATCGTGGTCAGTTATGGCGGAGATCGTGGTCTGTTATGGAAGGATCTTGATCCCACCAATCAAGGGATCCGGTATGAGATCCCCGATAATGTATAAATAGAGGTTAGGTCGACAGTAAAAGGGTTGGCAACTTATTGAATACTAGAGCCTTTTAGATACACTCATTGTAATCCGTTTATAGTGAAAGTATTGAGGATCATCACATCCGTGGACGTAGATCTCATTCTCGATCGAACCACGTAAAAACTCTTGTGTTCTTTACTGCTTTTCTTAAATCTAGTCTATTTACATATACCAGATTTATCATAGATAGGATAATATAATTGTATAGATTATTGATAGGATATGGCCCAACTACCAGGCCCAAGCATCAGGCCCAATACAAGTAAAACTGACGTCAAGCTCGGCCTAGATAAGTTCGGCCCAAGAAGACCCCTAAAACCAGTGGGAACGCAGAAGGCTCGGCCATATCTAAAAGAATCCTAATTCGAGAAGGGATAGGATTAAGATCCTATCCAAGATCTCGAATCCTAGTTAGAGAAGACCTCGGATTTAAGATCTAGGTCTAAATAATTGTGTATAAATAGAGGCTAGATTAGACAAAATAGATCATGCACACTCTTTGTAATCGCTTCTTACACATTCAATATATGAATACTCTCTCTTGCCCCGTGGACGTAGATCTAATTTAAAGATCGAACCACGTAAATCCCTTGTGTTCATCTCGTATTTATTTCCCTAAGGAAATTAAGATCGATCACTGGCGCCGTCTGTGGGAACGAAAAATTTGTGTTTTCGATCAACTTTCATTTCTGTGGAATCAATCACGACAATGTATACCGAAGTCACACATCCGTAGTCGCCACCGCAACAACAAAGAACAACGGCGGTCGGACACGCCGAGCTCGGCTGAAAAAGCTCGGTCCCGAATCGACCCGTGAAGGGCATGTCCACAACCTCGACGAGCAAGGAATCCCATCCCGCATGAAGAAGCAGGATACCAAAGCGAAGGAGATCGCAATAAAGAACAAGGAGAACCTCCCGCCTCGATAAACCTCGACGACGTCGAGGGTTTCTCAAGAAAACAAGGAGAGTTGTAGGAAAACTTATGTAAACCTCGCCCGAGGATCCATCTTCGGTGTTTAATTCACCATACATTGATTATAAACCTAGCATGCGTCTATATAATTAAATCGCAACACGTTGGGGTTTTCACGTGTTTACCTCGATCCGCCGAGGTGGTTCGAACGGGATGAGCGGATCGAGCGGTCGAGACTCGTGCTGACCTTCCGGATCTGTATCCGGATGCCCAATCTCCAACGTCGAGTGAGGACGATCTATGGAGAATGCTTCGAAAATCACCCAATGACCCTCTCAAAACTCACGAAATTTCTCTCTCAAATATGACGAGAATAATTAAATTGTGTTGTAATATGTGAGCATGCCTGTACATTATCTCATACCTTATATTTATAATGCACTACCATAATCCTATATGGAATATTACCATAATCCTATATTACCATACACTTAGGATTATTTCCATACTCTTAGGATTATTTCCATACTCTTGGGATTATTTCCATACTCTCAAGATTATTACCATAATCTTATATGGAAAGGATCTATGCATATTCCATAAATATAATTATATCCTTGTGGGATAAAGAGAATAAAATCTTTCCTTTGAGAGGACACAGGGCGCCCGATTTTCTTACGACCACGGGCTGGATGGGCCGGCCATGGGATCAAATGCAAGGAATAAAGATGGGCCTCAAATAAATTAATTATCTTATGTTCACCCTGTAACATAAATTAATTTATAAACATTCGATCATGCCACTAGAGAAAGAATGTTGACTTACCCTTTATTACGAAGTTGAGTCGGGCTTGCACTTAGACATTACGAATCCCGTATTTAAGATATCGAGCGTCCATTAATCATTTCTAGCAATCATCGCTAAACGATTAATATCCTTATTTCCTTAAGTAGTACCACTCAACCTTATTATTGTACTTGAGCTAACTCAACTGCGGGGTTTAGTACAATAAACCTTTGAGCTCCTTAAGGGGACGTCATCATCCTAAACGGATACGGTGACTCGTCTGAGATAACTAGCGTGACATACAAGATCGCCACCACCCAAGATGCGGAGAATCTTGGGTTAGAACATATAACCCTCACTCATAACAAGTCAAAGTGATGGTCAGCAACTCATACTCACCTAATACCTTATCGAGGTTTAGATCATCGTAAGTCACCGAGATCTTGGTTCTTCACGACGGTCGAAAAGAAGAACTCATCTCATTGTGATCCTTCAATACGTCGAGACGTGCAAAGATAGACAAGCAACTAAGTCAAGTCACTTCTTATCTATCTCGCACCTAAACCGACAACTCGTCCTTAAGTCGCCTCAATGTGAAACTTTTTATATCTCATTAAGCTTGACCAATCATACGGAACACGTGATCTTCACACCTTGTATGATCTAACTTATATATGAGATAAGGGGACACTGATATATGCAATCAAGTATTCAAATCAGATAGGAGATTGTAATAGTGGTAACAGGAAACATTGTATACAAGCTCAACCAAACTGCTTTCAGTATACAAATCCAACAATCTCCCACTTATACTAAAGCAAACTTTTAGTATACAATGTGTCTTTCTACTAGCAATTACAAACAACCATCACTTTGCTTCTCCCACTTATACAAAAGTTTCCTTTCTAAGTGGGTGCCATCAAGCGCAATCCAAGTCCTCTAACGTCCCGGCGAGACTTATTGCGGCAGCTTTAGTGAATGGATCCGCTGGGTTATCCGTCAGATCAATCTTTGCAATCAGCACGTCCCCTCGTCTAACGATTTCTCGTATGACATGGTACTTTCTCTCTATGTGTTAGGTTGCCTTGTGGGTCTGTGGTTCCTTCGAGTTTGCCATTGCACCTGAGTTATCACAGTAAAACTATGATACTCTTGAGCAAACCAGGTACCACATCTAGATCCTTGAGGTAGTTCTTGAACCATACCGCCTCCTTAGTAGCCTTGAGCGGCTACATGTTCGGCTTCCATGGTAGAGTCCGCAATGCATCGCTTTGCACTCCGCCAGATACGGCTCCACCTCACAAGGTAAACACATAGTCCGAGGTAGACTTATTCTTATCACGGTCGACTTGGAAATCCAGTCTCAGATAACCCAAAGGCATTAGACTATCTCGCATGGTAAACCAGCCTATAATCTCGAGTCCTTTTCGGTACTTGAGTATATGCTTTCATCGCACCCGATGTGCTTGTCCAGGTTAGGCGATATCTAGCTACTATGCCTTCTTGACAAGCAGATATCGGACCTCGTGCGTAGCATTGCATACATGAGACTTCCTATGGCGGAAGCGTGGGAACTTGTCTCATTTCCTCTATCTCTTTGCGGTCATAGGTGATCGCCTTTAGATAAAGGAACGCCATGTCCGAAAGGTAGCAATCCTTTCTTGGCGGTGCGCATACTAAAGCAGTGATCACAGTATCAATGTAAGGCGCTTTGAGATAAGCTCAACATTTTTCTCTTGCGATCTCGGTAAACCTTGATCCCAAGAATGTACGCTTCATCTCCTAAGTCTTTCATTTGAAACGATCGGATAGCCAACTCTTTCGTCGATAATGACTTCACATTGTTGCCAATAGAAGAATGTCATCTACGTAAAGTGCAAGAAATACCACATTACCGTTGACATCTAACCGATACACACAACTCTCTAGGCAACTGGTAAATCCATGGGACTTTACCACCTCGCCCAAACGTAAGTTTCATGATCTTGCATCATTGTCTTGTATCGCCTCATTTGTTCGTCCATGGGTCGATTATTGCTGTTCGTTTTACGGGACTAAATCCGACGATTCACCCACGAACATAAATCGCTCGGGTTGACGAACAACCCTCCCACTCTGACGAGGTGCTATAGACATAATGACAACGGTGGGTGCGATAACTTGTGGTTCTCTATCTTGCACAACTTTGTGTAGGTACCACAACAGACGGTCGGTATCTCTAGTGGAACTCGACCCACTTCAATTTCTTGAAGTATCGGTGTCGATCCTCCCACTAGACTCGACATCTCGCACCTTTGGCCTGTCGGTGGTGGAATACGATCATCTTCTAATTCTTGAAGAATGATTTCAACTTTGGACTTATGATTTTTCATGTAGTCTCTTCTAAGAATCGAGCATTAGTGCTAATAATGACCTTCCCGATCCTTAGGACTATAGAATAAACCACCTTCGTTCCTCTAGGATAGCCAATAAGCGACGCTTGCGCCGATCTAGCCTCCAACTTGTCGCCCTTCTTGTTCAAGACATGTGCCGGATCGCCCATATCCTTATGTGGCTTATGGGCGGGCTTCGCCCAAACCACAACTCGAAAGGGTCTTTTCGATCGACTTGGACGGTACTAGATTTAGCAAGTATGCCGTCTCTAAGGCATACCCCCGAGCGAAATAGGCAATGTAGCATAACTCATCATAGATCTAACCATTTCCAAAAGAGTCCTATTTCTTCGCTCCGACACACCATTTCTTTGTGGTGTGCCCGGTGAAATCTGCGTTGGGATGTAATTCCACATTTCACTAGATAGTCCATAAACTCGTTCTTGAGGTATTCGCCACCGCGATCAGACCATGATGACTTGATACTCTTACCTAGCTTCGCCTCTACTCCGCCTTAAACTCTTTGAATTTCTCAAAGCATTCGGACTTCGCGGTGAAGCGGTATATGTATCCGTACCTTGAGTAATCGTCAATGAAAGTGACAAAATACTGTACCCTCCACGAGCTTGTGTGGACATAGGTCCACACAGGTCAGAATGGACTAACTCCAACATTTCTTTGGCTCTATAACCCTTCGCTTTGAAGGGTCTGGTCGACATCTTACCTTCTATACAGGATTCGCAGACTGAGAACGGAGTAACCGTGAGATCACCCAACGCTCCATTCTTAGCCAGTCTTTGGATCCTATTTAGATTGATGTGACCTAATCTAAGATGCCGAGAGAAAAGTAGAGTCATCTTCTAAGAAAACTTTCTCTTTTAGGGTTTGATGAAGATGCAACATAGTTATAGGTATTATGTTTTGCGAGAAATAGTATAAGCGAATTATATAAAGTGCCAACACGTATAACTTCGTCATTTCTTATGATAGAAACACCACTATCAAAAATAATGTAATATCCATGTGTAAATAATTTGAAGCGAAACAAGGTTCCATGAAAATCCGGCACATACAAAACGTCTTTCAAAACTAAAAGCGTTGTCCCAAAACATAAAGAAACATCTCCAAGCGCAACAACTTGACTTTCGCGCGTTGCCCATGGAGATCGTTATCTCGCCATCAAACAGACTCCCTTGTCGCGAGGAACCCACGCAGGTGTAACAAACATGATCGATTAGCCAGATCTACTACCCAAGAATGGGTAGAACAAGTCGCTAAACATGTTTCAAGTTACTAAAGCAAATGGCATACCTTGAGCATTGAGCATAGGGCACTTGGCCTTCCAATGCCCGTCTTGCCGCACTTGAAGCACTTGCCCTTCTCCTTTGGCTTCTTCAAGCCTCCGGTGGCAACCATGTTCTTGCTCCCATTACTCCCACTATTTCCTTGCCTTTACCACCTTTGGCACCCCTTTTCTATTTCCATTTTGCAACGAAAATTTTGGGCCCTTAGATGTGCTAGCAAGAGCATGTGCTCCTTTTCCCATAACTCCTTCCATGACAACGAGATCATTGAGCAACCGACTAAGTGTAAACTCGGTCTTGCTCATGATCGCATTCACGAAAGTTCTCAAAAGACTTGGGCGGTGTATTGAGGATGATATCGACCTTGGCCGCCGTCGATACCTCCTCCCAACCGATCAAGACTATCCATGAGATGAGTCATGTGGGAGACATGTTCATGGACCGAACTTCCTTCTTCCATCTTACATGCCAAGATTTCTCTCATTGTGTGGAAGCGATTGTCCGATCCGATCGCCCAAACTTACTCTCGAGACTTGACCAAATATCGATCGCGTCGCCATCGATCGATGTTGCACTACAAGCCTTTGGACATCGTAGTCATCATATAGCATTTAGCCATATTGTTTGACTTATTCCAAAGTCCTTGCTCTGACTCGCTCATTAGTCGATCGTCGATGAGGGCATCGGGTTTAGAGTAGTGAGAACAAACATGTGTTCTTCAATGATAAGAACATATTCCATGTTTCGTTTCCACTCGATAAAATTTGGACCGGATAACGGATTTTGTGCGAGCATATTGATAATCGGCGTAAGAGACATATCTCGAAGCGATAATGTAAAACACATAAGCATACGATCGCAAATAAATCGTAACAATAATATTGTAACCTTTTGATAAAACAATATTAATTGAAACCCCAATCGCCAAGGAATTCCACATGCAAGCCATGCGTGTGGGCGTTTACACACGAACCCCCGACTGGACTAAAATATACCTTTTAGTCGTTTAATTTCAATCCATGTCAACTTATCCTTATGACAAATGAAATTAATGATTGGACCTTACTAGACCACATCACTATCACAAGAAGGGACTTCGCGGGAAGTTGTACTTGAGGTGATGTCTAAGCATTGACCACAATTTTAACAGCAGAAGATGAATTCTTAGAATTGGTATACTCACTCGGACCATACCGCTTCCAATTCAAATTCTTTTGTTATCTCATTTTATATCTATCACTAGAGAACTTATGAAAATCGCACATCTAAGCAGCGTGTGGACGTTTACACATGAAACTCCCACTTCTCAATAGATTTAAAATGTTTTATTTAGAAATCTCATCTAACAAACTTATGATAAACAGTGCAAGCAAGCCACGCGTGTGGACGTTTACTCACAGTGCGTCTCACTTTGTTTAGAGATCAAAAAGTGGAGGTCTTGACATTTTAATTTGAAAATTAATTTGTCGGGTTGCTTGCTTAGTCTTTTTATTCAAAAGGTTTGTCCATGCGAGATCACGTAATCTAGCATGCTTTTCTATAGAACTCGACATGTAAAACATGCTCGCAGAATTCTAAAATATGCTTGATAAACGCGATAAACCTAGCATGCTTACTATGCGCATCTAATTACGTAAAACACTTAAAGGTTTGTCAACGTAATATAAACATACATAGCATACTCTTGCATAATTTAAACATCCACGACATGCATATGAGCGATAAAAATAAAATAAACGTTCATCGCGCTCCAATCGTGAAACTCCGACATTTAAATCTAATCTATTACATAGATTTACAAAGTACAATTTAAACAAAACAGGCCTCGCATGCAGGCACGGACGGATTCAACAATTTGGGCCTCGCGTGCACGGCACGGGCCGGAAAATCTGAAAAGCGGGTGCGGGCGGTCGGCCCAAAAGAGTCGGGCGCGCTAGGGCAAAGCCGATCGCGCCGACCTCATACGCGCCCTGCCTGCGTCTTCGCCGGGCTGCCTCATGATCGCTAAGGCGACCGCGACCCATCGAGCAGCGCGCGCGCGGACTTCCGGCGCCGAGCGCTCGCCGAGAGGCGTCGTCGCCCGGCGGCCGAAACTTCGCGACGCGAGATGCGCCGCCATGCGCCGGTCTTCGCGCGAACAGCGCCGCCGCGCCGCCCGCTAGCTCGCTTTCGCCGCTTGCGGCCGTACCCGCGATCGCTCGATCGCCGATCGCCGTGGCGCCAGGGATCTCGTCTTGTGAACGCACGCCCGCCGCCCGCGCCTCGCGATCGCCCTAGCGACCCGCGAGGCTCGTCGCGAGATACCTCCCAACACCGCCGAGAGACTGTTTTTCCGTCGTTTGGTTCTTCGTTCTTTCGTCTTCGTTCTTCTTTACGGATAAGATTTACATAATAAAATCTAATCTAACCACGGATTTTCTCGTGGTGTAAAACAAAACCAACAAAACAAAGCGAGCCACGATGAGCGACAAATCCACAATTATAATAACGCACGTAATAATCAAGCGTGAATTAATCCAGCAGTCAAGATTCGATCCTGTGCTCGATACCAATTGTAGGGAAAACTTATGTAAACCCTCGCCCCGAGGATCCATCTTGGGTGTTTAATTCACCATACATTGATTATAAACCTAGCATGCGTCTATATAATTAAATCGCAACACGTTGGGGTTTTCACGTGTTTACCTTTGGATCTGTCGAGGTGGTTCGAACGGGATGAACGGATCGAACGGTCGAGACTCGTGCTTTGACCTTCTGGACTGTATCCCGGATGCCCAATCTCCAACGTCGAGTGAGGACGATCTATGGAGAATGCTTCGGAAAATCACCCAATGACCCTCTCAAAACTCACGAAATTTCTCTCTTCAAATATGATGAGAATACCGAAATTGTGTTGTAATATGTGAGCATGCCATAGACATTATCTCATACCTTATATTTATAATGCACTACCTTAATCCTATATGGAATATTACCATAATCCTATATGGAATATTACCATAATCCTATATGGAATATTACCATACACTTAGGATTATTTCCATACTCTTAGGATTATTTCCATACTCTTAGGATTATTTCCATACTCTCAAGATTATTACCATAATCTTATATGGAAAGGATCTATGCATATTCCATAAATATAATTATATCCTTGTGGGATAAAGAGAATAAAATCTTTCCTTTGAGAGGACACAGGGGCGCCGATTTTCTTACAGCTACGGGCCTGGATGGGCCAGCCCAGGGATCAAATGCAAGGAATAAAGATGGGCCTCAAATAAATTAATTATCTTATGTTCAGCCCAGAACATAAATTAATTTATAAACATTCGATCATGCCACTAGAGAAAGAATGTTGACTTACCCCTTTATTACCGAAGTTGAGTCGGGCTTGCACTTAGACATTACGAATCCCCGTATTTAAGATATCGAACGTCCATTAATCATTTCTAGCAATCTGACTGCTTAAACGATTAATATCCTTATTTCCTTAAGTAGTACCACTCAACCTTATTATTGTACTTGAGCTAACTCAACCTGCAGGGTTTAGTACAATAAACCTTTTGAGCTCCTTAAGGGGACGTCATCATCCTAAACGGATACGGTGACTCGATACAGATAACTAGCGTGACATACAAGCACTGCCACCACCCAAGATGCGGAGAATCTTGGGTTAGAACATATAACCCTCACTCATAACAAGTCAAAGTGATGGTCAGCAACTCATACTCACCTAATACCTTATCGAGGTTTAGATCATCGTAAGTCACCGAGATCTTGGTTCTTCACGACGGTCAGAAAGAAGAACTCATCTCACTGTGATCCTTCAATACGTCGAGACGCGTGCCGGCATGACAAGCAACCAAGTCAAGTCACTTATCTATACTGCAGCCTAAACCGACAACTCGTCCTTAAGTCGCCTCGGTTGTGAAACTTTTATATCTCATTAAGCTCGACCAATCATACGACTTCGTGATCTTCTACACTTGTATGATCTAACTTATATATGAGATAAGGGGACACGGATATATGCAATCAAGTATTCAAATCGATAGGAGATTGTAATAGTGGTAGCGAGGAAACATTGTATACAAGCTCAACCAAACGCTTTCCAAGATACAATCAACAAGAGTTTCCTCCAATACCCGGCCAACACATGTGGTCGGCCGATCCCAAAGAAAGGAACGCCAAGCCTCGTCTAAACACGAGGCACCGCGACGAGGTGGATCCCCAAAGATCCGAATCATGGGCGCTAAAACCTCCGCACAAGTCGGGGCTCAAATCGACCGCAGGAGGGACGAACAGCGCGGGAAAGGACGTCACGATCGCCGCGAGGCCAGCCCTTACTACCAAAAGGAGTTCGATCGACGAACTCCGCCCCACTCTCCGGAGGGCGGCTTTGACGGGTACGGGAATATAGTTACCCCGTTCTCAAACGAAATACTCGACACTCCACTCCCTGACAAATACCGGGTGTTGAGCATCGCCCCCTATGACGGACTGAGGGACCCGCAGAACTTTCTCTCGCAGTTCCAGTACAATATTATCAACCAACGCCTCGACACAATTCATGTGTACAAGCTCTTCCCGGAGTTACTAGTCGACAACGCCCACCGGTGGTTCGACAGTCTACCTCCTGGGAGCATTGGTTCCTACCGCGATCTAATGAAGGCCTTCCATCGAAGGTTCTTCCAGAAGGCCGAGTCAAAAATGACTTCGGCACATCTCCTCACTTTGAGGCAAGATCGAAACGAGTCCATCAGCGACTTTATGACCAGATTCAATAAAGAAAGCCTGAAGGTCGCAGACGTAAATGACCTCCTCCTCATCTCAGCCTTTCAGAACGGCATCCAGCCCGGGGCTTTATATAAAGAGATCGTCAAGTACGAACCCCGTACTGCCACGGAGCTATGGCGCATAGCCGATCGGTTCGCCAAGGCGGACGAGGCTGATAGAATGAAGCGCGAGGCAGAAAAAGGTGGATCCTCTGAGAAAGGAAGAAGAGAAGAAGGACGAGGAGATCGTAGCCAAGGCCGACGAAGCGCCTTGGAAAGAATACGCCGCCCCATAGAGTCCAGGCTCGGACCGCGCAACACCTCTGAACGACCTCAATACACTCCTTTGACGAAGCCAAGGGCAGAAATCTACGAACTCCACATGGATAAGTTCGAGAAACCTCGACCAATGACAGGTGGGTCAAAACGCCGAACAAAGGACAAGTACTGCTCCTTCCATGAAGATTACGGGCACGACACAGAGGAGTGTCGAGACCTCATGGAGGATATCGAGGTGTTAGTACAGACGGGTCCGAGAAAATATAAAGGCCATGACCGACGAGCTGGACAGTACGAGGCCCCTCAACGAACCCAGAAAAGGAGAAAGCAGACAAGAAGGGGGAATTGTGCCCCTAATAAGAAGATAAAACGCGGTGAAGACGAAGAAGGAGACGACGAACCGCAATATGACTTGAGTCATCTCCACCATTACGGGCCCCAGGTGGAGTCACAAGTCCTCCTTGAAAGTCAAGTCCGAAGTCCACATACCGTGAACCGGTCAATAAGAGGCTTAGAAGGACGGCGATCACCTTCTCTCCAAGACGACCCCGCACTGCGATAGTGCCCCCCGTGATGCGTTGGTAATCCGTGCGATGGTCGCAAACAAGTTGGTGAAGCGTATACATCGACGGTGGCGCGTCGGTAAGCATCCTTTTAAGGAATGCTTCGATAAGTTAGGGGTAGAGGAGGCGCGCCGCAGCAGCACCGCGCCATCCAAGCTTCGCTCGGGAGGAAACACGCCGGAAGGGATAATCGAGCTACCTATCATGGTGGGCAAAGCTCGACAAGCTCCACCAAGTGGTACATTTCTTCAGTAGTGAAGGCCTACTCGCCGTATAACATCATACTGGGGCGAGATTGGCTGAACGCTGTAAGGGCGGTATGCTCAACATACCACCTGACGATGAAGATCCCCACAAAATGAGGTGTAGCCATCATCCGAGGGGATCAGAAGCAGGCCAAGGAATGCCTACAAGTCGCCCTACGAGGTGCAGGGGCTCCAACCCAGCACCCACAGGCATAGCAACTAAAGAAACCCGAGGAGTTGGAAGTAAAAGAGACAACGCCTATCTCTGGCAGCCCGGTGGAAGAGGTCACGCTATACAAAGACGAGCCACTCAAGGTCGTCAAGATTGGCTTTACCGAGGCATCTGAATTGGGAGAACAGGTTATCCAACTCCTGAGGGAATTCCGAGACGTATTTGCCTGGTCGCCCCTCGACATGACCGGGGTCTCCCCGAGTATCATCACCCATAAGCTAAACATCGACCCGAGCACAAAACTAGTTCGGCAGAAGCAACGAATTTTTGCAGCTGAACGGAACCAAGTCATCCATGACGAGGTAAATCAATTGCTAAAAGCTCGCATATTGTTCGAAGTTAAATATCCGACGTGGATAGCCAATCCGGTGATGGTGAAGAAAGGAGGAGGGGGATGGCGAATGTGCATTGACTACACTGACCTCAATAAACATTGCCCAAAGGATTGCTACCCCCTTCCCAACATCGATAAAAAGGTCGACGCATTGGTCGGGTTCGAAGTCTTCAGTTTCCTGGACCTATATAAAGGGTATCATCAAGTCTTGATGGACGACGAAGATGCGGCCAAGACAACCTTCATTACTGAGACTTTGAGTCTTCGCATACAGAAAATGCCATTCGGACTTAAGAATGCAGGAGCTACCTATCAAAGAATGGTAGACAAAATATTCCAGCCCTACATAGGTCGGAATGTAGAGGTGTACATCGACGACATCGTAGTAAAAAGCATGGAAGAAGCCGCATGTGTCGCCGATCTCCGGATCGTCCTCGGCTTACTACGAAAAGTCAACCTCAAGCTGAACCCCTAGAAATAAACGTTTGCGGTTCGGTCCGGAAAATTCTTAGGATGCTGGGTTTCACAAGAAGGGTTAAAAGCCAACCCATCCAAGGTTCAAACCATTCTAGAAATGAAGATGTCAAGACCATTCACGACGCGTATTAAACCGACCGGCTGCATAGTCGACTAAGCCGCTTTCTTTCAAAGGTCATGACAAGCGGCTACCCTTCTTCAAGGTGCTCAAAAGGCTCGGAGTTCTCCGAATGATACATAAGTCCGCTTTGAAGATCTCAAAACTACCTCGCCAAACTTCCTACTCGTCTGCTCCGAAAGAAGGAGAGGTTCTTTCCCTATACCTCGCCGCTCGGATGAAACAATAAGTGCGTCTTGTACAAGAAGAAGGACCTCGACTCCGGTATACTTCATCAGCCGAGCATTGAAAGGCCCAGAAACAAGGTATCAACCTTTGGAGAAGCTCGCCCTAGCATTAGTAAATGCCGCAAGGAGACTACGTCCATACTTCCATGCACATCCCATACAAGTCCTCACTGACCATCCACTTCGGCAAGTGTTGACGAAGCCGAAGCTTCGGGGAGAATTGCGAAGTGGGCAATTGAGCTGGCGAACATGATATATCTTTTGCCCGTCAAGCCATCAAAGGTCAAGCCTTAGAGACTTTCTTGCGAGGCTCACTTCATCGGAAGCGAAGCCCCGAGTCCGTGTCGACAAAGCCGAAGCCGAACCGGTGGAGAAAACACCGGAGGATTGCCGGCAAGTCTACGCTGACGGGCTTCGGGAAAACAGTAATGAGTCGGTATCTTGCTCCTGGACCGGATGGCCAAGAGATCACGACGCACGGTTCTCGCTCAAAATACGAACAACGGTAGAGTATGAGGCCTTGATCGCAAGACTTCGCCTAGCTCAAAGTCTTCGACACGATCAAGAAAGTTCATAGTGACTCTCAAGTCGTCGTAAGCCACATGTTGGGAAGTACGAGGCAAAAGGCAGTAGGATGAAGAAATACCTCGAGAGAGCCAAAAGCCTACAATAAAATTTCTCCCACTTCCAGATCATTCGCATCCCAAGGGACCAAAACGGGCGAGCTGACATCTTAAGCAAATTGGCCTCGTCGTCAACAAGCCCGCCAGTAGAGGAAGTTCAAAACCGAAGCATAGATGATGCTAATGAAGGAGCCGAAGTCAACGTAGTCTCTGACGAAGAGCCTAATTGGATGACTCCTATTCAAGAATACCTGGAGAAAGGCGAACTGCCCCATGATAAGCTCGAGGCCAGGAGGATCCTGAACAAATCTTTGCGATATGTACTAGAGCAGGGAGTTCTCTACAGGAAATCATACCTCCAGCCTCTCCTAAGATGCTTGGGTCCGAACCGAGCTGATTACATACTACGGGAAGTGCACGAAGGATCATGCGGAAGTCACATCGGACCCCGAGCCTTGTCAAAGAAAGTCATGCGATGGGGATACTATTGGCCGACAATGTTCGAAGACTCACTCAACCTTGTGAAAAGGTGTCCGAAGTGTCAAATTCACGGGAACGTGCCAAGGCTACCGCAGACCGACCTCGCCTCCGTACAAAGCCCTTGGCCATTTATGCAGTGGGGGATCGACATCGTAGGCCCTTTCTGCAAAGCGCCGGGGCAACTTCAATTCCTGATTGTCGCGATTGACTACTTCACGAAGTGGGTAGAAGCGAACCTCGCTAAGATCACAAGCAAAACGCCTCAACTTCGTGCGGAAGAACATAGTATGTCGATTCGGCATCCTCATATCCTTCTTTCGGATAATGGGACACAATTCACCGATAAGATATTCAAAGATTGGTGTCAAGAGCTTGGATCCAACAAAGTTCACCTCGATCGCCCATCCTCAAGCAAATGGTCGATCAAGTCACCAACAGACGATTGTGAAGGGTCTCAAACCCGTCTCGACCGAGCTAAGGGTCTTTGGGTGGAAAATTTACCACAAGTCTTATGGTCATACCGAACAACACCTCGGACGGAGAACGGAGAAACGCCCTCTGATCGGCATATGGAACCAAGCGGTGATCCTGCGCAGAAATGGAATATCGAGCCCCGCACCATTCACTTCTCCGCCGAAGCAAATGGGAAAATCTACGAACCGATCTAGATGCGTCAAGAAAGAGAGACCTCGCCTACATCAAGGAAGCTCGGTACAAACAACAAGTAGCTCGGTATTACAACCAGCGTGTCAAGTCCCGACAGTTCCGAGTAGGCGACCTCGTGCTCAGAAATAATGAAGTCAGTAAAGCCGCAAAGCTCGGCAAACTGGAAGCCACATGGGAAGGACCTTACCGGGTCGAAGAAGTCCTCGGAAAAGGAGCCTATAAGCTCGCCCATTTGTCCGGTGAGCAAATACCCAACACATGGCACATCATTCATTTGAAGAGATATTTTGCATAAGTGTCGAAAGTTGAGTCTTGTTCGTCTTTGAGTCCTGTTAGGTCGGGTCCGAGTCTTGTCGTCTTGTTCCATTACCTCTTATCAATAAAAATCTTTTCTTTTCTCTATCTATTTTTTGTCTTGCATGTTTTCATTTGTCACTTATGCACATAGCTCTTATAAAAATACCCTCTTGGAGGACGAACAATACCCTCGACGGAGGATGACTACCTTCGTTTAATACGAAGACGAACTTCAAACGCGCGTAAGGGGACCACCCCTCCCAATAAAACTTGGCAAAACAGGAACCCATACCTTCGTACGAGGAAGGATACCCTCGCTTATTTCGAGGACGGATACCTTCGTGCGAGGACCTAAATACCCTCGCTTGTTTCGAGGAAGCTTCGTATGAGGACGGATACCTTCGTTTAGTTCAAGACGGATACCTTCATACGAGACTAACTACCTCGCTTATTTCGAGGAAGCTTTGTACGAGGACGGATACCTTTGTTTATTTCGAGGATGGATACCTTCGTGCGAAGACAAACTACCTTGGTTTACAGCAAGAACGAACTATCTTCGCCTAAACAAAGACGACCTACCTTCTTATTGGTTACGGTAATTGTAGACAAGCGCTCTCGAAGAGTTAGCAAAATAATTTTTCCAATTATACATTTTATACATCACGAGGCGAAGAGGTCCAGGAGGCGGGAAAAGCAATCCCTAGCAAAATCGGGATTCAACAGAGTATCTATGCTAATCCTACCTCTACCTCGTCCTCGATCTACGCTATGAGCCCTGCCAGCTCGACCTCGGCCACTTGACGATGCAGCCCTGCTAGAACGACCTCGGCTGCTCGATGACGCCCGACTTCGGCTCCTTGAGGATCCACGTCGCTCTTGGGCCATAGCGCGTCTCTCTTGAGCTTGCCACTCCGGATCGTCAAAATTAGGAGCATTTATTGTAGTCCGGGCAGACAGAGAAACCCCGGCAGAAGAAGAGGCCTCTGCATCCGGTCGAAGCAGTTCTTCGAGCTGTGGTTGTCGAGCAATGACGGTCTTGTATATGCCTCCGAGCCTTTTAATTCAAATAACCGCTCAAGTGAACTGCCAGGATTTTTGCCGTACTCACGCTGTACCTCGAGCAATGAAAGACGGCCTCAACAACCTTAGCTTCGACCTCGGGAATGGTCATCCCACCACTTGGTGGATGACTTCCTCGTACTCGGCATGCTCCTCGCCCACTGCTTTAGCCTCCTCGCAATTTCAACTCTCCTCCAACTCCAAAAGGCGAGCACGAGCTCGTCCACAGCCTCTCTGGGCAGCTCTATACTTAATACCGGCCTCCACCGCACATGGCCTAGCTGTCCCAGTACATGGAGGAGTTCGACCTCTTTCAATTCAAGAGCCCGCGATAAGTCTTCGATTTGGTTCAACCAACGGGAAGCATCAAACATTTCAGGGGAAAGCTGAGTAAAAAGATAAGTTTCTTCACATAAACTTGTGATTTTATTATGCCTTCAGGCAGAAACAAATGTACAGGTACATTCAAAAAAAAAAAAAAAGGGGATCGTCGACCCTCCAGAAGCTTCAGGCCTATCTACCACGGTCGCCTCCTGAACTTGGGAAGCCTCGACCTCATCCGCCCTAACTTCGGCTTCTTTGGCTTCGGCTTCCTCAGGAACTCCCGGGGTCTCGACGCCCTTTAAAGCCTCAGTTGCTACCTTCCCCGACCCCTTCGATAGATCGGCAATTAAAGCATCGGTCAGGGGATCTCGGTCCATCGGGCGGGCCGGATCGACTCCACCGTCAGAGTCGAGGAAGCCGTGCTCGCAAAGACGGTAGTTCCTTCAAACCACGGACGAGGACCTCAACATAGGCCCGCCGCATAGCATCTTCCTCTGTCTCCTCATACCCATACTTGGACTTATCCAATTCTGGGTAATCCTCGGTGACTTCTTCGATGGCATCTGAAATGGCGCGCTTATTTAAGACCTCGGCCACGTCAGAGACCATCCCGGAGAAGCCCGCAGACAGGAACAACCTCTCCGCGAAAGCACGAAGCATTTCCCCCTGCGAGCTCGCCACGTCGTTCTCCCGACGGCGAGCTTCCTCCACCTCGGCCCTCATCGAGGCAACCTCGGCCTCCGCCACAGTTCTCGCCGCCCGCCTCCTCGGCTACCTCGCGCCTCCTCAGCCGCCCGTGTCCGCCGCCTCTATTTGACTAGGTCCGGATCTTTGCCTCGACATCACAAATATCTTGAACGAGGGAGATTCTTCTCCTCCTCCATCTCACGAGCATACCGGGCAACCCCGTCAAACTGCGTAACGGCGCCTTTCAAGTAGCCCGTTATAAGATCTGACATCTTCGTCATCTCGGCAGACATGCCCGCTGCCACCTTCGCCACCTCCGCCGATACATCCTCGGCCCCCTATACAAAGACCAATCAGGTCAGAAGAATACATTCTTTATATTACTTCACAAAATATAAGAATAGGTACGCTACCTCGGGAAAGGTACGAGGCGGTCGCTGGGGACTGACGATCACACATTCCGGGTAGGCCTCAACCGAGGTCTTAGGAATTGCATGCTTCAGCTTCTTCAAGCGCTTAAGTGGCTGCGGTGAAGGGGATTTCGAAGCCTCCCCTCTCATTTCAGGCATGTCCTGAACATCCTTCAAAGTCAAGGACGGGAGCTCGACACCGGAGCTCGATGCCTTCCTCTTCTTCTTTTCCCTGAACAAGTTCACTACAAATACAACAAGTCAGGCATAGGCACGGATAATCAAAAAAGAAAAGAAAGAATGGAGGGGCCTCACCCTTCACCGACTCCACCTCGGTGGCAGGATCATAAGGGCTAAGCCCCGCAGCTGCAAGCTCGGCCTCGGTAAAGGCCTCATCCACGAGACCTACTTTGTCCAGTGCCTCCTCCAGGCCACCGTCAATCTCGTCAACAATCACATCAGCGATCTTCTCCGATCGCCACATGAACTCAAAGGATCCCTCGAACCGACAGAAGAAAAACTTCTTCTGCCAGTTCGAGATCTTCGATTTTATCTTCGCTTTGAATTTGCGACGGGGTGATAAATAATACCACCCCGAGCCACCCTTCAGTTGCAAAAACCGGAGAACAAGCCCCAAAGTGAAAGGAAAATTATGCCGATGGGCATAGACACCTAGGCCCACCAGATGCCGGAAAGAATTTGGCGTAAGTTGGGCAAGTGATATGCCGAACATCTGTTGAAGTTCGACATATACACGAGGATAAGGAAGACGAAGACCAGCCCGGAGGCTGTCTTCGTACACGGTGACAAACCCTTCCGGAGGGGCACAAGCCCTATTCTCCGGACGGGGGGCAACATACACAATATCAGAAGAAATATAGTATTGGGAGACAATCTCCTTTATATCGGAGATTGTTAAGATAGAAGAAAAAGAAGACACTTTACCAAAATCCCGCGAGGGGGGAACATGCAAAACCGCCGGTGAATCCGACGGCGGCACAGACACAATACGATGCTCAGAAGATTTATTAGAAGAAGAAGTAGCCATAACTTACTTTTGGTTTATCGAAGATGATGGTGATGAACTCCGAGATAACAATGGCGACGGTTACACGTTTTTTTTTTCAGAATATCAAAAGTTTGAAAGTCTGAAATTTTGAAATAGCAAAAGTGATATGAGAAATGGCGTATCAAGGAAGATATTCCCCCATTATGCGCTTTATCGGGAATCCAACCGCTGCCACATTAAATGCGTATCCGTGTCCCGTGTCGACGGCGTAAAAATCCTGTTCGCCTCGCTTAACGGCGAAGCGAGAAAAATCCGTTAACGCCCGTGAAGTCGCAGAGGACCTCGCTTAACGCCCGTCGGTGAAGTTGACAGAAGACCTCGGCTTAACGCCCGTCGGTGAAGTCGATCGAGGACCTCGCTTAACGCCCGCCGTGCCTCGTCGAGTGAAGCCCGTCGACGGCGACGGCAGACCTAGGTTAAACGCCCGTCGGGTGAAGCAGACAGAAGACCTCGGCTTAACGCCCGCCAGTGAAGTCACCAGAGACCTCGGTTTAACGCCCGTCGGTGAAGCTAAAGAAAACCTCGACTTAACGCCTCGGCAAGACATAGTAACAGCGCACACGACCTCGGCAGATGCCTCTGCAAACGCGGCATTCGATATATGACTTCGGAAACATTGACACACACCAAGTCAGATCGTTCGCGCCCCGCCTCAACATAAACAACCCCAAACCAACACGACCTCGCTTCTGCGTCTTTTTGGGGGGGGTTGTGATAGGATATGGCCCAACTACCAGGCCCAAGCATCAGGCCCAATACAAGTAAAACTGACGTCAAGCTCGGCCTGGACAAGTTCGGCCCAAGAAGACCCCTAAAACCAGTGGGAACGCAAGGCTCGGCCATATCTAAAGAATCCTAATTCGAGAGCGGATAGGATTAAGATCCTATCCAAGATCTCGAATCCTAGTTAGAGAAAACCTCGGATTTAAGATCTAGGTCTAAATAATTGTGTATAAATAGAGGCTAGATTAGACGAAATAGATCATTCACACTCTTTGTAATCGCTTCTTACACATTCAATACATGAATACTCTCTCTTGCCCCGTGGACGTAGATCTAATTTAAAGATCGAACCACGTAAATCCCTTGTGTTCATCTCGTATTTATTTCCCTAACGAAATTAAGATCGATCAATTATATTTGTACACATGAAATGTGTTAGAATACCAAATCTTCAAAATTTTCTCGATAAGAAAAACATTTGTTGGATCGTTAAGTATTTTCGATTTCTTTACTTTTTATTTACACAATTAACTTGTTTTTTTTCTTTTCACATATAACCAGTGACCATATTCAAAAATTTAAAATTAAAACTTACAGATTTAAATTTGTGCATTTTACAATGGAAATTAAAAAAGAATGGAACCATTTACATGATAATCGGAAAAAAAAACCCAAAAAACAAAGGAAAAAAACTATCAGATGAATAGGATGGCCTTCATAAAGTGCATTTGCTGTTATGGATTAATCCTCCGAATAAATGTAAAGTCTAGTTTATAAAAGCACACTCTATTCAAATTCTTAATTACAAAAATTAAGAGGTTGCTATGATCGAACATTGTTTATGTTCTTATAATTTAACACTGCAAGATTTTGATCTTATTCGGATTCATCTTGAAGAATAAAATCCTCAAAATGAAACACTAAAAAAAATAGGCAACATTTTTTAGAAAAGTCGTACACATAATATTTTGAAACGATGTCAATCAAATTCTGAATAAATTTTGAGTAAACTTTGATATGCGATTTGGTATCGATGTGTTTTATAAATTATTTAAAATAAAAATATTTTCAATTCGTAGCAAAATAATCACACTCAAATTTTTATGACGATCTAAAATGTAAGGGGATTTTTTCCCCTTATATGCAAAAAAATTGACAGGTGCTCACTAGATGTCACTCATGAAACGTAATAAATACATTTAATTTATATTGAGAACGAAACGTAATAAATACATCTATTTTATCATAATTAATTATTGATATTAGTTTGCAAAAAAATATAAAAGAAATAACGAAAATAAAATTCGTAAATGTTTAGCAATTAGCCCATAAATTAGACATAAATTGCAAAGGGAAAAGGCGCATTGTAATTGAGATTAGTAAAACGGGAAAGCCACGCACCCTAGCCGCACGAGCAACTAAAAAAAATTGAACTCGAACGTTACGAGGAGAAGCTCGGAGGCACTAATGACGGAAACACCCCTCCACCTCCGTATATAAAACTCGTTGCTTCCCCTTCCCGGCGATTTCATAATTTTCCCCACACCGCAAAATAGGAGATTGAGAGAAAAAAGCATAAGTACAAGCAAACAAACCCTTCTCTGCTTCAACCACCTCTCGAATTCGGAGAAATTGAAGCTCCGAGATTTCTCAGAGCGTGTGTATGTGTGCGGAATCGTGAAATCCTTCATGGCTATGGGGACGGAACGATCGAAGGCGTTGCACAATTTCACGATGCCGTGCGGCCTGCGCTGGGGCAATCCCCGGATCCTCCGCTGCATGAGGGTCAACTCCAAGGGCCAGACCTCCCCACTCCGCCGCCACGCCGCCGGCTCCTCCGGTGGCGCCGATCACCACCGCCACCACCTAATCCAACAGCGCCGCACCACCAGGGAAAGGGAAGAGGACGAGTTTGCGCATGAATCCCCCACCAAAGTGGTAACCACTCCGTCCTACGGAGGCCGGCGGTTCGCCGACGACGGCGACGACGGGATTGCGGCTACGAGGGAGAAAGTAATGCTCGATCTCCAGACGGCGGCGGACAAGATGAAGGATGCGATCTTCAAGGACGGCCTCGAGGAAGGGGAGGTCTCTGCTTCCCTGCCGCCGCCCCCTCCCCCGCCGCCGGCCGCGGATGCAGAGGGCGGCGAGGCCTACTGCCCGTGGAATTTGCGGACGCGGCGAGCTGCGTGCAGGACGGCGGCGAGCGCGTGCTCGTCTGGGGGTAGAAGCGGTGGCTCCCCCGCCGTCGTCGGCGGCAGCGACGGCGGCGGCGGAAAGAGTTTCCTGTCGGATGCGCCGCGACCGGCGGGATCTTCTCAGATGCGTGCAGCGGCGGCCTCATCGGGGTCGGCTCAGAAATTGCCGATGCACAGGAGTGACGGCTCCGCGGCGGCGGCGGCGAGCGGGGAGAAGAGGGAGCGGGAGAAGTTCTCTGTGGCGCTCTCGAAGAGAGACATCGAGGAGGATTTCTATGCGATGGTCGGTCACCGCCCGCCGCGTAGACCGAAGAAGAGAGCTCGGATCGTTCAGAAACAATTGGATGTAAGCATCCGGAAATTTCAAAATTCTATATCGAACTAATTTCTCCATCGCAGATTTGTCTTTGATTGATCCTGTAATTTGCGTGCATCACTGTTCTATTGAGTGATCCAATTCTCACGATTTCTCAAATTTTTGCAGACCTTATTTCCGGGATTTTGGCTGAGCGAAGTTACACCAGACATGTATAAGGTTGTTGAAGCTGCTCTATGATAACGAAGAGGTGAATTGAAATCGTTGCTTCCAGTTTCAAGATTCGTTTTTTCACAGTTAGTGTTTGGGTGAACAGTTTGCAGTTTTCAATGGAGACAGGATTGTTCTTGCTACAAAATTGTCGATTATGGAGGATGTACTAGTATGGAGGCCTATTGCACCAGCATTGTGAATTGGAAGTTCGCGCGAAGTGCCGAATTTCCTCGTGGTGTTGAAGGAAAGGTTTAATTAGTTGCTTTGGAAATTATGATTTTTGTTTCTTTCACTGATTATAATTGTTCATATACATGTTTTTGTTCATGGAATAAAGTTCACATAGTGCAAAAGTTGGTGAGGGGTTCTTTTATTTCTACCTTCTCTCATTTGAACTCTTATCCTTAATGATATATCCAAGCTCAAAATTCTCATTTTTAACAAACAGCATTTTTTCTCCTATTGATTGGACCCCCGTTGTTTTCCGCATTTTGTGCTATATACTTGGTGATGATGGCTGTGATTTTGCACATAGATAGTTTCTTGTTTTCCTGGTTTGAATTATTAATTTGTAGCGTTATGCATACTCTATTCTTGATTTTGTTGATGGCATTTCTCATCCGAGACGGGAGCTAGAACTCCTTTTTGGTTTCTTGGCAATGCCCGTTAAACTCGAATAGGGGAGAGGCCTCGAGCTCATTCTTTTTTTGGTTTCTGCTTAACCCCATCCTGACGTATCAGAGTTGAACCAGCAGATGACATGAAATATTGAACTATCTTTCCCAGCTACTCTGTGCTTTTGTGTTGTTGTTCAGCAACGTTTGTGTCTCTACTCACAAGGAAGCTTCGTCTCGAGCTAGAAGCATATTCTTTTCTAGTGCTGATAAGTTATAGATGGCTTTTCTGATTTTTTAGAGCTTGATTTTCTCGAGGCATTACGTCTCTGTTTCTCCCTCTTTCTTCATCTTCACACAGAAGTCAAAAGCATTTTTTCGCTGTGATCACTCACTACTCCCTATTTATTTTTCTTGATGCATCTGCTACCTTATTTTGTATCCTCATTGATCTAGTTTTTTGCATAATTGGTAGATTTCAGACATCATGTTCTGAAATCAAAGCCCACAAGGAGGAAAGTCGCCTCCAAATTGATGACGGGGCAGACCTCGGCAGGTTTTTAGCTTAGCTGAAAATCATCCTTTCACACTGGTTCTTTGTGCAATTTGATGATCTTTTCATTTAAGATCATTATTATTCATTTATATTTTCTGGAAAGGTTTTGTTGGCCTTACAGTTTAAATGTTATGATCTACTATGATATTTCATTTTCTGTCGCAACTATGTGAAGTAATTCTTGGAATATACACTGGGTAGTATATTAAATACTGAAATTTGGAGGTGTAAATTGGATGCTCATTTTGGTTCCCGCCCTTCCCTAGATTAATTATTATTTGATTTCAAATTTCGATACTTCTTGAATTGATGTGGTAGTTGTGACAATAAAAAAAATAAAATAAAAATGTTTGGAGTGTTATAATCAGGTCTAACTGGTTCGTACTTTACCGTACTCTTGCGTTTACTTTTTAAAGTTTGAAACATAATATTTTCAAAAACACAAACTCTACTAAAGTGAAATAGGGGTTTCTGGTGACTGTCTACTTTTTTTTATAACTATTATTGTTTTTGTAAACATTCATGATGTTTGAATTCATGACCTCATCCATTCCACCACTAGATCTATTAAGAGGCGCGTATTATATTCATTTGGAACGATTTAATAGTAAGTAGACTCGTATGACCAAAAAGTCATGGTACTAATGCTTTTATAGGTTTGAGTTTGTTATATTTGATTTTTTTAAGTATAGTTTATTCGTCTTGTGTAATTTGCAGGCTATTGTATATGAATGCACGATATATCCAATACGTACCGAAGAAAGTGACTGCGGCTTTTCTATGAATTAAAAAGAAAAGGCGTGCATTAATTTTTACAAAATTTCATGGTTGGGTGGCTAATCTTAATTCCCAATTCAATTATGATATTTGCCAAAAAAAATGGTTTATTTACTTGGGTATGGAGGAAAGTAATATATGCACTCTTCTATTGTTATAATTATTAGCAGTCATTATTTGGGAATGTGGTATCGTTATGTATAATATAATACAAATTATATATGAGAGGTAAACCACAAACACATGTGTAATATATTTGGCTAAAGTGTTGATAAAGTTGGAACTTCAAATCTTTTTTATTACAAATACATATACTCCACATATAGGCCATCTTTAAGGGAAAATCCTACCTTTCATATACATTGGGAAAGCCCATAGTTAAGTGAAAATTCGAAGCAAGTTCCTGAGCTACACATTTGTTGTAATTTTATTGTAGACAGCATTTATTCACAGCGAAATCCCCGGTGATTAATCAGTTAAGACTTAAGGGTGCCAAGTTTTTGTGTTAATAGCACAACCCTATGAATGGAGGTTCTATTTAATATTTATGTGTGAAAGTAGAATTCAATAAGTACTAGTATTGATATTTAACAAATCAATGCAGATTGCAGATTCCTTTCTTTGGCGTGCACTACTATAAATGCTACGGACATTCATGTAGATTTGGGGCTCAATGCCCTAAAATAATACTCCATCTATCCCATCCAAGATTACTTATATTCTATTTTGGACTGTCCCATCCAAGATGACATATTTCATTTTTAGGAAATAATTATCTTTTCAAAAATTGTAGTCCTATCTATTTTTTATCACTTCTCCTAAATAACCGTATCGAAAAAAAATGAATCGTCTTGAACGGGACAGAGAGAGTATTATTTTAATACAAATGAAAGAGCGACAATTTAATAGTTATAATCGGCCTCGCAATGGGCTTGCTCGAACTCAATTGGGCTTATTACTCCATGTAACTCTAATGTTTACCGATGGCCAAATTATTTTGGTTCGTTGAGAATCCAAAAAATTAGTGAGTGGATTTTCGTGTTAGATCGTCTATGAGACTGAATTCAAACACATCTGACTCCGTTAAATTTATAAATCTTCGCTCGAATATGAGTGTCTCTCTGATGAATCTTGACGTGTTAAAATATCATTTTCTCTTCTTTTTCGATTTTTTACTAGAAAAAAGTGAGCCGATCCCAAACAAACTTACAGTATAATTTGGGGCAATGTTCAAAACTGGACTAATCCGAACTCCATTGCCGTACGATCTGCTGCTGCTCTTCCCCAACGACGGCTTATCGTAATGGTAGTATTGATTAAGCACCGGCGCCGACAAGCTCCGCCGATTGATCGGCGCCCTCTGGCAGCGAATTCTGCTTCCACATCACCTTCGCCAATCCCGACGGCTTCGGATTCGGAACGGATCCCGTTGAATTGCTCCGCGTCAGAAACTGTAGCGATCGCAGCAGGCCGCCACGATCGCAGTTGACGCTTCTGCTGAGCCGGAATTGCCAGAACGATTTCGCGATTGGTTACCCCTCTTCTTCCTCGTCCTCGTCGTCGACGGTAGCGGAGAGGAACTCGATCAGCCGCTTCTTCTTCAGGTTTTTGTTGGGATTGGGATCGGCTTGATCGATTTGCGTCGGCGGAGCGGTGTTTTTGATCTGGACGGGGAGGATTTTACCGTTGGCGAAGAGCTCGTCGGCGGAGGAGATTTGGAGGTTTTGGGCGATGAAGAAATCAAAGTCGACTGTGGGATTCAAATGCAAATGATTGTGTGATTCGACGGGGACGAAGTCAAATAGGTTGAGATCGTGAGAAAATAGATTCTGGGGCTGACAACTGGGCTGGAGATTTCTGAGCACATCGACTGCCATAGCGGCGCTTTCAAGGCTTGGAGTAAAGCAGAGGGAATATTTATAGAGAGTTTTGAAGATTTAATGTGAGGAATTATAAAAGTTTTGTGTTTGGCAAGTCAAAAGATAGGGGAAAAGGGAGATAATTGGGTGTAGCAGTGTGAAGGGACAAGGAGATTGAGATTTTGTTTGTGTCAAGAATGAAAGTGGTTGAATTTAAGCACCGAAAGGAGTGAAAGTGAAAGAGAATGAATAGTAAGGAAAGGGGGATTTTTGCCCAGAAAATCTGGTTACGACGGTAAAAGGGTGAATTTATGGGCCCTGCCCTTCCCATTTTGGTTCAATAATCATCTATAAGCTTGCTTCTCGGTTGAATTTTTTGATTCGAGGATAGCCACTTTTCTTTTTGAATTTAGAGTCATCTGTAAAACAAAGTTGTAAAAATCAACTCAACAAAATAGTGATAAGGCCGGCCTGACTTGCAAGCTAGCGAATTGCTATCAATTTATATGGTACCCAGTGCGAAAATTCCCGAGCCAGTTTGATATAAATTGATCTGGAACAAGTTACAAAAAGTTATTTGGCGGTCGAGGATCGTGCCAAGGGTGGTAGTCGCCAGAAATCGAAACGGACGTAACTTTTAGAGTCGGGCTTGAAATCGCTATTATAATCATTCGGAAGCGGAACGACGTTTCGAGTTGAACACACTGCGCTCAACACTATGACGTAAGTGGTCACAAGTCCAAATTCCAATCTTTGCAGGCCCATTTTGTTTTTTTTAATGTTTTCGTAAGTTTTATTTTATTTTTGTATTCTTTTTTCCTTTTAGGAATAAGATTTATTGTAGTTTCTTATTAGGATTAAGACTCGTTTTAGGCATTTAAACACTCATAAAATTGTTTTTGAGGTACTTGAATTATTATTTACGAATTTTAATATATTATATGGACATGTAAATTTCAATAAATTTATTATTTTAAATCTATATTTCATCAATTATATTTTAATACATAAGTTAGTTTTAGATTTCATATCAAGTCATTATTACATAAGTTAGCGCTTAATTAAGTATATTTAAATATCTCAAACTCAATTAATACAATTGAGCTTGTTTTATTAGTAAGTCAATCTTGAATTTTTCTAATACGTGACCCAGGGTCAACTTGATAGTAATCTAGTACTAACTCTGTCCATCAAAAGTTTTGTAATAACCCGAAAAATTTAAAACTTTTGTTAGTGATGCTTAAACCAATTATTTGTGGTGATTAGACCTTAATTATGTTTAAGGTAACCAACGAAACAAATTAGAATCGATTCGGAGATCGAAAACTAGAGAAATCAAAAACTAGTGATTAGTCCTACAGGATTAGGGTTTTCTGAATAGCCTGAAAATAGAATGAAAGATCGGGAATGAATGTTGATGAAAGGATTTCATTTCTAGAATCCTCTTACGAAAACATATGAGAAACCTAAGAATCAGAATTTTGGGCCATACTCGCCCGGTCAGTCTCAAAAGTACTATTCACGAGCCGGAATAATTTTCAGTCCGTGCTAATCATGATAATTTGTGATAACAATAAAAATCATGAAGGAATATATTATTATGAATTTAGAAATTATAAGAATCAATTTCTAAAAGAATTTCCTGAAGAACTTAACCGAACGCCGGGAAAATATATCGGAAAAACCCTAAATTGATCCGAACGATCGAAACTCGAACCAAGGGTATAAATCAATAATAAATGATTTATAAGACTCAAATTAATTATGAAAGCTCAAGAATTCAATATAATTTTCGAATGAGCATAATTTAATCGCCGGACGCTATTTTTCCGTGATAACTCGGAATTGACTTATCGGATGCCATCCGAACTTTATGAAATTATTATAAACATTGAAATAAGCCTTTTAGAGGCTATTTAAGAAAATAAAACCTTAAGGTTCCGAGAAATCAATCGAAAGCGCGTTAAAACTTAAAGAGTCGGTATTAACATGCCAAAACGGGTAATTTGACAATTCCTTCTCCCAACTACCACCAAGACCAACCCAAATGGGTAATGACAGCCCTTTAGGCTGCCAATACAGTAGCAAAGTCGTCCATTACAGCCTCATTCTTTTGAACCAAATTTCTCTCTCTTTTTCAAAATTCTCTCTTTGTTCTTCAAGTTTTAATCTTTAAATCCTCATTTCCAAACCTTTTCAACCCTCAAATAAATATTCTAAGATCATAAAAAGGTATTACTCATCATTCTCTCCATTTTTAATGGAGTAGAAATTTTTTTAGATTTTTCTTGAATTATTTCATGAAAAACCCTAGTTTTGCTCCTTATTTTTTTCGTGACTTTTGAGCCATCATATTCTCTCAAGCCATGAATCAAAAATGGTTAGAATGATTTTCTAAGGCTGTAGTTAAAGTTTGGTAATTTTTGGAGCATGTTTGATATTTTTCGATTTATGCTTTATTTCTTTTAATATGTGATAAAGAATGCTTTTGTGAATATTATTTGATATTGTTGCTTGTTGATGTATTAGGAGCATGTATAATAAATATGGTAATTTTAAGAATATTTTTGGAATTTTCTTGTATTTTGTTTGTTTTTATTTGTTGTGAAATAGTTGAGATATAGTGTTTAATATATGATATGAACATCATATATTAATCTTGAAATTTTTGAAACACTACTCCTATTTTTCAAAAATGGGCATAATTTATTTAAGTATTTTTAAGCCATTGTTTGATTTTATTTGTTGAGAAATAGTTGAGATATAGTGTTTAATATATGATATGAACATCATATATTAATCTTGAAATTTTTGAGACGCTACTCGTATTTTTATGAAAAGGACGATATTTTAGGATTTATTTGATTTTTAATTGTTGAGAATAATTTGATATGTGATATTGTAAATATTGGTTGATGTTTAATGTTAATATTACATGTTTATTGCATATTATAAACATATGGTGAAGTGAATGGAATTTATTGAATATATATTTATATATATATTATAATTATCGAAAATATACATGTAGTAAAAAGCATGTGTTTTAATTTTAATGTATGACATGAGATGATATTTCATGCTTAATATATGATATAAGCATTATATAAATTTTGTGGAATTTATTGAACACCAATGTTCATTAAATCATGAATACCGAAAACTATATGCTAAATTAACCCATGGTTTAAAATTTTATAAGATGATATTGAATTGGAAATTAAATTCTATAGTATGATAGGAGTATATCATGATTTTATTGGAATTTATTGAATACATATGCTAATTGTTGCTAATTATCGAAAACGTAACAAAATGGCTAAGCATGGGTTTAATTCTATTGTTAAATGATGCTATATTAGTTAGCTATAAGCTTGGAATGAATGGTTGTGATTGTGATGAATGAATGTAATACTTATACACACATACACAATAGTTTTGCATTATGTCAGAAATTAGGGTTTTCTAATGCTTTAGTATAGTTTATGTTGTGTATGGTATTGTTTAGTGTTGAATGTTTATGTTTATGTTGTATCGAGAAACCAAAACCCCAAATGTAAATAACATAATACTATATGTATGAAATCCAAAAGAAATCGACCAATTTTTATAACTTAAGAAGGAATCAACGAGAATCGAAGTTAGACATTAATTAGGGTTTGCTACTATTAAAAGGATACTCAAACGTGAGTTCCTAAGTTAGAAAACCCAAAAATCGAGCTACAACGTTGATACTCAATAACGACAACCTAATACGATATTATATTGAGCGTTAAAACAACTCGATAACGAATAACGATTATACGACTTATATAATCTCCGACGAGTTAAGAGAAACAAACAATGTTGTAATGTGTAAGCAAAGATTCGAACATAAGATGTCGATCCTTATGTCTCAAAAGTTGAGTTAATATTCCCGAAGCACTTCATTTATTCTTAAGTACTTACTTACATGATAGCATGTGCTCACTTGAATCATAAGTCAATACTCCTCTTTTAATTGTCGTGCTAATACGACAAGTCATCAAGCATAACCTACTAGGACGTAACTATAATTGTTAAGTCTAGTAAGTGGCTTGGGAATATCCTAATTTACCAATCATAACTTGAATGCTAACAATCTATAATGTAATAACGTTTAGAAGAGTACTAAGGTGAGAGTCGAGGATTGACTCGGAGTATGTGATTCATAATTGAAGTTCACCTATGAACGATGAAGTAATGTAGTTTGGGAATTGAGAATGTAAGATAATAGAAATTATCTTAAAACAATCACATGAAATCATAAAGAAACCCTAATTGGGAACTTTAAGTCGTAATTTGTAAACGACCTTCGATCGATAGAAAGAATCTAATAAACGCTATTTTCTTATGAAGGGTTTGATAGTACGTAGTCGGTGAGGAAGAACAACCACACCCTTCTCATTTAGACTTACTAGCTTTGGATTAGCAGGTGGACTTTCTTGAAACAAAAATGTTATGCATATCTCAAAGCATGATTTACAAAGCTTTATGAAATATTATCACATGAAATGTTATTGATTGCCAAATGTTTATGTTTTGTTGTTATCTGTCGAGAATGGTATATCGATGTGGTATGTGAATGTGTTGGTCCACTAACGTAAAAAAAGGGTAACGATCGGATCCGACTTAGTTAAGGACTAACTCGGATTGTGTACACGATGTGATTGTGTGTTAAGGTTAGCTACCTCGACCGGTCACGGCGGCTATGTGTAGGTGGCCACTCCATAGTCTTGTGATTGAATGAATGAATGAATGATCAGATATGGAATCAACGTGAATGAAATAGTCAAGCCTGACGCTTTTGAGAAATGATAAAATGTTTGATAGGCATGAGTCATTCAACTAAAATCCTCATGTGCTATTGTGGGCAGTTCAATAACTTTTGATAAAGAAAATGTTTTAGGCAATGAGTCCACTAAGTACTTTTGTACTTAGCCCTTCATCTCGTTTTTGATGTGCAGGTTGAGCAAGGATTGATGATGGGTGCGAGGTGGTGCAGAGTGGCGGTCATTTTGATGCTTTATTAGAAATGTTTCTAGAACCTTGGGCATGCATCGTCATATGCATGTCCACACGTTTATTTGTTGCCTAACTCTGATATTATTTTGATGTTTGATTATAACTACTTTCATACCATATTGAACTTGAGGTCTTACTTCGTTCCTTAAATTGTGCCCTGATTGGGTTATATTTGAACCTTGAACCTTTTTGACAAGTCCTTCTGTGACTTGAGTTGGTATTGAATAGCTTATCCCTTTTTAGTCTATGCGTTATTGAGTAGTTAAATGGTTAATTGCTTTGATTAGTTATGTTTATATCCGCTGCTTTATCATACCGGTGACGATCCATATGATCCGTACTTCCTTGGAAAGACGGGTCGTCACAAAGTGGTATCAGAGCACTTGTTCGCTCTGAACCCTAGAAACCCTTTCCTTGAATCCTAAGTTGAAAGTCGAGTCTAGAAATTGTTTGTGTTTGACTGCTTCTGCACTGCACTCCATCGTCGTCCTGCTCAACGAGGAAGAAAGTAACCACCTCAACTAAAAGTTGTTTTGAAATAATGGATGTATATGAAATGTGAATTGGAATTTCAATATTGCTTTGTTGGTAAGTTGAAAATATTTTGAACAGAGGAATATTTTTGAAATTGAAAAAGTCATTTCAATTGATTGGTTGTTAGTTTGAAGGAAAGTTGCGAACTTAGGGGCTTGGTAAATGAGTAAATGAGAATGCTTGATTATCGCACAATATGTCGCGATTTGTGTTTACTGTTGTATGCGAAGCATGATAGAAGCATGATGTAAACGAGTATGTTTTCCCATGAGAACATAGACTCTTAAGACGCATGATCCCTTTGTGCCGAACTTAGTATGAGAATATAAGTATCCCCAATTGAACGAAATACTAAGAAAGAAGGAGAACATAGAAATCTCAGGAATCACAATCCAAATGGATTCGATGATGAGAACGCGACGAGTCTATGATGATGAAGCGATTTCTTAACTGGAGGTTCGCACTGTTATTAGTCCCAACCTATCTACGTGAAGGAATTCCGAACACCGCGCGTGTTGCCTCTATCGTGGCATAAGTGAAAAGAATAAAAGTATAACATTACGAAGGTATAAAAAGAAATGATGAATCTTAAGTGCATAATGAGAACGGATATGATATGATCCTATAACGTGAATAGAAATAAGGAATCCAAGACCCAATAAGATAAGGTGACCACTTAGCCTTTACACGAAGGCTAGGCCTCGATCGCTGCTATGCTCTAAGAAACCATACCACCTTCTTCACGAAGACCAAACCATGAAAGTAGTTTCATAAAAACTTAGGAATATAATATGGTTTGGACGGTTTTTACGACTAGGCTCCCTTTATCTTCTAGAGTCACACCCGAGGAAGTGGTACGCTCCTACCGTTCCGACCAGATGTACCGAGTAAAAGACATCGGTGAGTTCCTTGCTCATTTTGTACGTCATTGGTCTACTGCACATGCCCGTGGTACGTCACATTATGACGGTGTGCTTCAACTGATCGCGAGACTGCCATCCGACTGGCAGAGATATGTCCGTGAGATATCGGTAGATTACATCTATCGTCGTCGAGAGAGCTTCGATCTTGAGGCGGACTTACCCCGTTCGTCAGTCCCCTAAGCTACATATTCATGATATACGGAGCTACACCCTGTGGACCATATCTCCCCCGAGCGGGTGTACACCTAGCGTGATGAGATTCTCGAGTGGCTTCACCCGGAGGTGTCTCGTTTGGCATCTGATGGAAGTGTATTCATGCCTGGCTGTGGCAAGAACATGTTCGAGGTTGGACTTTCCCATCCCCGATAGTTCACCTTTCTGGTCCTACCACCAATAGGATTCGAGCCCCGTCATTGCCCGCCCAGACCATCGCCACAAATCATTCCATGCCAACTTCCATCTCTACTTGCCACCGCTTTCCCAGTTCAGCGGCCGCCACCCCCACATGGACCCCTGTGCCACGATAATGTAGAGATTGACGATTCACGTGGCCTAACTGCATGCGCCGCAAGGGAAACATGTGCTCGTCTTACTGCTTCTCCATTTCCAGCCACTGCATATGAGGAGATCATGGCTGAGATTCGCCGAGACCTACCTGGGAAGAAGCTAGAGTCATTAGAATCCGAGAGACCGTGACTCCCACACTCGATGCTGAGGTTGAGGAGGAGGATCCAGAAGAAAATTCGGAGGAGGACCCAGAGGATGATCCTGAGGAGGACCTGCCTGCTGACGATGATATGGAGGAAGTTGATAGTACCCATACTTCCAGTTCTGAATCCAACACGCTGAGCCGTATTTTACACTCCGGGAGATTATGGATCTAGTTCTTAGGACTAGATAGTGTTTTGTCTATATACTTTTGTATATGTTTTGATGCGTGCGGAAACGATAGGTCGTCCCGATATGAACCCTTATTTTGATGACCACACAAAGCGTTTAGATTTTTGTACGCACCGTGACTAGGTACACTGAGTGATGCTGATATTGATTTTCAGAGTATCATACTCCGTACCTGGCCTTTTGTGGATCGTAAAATTGATGATGAAAGTCCTCGTATAGACATTTGATTTGATATGATGATAGCTCCCCGAGAGCTTTGGTTTTTGAGGTTGTGATATGTGGTGTTCGATGACGTGCTAGATTTATGTTTATGATTATATATACATATCGTGCTAAGATATCTATGATCCTGACGGATGGTATAAGAAGATATCTGATTACGTATATTTATGAAAGATAGAATGCCACCGAGAAGAGGAAACCGTGAGGTAACACCCGAAAGAGATGACACCCCTCCACTGATAAACGCGCATTTTACACGTATTTAGTTGATATTTGAAGATGAGTTTAGCTCGTTTAATGTGCGTTTATGTATCGATTCTTAATGTTTCATCTATTTCTAGAAGATCTGCTCTTGGGTGTTCCTTTGACGTTTTGTAGGTTTATATATTGATAATCGAAGCAAGGAGCGAAGCACGAGCAAAATTGACATTCGCGCCGGTTTCTAGCGACCGGTCTAGCGGTCGCTAGGCTGGTCGCGAGCAAACAAATGGCGCCGGAAGAGCATGACGCAACCTCGTGCCGCGAGCGAAGCCTAGCGTCGAAATCCACCGGACGATTTCGCGACCATTCATAACGGATAGCGACCGCTGGCCGGGTCGCGAGGTACAAAGCGAAGAAGAAGGCGGCGCGGCGAAGAACGCGAAATACCTAGCGATCGCACTAGCGATCGCGAGGACGATCATGAGGCGGCGAGGGAGAAATTGGGTTTTCACCCTTTTCTATAAATAGGGGATCACCCCACTCGCGCCTAAAGAGACCCCAACACGTCCCAGACCTAGTTTTCTTCAGTTTTTTCTCAGTTTTTCCATTCTTTGTCTTTAATTTTCATTTAGTTTAATTCTAGTATTGTTTTTACGTTGTTCTAGTTTAGTTTATCGTTTCGTTATCGATCGGAACGTTTTGTCCGATCGTTTTCCTTTGTTTTCCGTTCGTTCGCTTGGGATTGGATTCAAGACCAACCTTTGTTCATCCGACGCTTCCCTACGGGTTTTATATATTTAATTTCTATTTTTATGGTTAATTCGTATTTCATTCCGTTTATTATGTCTGGCTAGTTTTCTATTCTAATCCTAGGGTTTGCATGATTCGATCCTATATGTTGTGAGTTCTGCTATCGTCATTTACCTTCCAGGCATGATTCATGATTCATGGTGCTTATTTATATGTGTTGATTTCTAATCAATCTTGATGCATATCTAGTTGCCAGTTAATGACGTAACTGTATTAATTGTCAATCGATCTTGAATGCATGATACGATTAAGCCTTGAGTAAATGGCGAGATAGAGACGATCGTAGGAAGCATATTCTTAGTGATCCTTTTGGAGTTGCTTATTTTCCTCTAGAGGCGTAAGCGTGATAGGGAAAATTAGTAATCAATGCCGCAATTGTAAATGGCGAAGTTGTTGGTTATATATGTGATCTTACGTCTTATGCGGATTAAAGCGGTTAGTAATAAGCGGGATAAACATCGTTGTGGATAGGATTGGTGCATCCCTAGGGTTAGTATTTCTTCATAGTTATCTTTCGTGATTTTATTGCTCTTTTATATTTACGTTTGGTTGCCTTTGATTTGGATTAATTTCGAAGCCTTAAACCTCTCATCCTTTATACGTGCTTGAATAATGATGAATTGTCGTTGAGCTAGCTTCTATGTTTTCGTGATCAATCTCGTGGATCGATGCTTCGCTTACCCCATACTTACACTTTTACGTGTGAAAAGGGCGATCAAATTTTGGCGCCGTTCTTCGGGATTGTTAAGATCACATAGGAATAATTTGGCGTTTTGGATTTATTAATTCAAGTATATATATATATATATATTATTTTATTTATTTTTGTCGATGCTAAATTCTCTCTTTTCTCGGTGGTTTATGCGTACAAGATCTCGGGGACCTCACAAGTATTATTAGATCCCGAGATCGAAGGCTCTCAAAGGAGAAGAGGGCGAGAAGAAAGCGGGCTGCAATGGCGCCAATCCATGAAACAGGGGCATTCCTCCCGAGCAAGTATACGCATGCTAGGCGACTTTGCGAGAGATGCGGCGTCGGATGGCGAACATGGGGATCGTTGTCCTGCTCCGGAAGAAAGACCTCGAACCACATGTATCGACATCCCACCGAAGCAGTTCAAGGAGGCGATTGGGGCCCTTGCGTAGATGCAAATAATTTCGAGCTCAAACCGGTACGATCGGTATGGTCGAGGAGAGCGGTTTGGGGAGGAGTCACGGAAGACCGAATGCGTATCTCGAGACCTTTCTCGATATTTGTGACACCATCAAGCGAGAATGGGGTGCCATAAGACACGATCCGGATGCGCATGTTCGGTTTCTCATTGTGACCAGGCGAAAAGATTGGTTGAAGTTTGGACCGGTGGCATCGACACTTGGGGAAACTTTGCGAAGTTTCTCTCGAAATACTTCCGCCGGCAAAAGCGCAGAAGATCATCGCGAAATCTCATTTTGCCAAAACCACGATGAATCATTATTCGAGGCATGGAGAGATTCGAGGTCTATTGAGACGATGCCCACAACATGGGTTCTCGAGGAGCAACAAATCACACAATTCTACGGTGGGCCGACATGGCGGGCGAGGGCATGGTGGATGCGTCGTGGGGCTACCTATTGAACCGACCGATGAGGCGAGGCGAGCCGTATTTTAGAAGAGATGGCTGCCAACAGCTATCAATGGCCAGCGGAGAGAACGCCATCGTTCAAAGCATTCTTGTTGAGAGTGATTCAAAATATGACGATCTCATGAAGAAGTTCACTCTTTTGAAGAGTCGATTGAGACAGAGAACGTCGACCACATCAATCGGAGGAGTCGTTCAATTTCCAACAACCTTGATGAGCTTCAATATTGAATTCGATTCAAGCCGAGGAAGCCAAGTCTCGAAGACATGATGCAGCGATTGGTTGTAAGCAACCAACAATTGGCAACGAATCGAATTCGTTCATAAGCAACAAGGCAAAAGATAAATCATTTGGAGTCCTTGTGACGGCTATGGGGAAGCACATAAAGATGTTGGAGAATCAAATTGGTCAAATAGCGTGCAAGTAAATGCACTACGTAAGGCGGGCCAATTTCCGAGTAACACGGAGGTGAACCCAAAGAGTCGATGCTTCGCCATTCGGACGAGGGTGGGCGAGCCTACCCGAGCCCTACAGGGAAGAAGAGCATGAGAGCACACCGACGCGAGGCTTCGCGACCGAGCTCGCGACCATGAGCCCGATCGCGAACCATCAAGAATTTTACCACGAAGCCCGCGACCGAGCAGCGTCCAGCGCGCCCGACCATGAGCCATCCAAGTATGTGCGCGCGGAGCGATTCGCGGCGATCCGGCTCGCGAGCCACACCGCATAGCTTCGCGCGAGCGAAGATCGGCGCAGGCAGACTCCTCGCGACCTACCCGGTGATCGCGAGGTCGACCATGAGCAACCCGAAGCAAATCCGCGCGCGTACACTCCTCGGTCCCGTTTAAGTCGACTTGTCAGTCGAAATATGACGAGGAGTTTGCTCGCTTCAAAGAGGTTTTCAAAAGTTGAGATAAATTTGCCTCTCTTTCTTTGCCATTGCGAAACATCTTGGGCTACATGAAATTTTTAAAGGCGCGCTTGCAAGCGAAGAAACTTGGGAAATTTGAGAAAATTTCCCTATCCAAGAATGCGATGCCGTCTTGCAAAGGAAGCTCCTCTGAAGCGAAGGATCGGCGGTTTCACGTTAGAGTGCGAGATCGCCGGCGATTTTCCCAAATGTCTTATGCGACTTGGGGGCGAGCATCAATCTGATGCCATTGAACGTTTTCAACCGGCTACACCTAGGAAAGATGAAGCCGACGAAGATTTCACTGATGATGGCTGACCGATCAGTCACATATCCAAAAGGTATCGTCGAAGACGTGTTGGTAAGAATTCGGGTTCGTTTTCCTGCTGACTTTGTTATTTTAGATATTCCCGAATTCAAACAACAACCACTAATCCTTGGTAGACCTTTTCTAGCAACTGGTCGTGCGTTGATTGATGTGCAGGAAGGCAATCTCACGTTTCGTGTTAACGATGAGGAGCTCAAGATTTCCATTTACGACGCCATCAAGCAACACGACGTTGGAAAGCGGAAGATTGCTGTTCGATCATGACTGCTGCTGCTGCTCACGTCTCGCGTTCAGAGGGTACTCGACCAATCGAGGAATCTGTGAGAAGAAAGAAGTGGACTCGGCATGGAACTCCGAGTGTATCGTTCAAGTTTGGGGGGGGCCACTTCCATAGTCAGTGGTGGTCATCCGTGAATGCGAAGTTTAGAAGGTTCCACAAGTCGGGAAAGATGTCTATTGCTACCAAAACACCAGATTGACGAGGTTAGTGATGGTCTAGCTAAAGACGTTAAATAAGCACTTGTTGGGAGGTAACCCAACGTTTTCTTTGTTTGTGTTTTCGTGTTTTGTCGTTTCTTTCAAATCGTGTTGCTTTTTGTCGTGGTTCTATTTTTCTTTTCGTTTTCGTAATACGTCGATCAACGAGTTAAGTGAAGTGTGTTAATCCATGTGGCCAATGACGCGATAGAAAATTTTGTGAAATTTAATGATAGCGCACATGATATGTTAGAAAATGACGCATGAAGGGCGTGAGATGGCTTAGACTTGTTGTTTTCACCATTTTGCTTAACTTAGTGAGACTTGAGCTTCACCGTATAAACATATTGATCTGATTTCTTTTAATTGTGTGATATCATGCATGTGATTATCTTCTAGAACTTGCCGTGTTTACGTGTCGAGGCTGCAATATGTGTTTCAATTTGGAAAGGATAAAGGCCATCTTTGTTAACCACATATTCACCCAAACACTAACCCGTTGTTATATACCATTTGTCGCCTTCTTTGAGCCTTTATTAGACTTTTCTTTCGATTAACGGATGATAGGAGGTGAGGATTGATATGGGAATCAAAGGGTTGAAATTTTGATGTAGTTATGACGAGAAAAGTTTATTTTAGAAAAATACATACGTGGTGAAGAATAGTACCTTGTTCGTGAAAGTTAAACCCTATAAGCTCTAGAAAAGAAAAGAAAAGAAAAATGTTAAGTTCACTATGAGTGTTGAGCATAAAGGGTCTTCAATCAAAGTATAGGTACCTTGGTGGCATTAAACGTTGATTTAGCACGTTGGGAGAGAAGAGGAAAATGAACAAAGTCCATATGTGTCGAAATGTATAAATGATGGTGCTTGGAATATTCTTGAGTCACTTAGCCATATATTATCCTACCTTAACCAATGTGCCTACATTATAACCTATAAAAGACCTCTTTGATCCTTATTTGAACACATTTGACGGTGGAGATGTTAGAAAGCGGCAAGCCTATGGTAAGATGTTGCATTGCATTGATACGTGAGTGTATACACGTCCTTAATTTCTTTATGAGTTTGAGTGTATTCTATGTATTTTACGCACATGCCTTTGTGAGGGTTGAAATAAATGAGTTCTTGCCCTCGATGGTTGTTCGTGTTGAGTTGGCTAACGTCGTCATGTGCGCTAATGTTTTTGAGAGTTAATATGTTTCTGAGGCCTCGAATGATTATTCTCTTTGCTACGCTCGTTGATCTTTCGTTTGTCTTTCTGTTCTGCTTTTGTTTGAGGACAAACAATGCTTTAAGTTTGGGGGTTTGATAAAGCGCATTTTACACGTATTTAGTTGATATTTGAAGATGAGTTTAGCTCGTTTAATGTGCGTTTATGTATCGATTCTTAATGTTTCATCTATTTCTAGAAGATCTTGCTCTTGGGTGTTCCTTTGACGTTTTGTAGGTTTATATATTGATAATCGAAGCAAGGAGCGAAGCACGAGCAAAATTGACATTACGCCCGGTTTCTAGCGACGGTCTAGCGGTCGCTAGGCTGGTCATGAGGCAAACCGGCGCGCCGAAGAGCCGCGGCCGCAACCTCGTGCCAGCGGCGAAGCCTAGCGTCCAAGAATCCATTTCGGACGATTTCGCGACCGATTCATAACGGATAGCGACCGCTAGCCGGGTCGCGAGGTACAAAGCGGCGCAAGAAGGCGGCGGCGAGAAGAACGCGCGCGAAATACTAGCGATCGCACTAGCGATCGCGAGGACGATCATGGTAGCGGCGAGGAGAAAGTGGGGTTTCCACCCTTTTCTATAAATAGGGATCACCCCACTCGCGCTAAAGAGACCCCAACACGCCCCGGACCTAGTTTTCTTGAGCTTTTTCTCGGTTTTCCATTCTTTGTCTTTAATTTTCATTTAGTTTAATTCTAGTATTGTTTTACGTTGTTCTAGTTTAGTTTATCGTTTGTTATCGATCGGAACGTTTTGTCCGATCGTTTTCCTTTGTTTTCCGTTCGTTAAGCTTGGGATTGGATTCAAGACCAACCTTTGTTCATCCGACGCTTCCCTACGGGTTTTATATATTTAATTCTGTTTTTATGGTTAATTGTATTTCATTCCGTTTATTATATGCGCTAGTTTTCTATTCTAATCCTAGGGTTTGCATGATTCGATCCTATATGTTGTGAGTTACGCTATCGTCATTTACCTTCCGAGGCATGATTCATGATTCATGGTGCTTATTTATATGTGTTGATTTCTAATCAATCTTGATGCATATCTAGTTGCCGATTAATGGCGTAGCGTATTGATTGTCAATCGATCTTGAATGCATGATACGATTAAGCGCTTGAGTCGAATGGCGAGATAGGACGATCGTGGGAAGCATATTCTTAGTGATCCTTTTGGAGTTGCTTATTTTCCTCTAGAGGCGTAGCGTGATAGGAAAATTAGTAATCAAGCTGCCGCAATTAATAAATGGCAAGTTGTTGGTTATATATGTGATCTTACATCTTATGCGGATTAAAGCGGTTAGTAATAAGCGGGATAAACATCGTTGTGGATAGGATTGGTGCATCCCTAGGGTTAGTATTTCTTCATAGTTATCTTTCGTGATTTTATTGCTCTTTTTATATTTCTGTTTGGTTACCTTTGCTTTGGATTAATTTCCGAAGCCTTAAACCTCTCATCCTTTATCTGTGCTTGAATAATGATGAATTGTCGTTGAGCTAGCTTCTATGTTTTCGTGATACAATCTCTGTGGATACGATACTTCGCTTACCCCATACTTACACTTTTTACGTGTGAAAAAGGAGCGATCATCCACCACCACCACCGGCAAGACGGATTGAGGAACTATTCCTCAGACAGAACCCGCCCACTTTCAACGGGACTGGGAATCCCGTGGATGCTGAACTTTGGATTCGCGCACTGGAGCGAATCTTTAACTTCCTTCACTGCACCTCTCAAGAACGCTTGTCGTGCATTGCTTTCCAGATGACTGGTGCCGCCGACTTCTGGTAGGAGGCGAAAAGGAATATCCTACCCGAAGAAGAACTTGAAGATTACACCTGGGAGGAGTTTAAGGAGGAGGTGTACGAGAAGTACATTCCTAAGAGTTACCGGAAGAGGAAAGAACATGAGTTCTACAACCTACGACATGGAAAGACCACGATCACAGATCACGACTGTGCATTCTGCGAGATGTCGCGGTATGCGCCTCAGTTGGTCGACACCGACGAGAAGAGGACTGAGAAGTTTCGGGCAGGACTCCGCCACGAGATCAGGGTGTCGCTAGCTGGTCACGGAAATCTAACTTACCGTGAGGCCCTCAGTCGGGCATTGGACATCGAGGTCGCTATGCACGAGGGCGAGATTGTCATTGTACATCCCCGAATCACCAAGGGATCGTGGAAAGTGAAAGTGGGAAGGACCCCACCAAAGTCGAGGATCAACATCGGCCGGGGCCGACAAGAGGCCATTTCGAGGAACAACATGCCATCCGGCACGGTCGAAAATGGACTCCCATGGTACCGCTTTGGCGGGAAACCAGAAATTTGTGAGACTCCCCGTATGCCCCAGGTGTCATAGGAGTCACAAGGGGGCATGCGCATCTACAATTGACGGATGTTCAAGTGTGGCCAGAAAGGGCCACTACTCCAGAGACTGTCCTGGGATACGCCAAGGGGGGAAATGGCCGCCCCAGTGTGCCCAACCAAGTCCAGCCGATCCGGGCCATCCAAGCTCAACAGTTCCAGCAACAGCCCCTGATTCAGTACTTCCATCCAATCCAACGATAGTATCAACCACGATGGCAACGACAACAACAATGACGGCGCAAAGAAGAATACCGATAGTCCCAACAACAACGGCAACAACAACGCAGAACAACAACAACATCACCAACAACAAAGAACCACCACCACAAGCGGTGGCCTCGCCAACCAAGAAAGAGAATTCCGCGAGAACCGCCAAGGAACCAAGGAAACTTGGCGGTATGGGAACACTCCTCCAATTGCCTGTTATCCTACTGTTTGATACTAGCGCATCACATTCTTTTATTCTTTGAAGCATGCGTAGAGAACTTAGGATTAGATCCTAAAGCATTGAACAAATCATGAGAATTTCTTCTCCGAGAGAAGGCGTAAAACGATAACCACATATGCTCGAACCTAGAACTTGGACTAGGCTCACTTAAGATCATGACATATAACATTCACGTCATACCTATGACAGATGTGGACATAATCCTAGGAATGGATGGGTTAACCGAACTTAATGCGACCATCCTGTGTAATGAAAGGAAAATTTCTTTCCAACACCCCGGAGAGAAACCTACAGACTTTCACGGGATCAACATGGAGATGAGAGTCCCAATCATATCCGCACTACAAGCAAGGACGTTGCTGAACAAGACAGATAACCACGCCTACCTTATCTATCTCCAAGAGGAAGAGCATGTTGAGAGAAAGATGGAAGACGTTCCGATCGTGAAGGAGTATCCCGATGTATTCCGAGATGAACTACCAGGATTACCGCCAAACTGACAGATTGAGTTCACGATCGACCTTGAACCAGGTTCCGCCCCTGTGTCGAAAGCCCCATACCGGATGGCACCAAAAGAACTTGAGGAATAGAAGATCCAACTGCAAGAACTCTTGAAGTTAGGATTCATTAGACCCAATGTGTCTCCATGGGAAGCACCTGTCCTTTTCGTGAAGAAGAAGGATGGCATATTGAGAATGTGCATAGACTATCGAGAGATAAACAAGATAACTCTTAAGAATAATTATCCTTTGCCGAATTGATGATCTGTTTGATCGACAAGGGAGCGTAAGTCTTTTCAAAGATAGATCTGAGTTTGGATACCATCGGCTAAGGATTAGACCAGATGATGTACCTAAAACGACTTTCCATACAAGGTATGGTCATTTCGAATTCATCGTTATGCCCTTTGGACTTACAAATGCCCCAACAGTATTTATGGATATCATGAATAGGGTATTTCACCCATACTTAGACAAATTTGTCTTAGTAGTTATAGACGATATCCTAATATACTCCAAGAATAACCAAGAACACAAAGAACACTTGAGAATTGTGCTGCAAACATTGAGGCAAGAGCAACTCTTTGCCAAGTTTAGCAAGTGTGAATTCTGGTTAGGCGAAGTGACATTCTTAGGTCATATCATGTCATGGGGAATCAAAGTAGACCCTCGAAGATCGACACGGTTCAGTGAATGGAGTCGTAGAAGAACCGAATGAAATTTGGGTTTCTTAGGACTTGCCGGCTATTATCGAAGATTTATCGAGGGATTCTCAACGATAGCCCGACCCATGACCCAACTGTTGAGAAAGGGGATCAAGTACACATGGACCGTCGAGTGTGAGGCTAGTTTCAGAGGTGAAAGGAGTTCTTGACGACGGCACACATACTAGCGATGCAAGGCGGACAAAGAATACACAATCTACGGATGCTTCAAAGAATGGACTAGGATGTGTTCTGATGCAAGAAGGCAAGGTTATTGCTTATGCTTCAAGGCAATTACGCATACATGAGTTGAACTATCCTACGCACGACTTGGAATTAGCAACGGTCGTACATGCCTTAAAGATTTGGAGGCACCACCTTTATGGAGTTAGATGTGAGATCTATACTGACCATAAAAACCTGAAGTATTTCTTTGAGAAGAAAGATCTTAACATGAGGCAGCGTAGATGGTTAGGACTAGTGAAAGATTACGACTGTAGTATCAATTACCACCCAGGCAAGGCTAATGTTGTAGCCGATGCTTTGAGTTGCAAATCTCACCCTAGTTTGGGATGTCTCCTTAGTCATGAAGAGATACTTATAAAGGAATTTCAGAGAATGAACATCGAAGTCATAGACCCGTCTATGACAATAGAGGGCTGTATTACAACATTGATTGCAATCCCAGACTTAAGAGTCCGAATCTTAGAAGCTCAGAGGAAGAGCAAGAAGCTTGAGGAAATACGAGTTAAGATCAAGGACAACAACTACAAGAATTTCAAAGAAGCAACAGATAACGTTTTGTTGTATAACGGGAAAGTGCGTGTTCCAGAAGACGAAGGGCTTAGGAGCGAGATCTTAAAAGAAGCCCATGAGACTTCTTACACCGCACACCCCGGAAGCACCAAAATGTACCAAGATCTCAAGGAGAAATTTTGGTGGGATGGAATGAAGCGAGACGTAGCTTCATTCGTAGAACGTTGTTTGACGTGCCAACAAGTGAAAGCACTCCACCAACGACCGTATGGAACCTTACAACCGCTAGACATACCGGAATGGAAATGGGATGATATAGCCATGGAATTTGTTACCGGGCTACCCAAATCACAAAGAGGAAATACCGCTATTAGGGTCATCATTGATCGTTTAACCAAGAGCGCGCATTTTCTACCGATTCCAATAACACATGGATCAGACAGACTAGCACAGTTGTACGTTCGAGAAGTCATACGTTTACATGGTGTTCCGAAGACTATCACATCTAATAGAGATTCAAAATTTACATCCAGATTTTGGACGAGCTTGCAAAAAGAATTGGGGACTCAATTACATATCAGTACCGCGTTCCACCCACAAACGGACGGACAATCCGAGAGGACTATTCAAATGCTTGAAGACATGTTGAGGACCGTTGTCCTCGATAGGGGAGAAAGTTGGGAACAAGTGTTACCACTTGTGGAATTCGCCTACAATAACAGCTACCAAGCGACTATTGGAATAGCCCCGTACGAAGCTCTTTATGGAAAGAAATGTCGATCACCACTCTACTGGGATGAATTGGGGAAAAGGAGAGTATTAGGACCTGACTCTGTGGGCGAAATGATCGAGATTGTGAGACAGATCCACCAACGGATCAAGGAGGCCCAAGATCGACAGAAGTCGTACGCCGACAAACGTCGCATAGAGCTGCGATTTGAAGTAGGAGACAAAGTCTTCTTGAATATTTATCCATCAAAAGGAATCGTGAGATTTGGAATCAAAGGAAAGCTGCGACCACGTTTCATAGGACCCTATGAAATTTTGGAAAGGATAGGACCAGCGGCTTACAGACTTGCATTGCCGCCAAGCTTTGGAAACATGCACAATGTGTTCCACGTTTAGCAGCTAAGTAAGTACATACATGACCCCAGCCATGTGATACCGCCGACAGATATTGTCCTCGATGATAATATGAGTTATGTAGAATTGCCTACGAAAATCTTAGACCGACGTATCCAAAAACTAAGGAACAAAGAGATATCATTAGTGAAAGTTCTATGGCTACACCATGGATAAGAACAAGCAACCTAGAAACTGGAATCAACTATGAAAGAGAAATACCAGATCTTTTCTAAGGTTAGCAAATTTCGGGACGAAATTTATTTTAAGGGGATGGTATGTAATAACCCAAAAAATTTAAAACTTTTGTTAGTGATGCTTAAACCAATTATTTGGGGTGATTAGAACTTAATTATGTTTAAGGTAACCAACGAAACGAATTAGAATCGATTCGAAGATCGAAAACTAGATAAATCAAAAACTAGTGATTAGTCCTACCGGATTAGGGTTTTCTGAATAGCCTGAACATAGAATGAAAGATCGGGAATGAATGTTGACGAAAGAATTTCATTTCTAGAATCCTCTTACAAAAACATGTGAGAAACCTAAGAATCAGAATTTTCGGGCATACTCGCCCGATCAGTCTCAAAAGTACTATTAACGAGCCGGAATAATTTCCAGTCCGTGCTAATCATGATAATTTGTGATAACAATAAAAATCATGAATGAATATATTATTATGAATTTAGAAATTATAAGAATAAATTTCTGAAAGAATTTCCTGAAGAACTTAACCGAACGCCGAGAAAATATACCGGAAAAATCCTAAATTGATCCGAACGACCCGAAACTCGAACCAAGGGTCTAAATAAATAACAAATGATTTATAAGACTCAAATTAATTATGAAAGCTCAAGAATTCAATAGAATTTTTGAATGAGCATAATTTAATCGCCGGACGCTGTTTTTCCGCGATAACTCGGAATTGACTTATCGAATGCCATCCAAACTTCATGAAATTACTATAAATATTGAAATAATACTTTTAAAGGCTATTTAAGAAAATAAAACCTTAAGGTTCCGAGAAATCAATCGAAAGCGTGTTAAAACTTAAAGAGTCGGTATTAACATGCCAAAACGGGTAATTTGACCATTCCTTCTCCCAACTACCACCAAGACCACCCCAAATGGGTAATGAAAGCCCTTTAGGCTGCCAATACAGTAGCAAAGTCGTCCATTACAGCCTCATTCTGTTGGAACCAAATTTCTCTCTCTTTTTCAAAATTCTCTCTTTGTTCTTCAAGTTTTAATCTTTAAATCCTCCTTTCCAAACCTTTGCAACCCTCAAATAATTATTTTAAAATCATAAAAAGGTAGTACTCATCATTCTCTCAATTTTTAATGGAGTAGAATTTTTTTTTAGATTTTTCTTGAATTATTTCATGAAAAACCCTATTTTTGCTCCTCATTTTTTTCGTGACTTTTGAGCCATAAAATGATCTCAAGACATGAATGAAAAATTCTTAGAATGATTTTCTAAGGCTGTAGTTAAAGTTTGGTAATTTTTGGAGCATGTTTGATATTTTTCGATTTATGCTTTATTTCTTTTTATATGTGATAAAGCATGCTTTTGTGAATATTATTTGATATTGTTGCATGTTGATATATTAGGAGCATGTTTAACAAATATGATAATTTTCAGAATATTTTTGAAATTTTCTTGTATTTTGTTTGTTTTTATTTGTTGAGAAATAGTTGAGATATAGTGTTTAATATATGATATGAACATCATATATTAATCTTGAAATTTTTGAAACACTACTCCTATTTTTCAAAAATGGGTAGAATTTATTTAAGTATTTTTAAGCCATTGTTTGATTTTATTTGTTGAGAAATAGTTGAGATATAATATTTAATATATGATATGAACATCATATATTAATCTTGAAATTTTTGAGACACTACTCCTATTTTTATGAAAAGGCGAAACTTTATATATATATATATATATATATATATATATATATTAAATTTATTTGATTTTTAATTGTTGAGAATAATATGATATGTGATATTATAAATATTGGTTGATGTTTAATGTTAATATTACATGTTTATTGCATATTATAAACATATGGTGAAGTGAATGGAATTTATTGAATATATATTTATATATATTATAATTATCGAAAATATACATGTAGTAAAAAGCATGTGTTTTAATTTTAATGTATGACATGAGATGATGTTTCATGCTTAGTATATGATATAAGCATGATATAAATTTTGTGGAATTTATTGAACACCAATGCTCATTAAATCATGAATACCGAAAACTATATGCTAAATTAACCCATGGTTTAAAATTTTATATGATGATATTGAATTGGAAATTAAATTCTATAGTATGATAGGAGTATATCATGATTTTATTGGAATTTATTGGATACATATGCTAATTGTTGCTAATTATCGAAAACGTAACAAATTGGCTAAGCATGGGTTTAATTCTTTTTTTTTTGGTTAATTAATACAGAAATTTTAAAGGCTGCGTCACGGTGGACTCGAACCCGAGACCTTTGGCTTCAGGCATTAATTCTATTGTTAAATGATGCTATGATAGTTAGCTATAAGCTTGGAATGAATGGTTGTGATTGTGATGAATGAATGGAACACTTATACACACATACACAATAGTTTTGCATTATGTCAGTAATTAGGGTTTTCTAATGCTTTAATATAGTTTATGTTGTGTATGGTATTGTTTAGTGTTGAATGTTTATGTTTATGTTGTACCGACAAACCAAAACCCCAAATGTAAACAACATAATACTATATGTACGACAATCCAATACGATATTAGATTGAGCGTTAAAATAACACGATAACGAATAACGATTATACGACTTATATAATCTCCGACAAGTTAAGAGAAACAAACAATGTCGTAATGTGTAAGCAAGGATTCGAACATAAGATGTCGATCCTTATGTCTCAAAAGTTGAGTTAATATTCCCGAAGCACTTCATTTATTCTTAAGTACTTACTTACATGATAGCATGTGCTCACTTGAATCATAAGTCAATACTCTCTCTTTAATTGTCGTGCTAATCGACAAGTCATCAAGCATAACCTACTAGGACGTAACTATAATTGTTAAGTCTAGTTAGTGGCTTGAGAATATCCTAATTTACCAATCATAACTTGAATGCTAACAATCTATAATGTAATAACGTTTAGAAGAGTACTAAGGTGAGAGTCGAGGATGGACTCGGAGTATGTGATTCATAATTGAAGTTCACCTATGAACGATGAAGTAATGTAGCTTGGGAATTGGGAATGTAAGATAATAGAAATTATCTTAAAACAATCACATGAAATCATAAAGAAACCCTAATTGGGAACTTTAAGTCGTAATTTGTAAACGACCTTCGATCGATAGAAAGAATATAAGAAATGCAATTTTCTTATGAAGGGTTTGATATTACGTAGTCGGCGAGGAAGAACAACCCACCCTGCTCATTTAGACTTACTAGCTTTGGATTAGCAGATGGGCTTTCTTGAAACAAAAATGTTATGCATATCTCAAAGCATGATTTACAAAGCTTTATGAAATATTATCACATGAAATGTTATTGATTGCCAAATGTTTATGTTTTGTTGTTATCTATATCGAGAATGGTATATCGATGTGGTATGTGAATGTGTTGGTCCTGGCGTAAAAAGGGTAACGATCGGATCCGACTTAGTTAAGGACTAACTCGGATTGTTTACACGTGTGTTGTGTGTTAAGGTTAGCTACCTCGACCGATCACGGCGACTATGTGTAGGTGGCCACCTCCATAGTCTTGCGATTGAATGAATGAATGAATGATCGGATATGGAAACAACGTGAATGAAATAGTCGAACTGACTTTTGAGAAATGATAAAATGTTTGATGTGCACTAGTCTTTCAACTAAAATCCTCATGTGCTATTGTGGGCAGTTTAATAACTTTTGATAAAGAAAATGTTTTAGGCAATGAGTCCATTAAGTACTTTTGTACTTAGCCCTGCATCTCGTTTTTAATGTGCAAGTTGAGCAAGGATTGATGATGGGTGCGAGGTGGTGCAGAGTGGCGGTCATTTTGATGCTTTATTAGAAAGGTTTCTAGAACCTTGGGCATGCATCGTCATATGTATGTCCACACGTTTATTTGCTGCCTAACTCTGATATTATTTTGATGTTTGATTATAACTACTTTCATACCATATTGAACTTGAGGTCGTACCTCGTTCCTTGAATTGTGCCCTGATTGGGTTATATTTGAACCTTGAACCTTTTTGACAAGTCCTTCTGTGACTTGAGTTGGTATTGAATAGCTTATCCCTTTTTAGTCTCTGCGTTATTGAGTAGTTAAATGGTTAATTGCTTTGATTAGTTATGTTTATATCCACTGCTTTATCATAACGGTGACGATCCATATGATCTGTACTTTCTTGGGAAGCTGGGTCGTCACAAGTTTGCATTATTTTTGATAACATATGTTTTAATAGATTGCAATGAGTGTAAAGTGAGTAAAAATAATAAATAATTATATTAATAGGTAGCGGGAGAAAAATGGTGGACCATGTGTGATTTTTATAAATAAATGATAGATTGAAGATAGTTGATGTTTCCAAAAATGAAAAATGCACGCTTTTTGTGGACATCCTAAAAAGGAATTAAATGCAAGTTTTTGATGCATAAACGGTGTATTTATGAATTTGTTAAAATATGAATCGGCTCAGCTCAATTATAGGGTCCAGATATCTATAAATTGACATGTTCGTGATAATAAACGACTTACAATCTACATAGATATTTTCTAAACAGTAGATTATTTGATACAAAAATAGTAAGACCAAGATGATGATTTATGAGCTTCAAATATATAAGATGACACTATCTTTATCCAAGCATTATTAGAGTGGTAAACAGTTCGGTTTCGGTTAATCGAATTAAATTTCTTCGAAAAGTGAAACCGAAACCGAACCGTTTTATATTTTCTATTAACCGAAAACCGATCGGCTCCGACGGTTCGATTTTCGGTTAGTCGAAAAATATATTAAAATTAATTAATAATAAAAATAAATAAAATAATAATTAAAAAATTGATACTTATTAAAAATAAATAAAATATATAACAAATAATCGAAATAATTATAAATAATAATTAAAAACTTATTTTCAAAATTTTTATAAATTAATTAATAATTAAAATAATAATTAAAAATAAGAAATGGTTTTCGATTCCGAACCGTTCGGTTATCGGTTAACCCATAAAAGAAATTTTTTCAACTCTAGAACAAAAATCGAACCGATAACTGAATTTATCGATTTTCGATTAACCAAAATAGGTGGGTTCGATTAGATTCTAGTTCTAACCGAAAATGAAAAACCGTTTGAACACCCCTAAACATTATTACTTCTAGTTAATCAAATTAAAGCAGTTTTCGTCAATGTACTCACATGTCTTTTATCTATTACTCTATCCATTCTAATTGTTTGGCAAGGAACAGGCTCAAATTACTTTCCAACGATATTCAAATTATTATATAATTTGCAGACTATATAATAAAAATAAAATTTCACGGCGCGAACTAACAAATGAGCTAGTTTATTCGCCGATCTATACATATAAAAAACTCCACCAGGCATAAGCATCCGCGCAGCCTCAAAGATATCAAAAATCTCATCCGGTAAAAACTCACCTTTCTCTTCTGGTCTTGCCATAATCTGAGCATCAAGGACATAATCAGTGTAGACTTCGATAGGTTGTAGGTGATTCTCCAAGCTGCAAATAATTCCGCACACGACAATCATTACTATTAGGAAAATTATGTCATAACTATGTATTTGATTTGATCCCAAAACTCGCTGACGATTGCCTTACTGATGCAACATAGTGCTGCTCATATATTAGGGAGTTAGCCTTTTGGTTATAGGTTTTAGCAGAAGAACTACCAGTTGAACATGTCCAAGATTGAAGGAATTCAATCAGTACTTAAGCCAATCATATTGAAAGAAGTTGCAATACCAACGCACTGAAGATTAAAGTCGAAGACTGAAGACTGAAGACTGAAGTCGAAAGACTGAAGACTGAAGATCAGAGACTCAAGACTCAACGCTGTTGAGAACAAAGAAGTCTAAACTATGACTAGGTATCATACTAGCAGCTGAGAAGTTAAAGGCTGCTTTGAGATCTCGTCAGTGAGCGTCATACTAACTCGGGGTCACGGATCGATAAAGATCGAGTCCGACCTCTTGATAAAACACGAAATGTACTCTATTGATACGACCTGAAGTCAACGTACTGAAAAGACACGGAGTCAACTCAATTGGAGGAATACAAAATTATTTAAGCCTTGAGTGTTTGACTTTCCACGTGTCATAGCGTATCTACAGAAGATCCTGATATGCCAGAACCATTGTTCACAGTTGCAGAGCAATAGTGTACAATGTTGCAGACACTGTTAAGAGTTGGAGAGCTCAGCAGTCAGTAGGTTTGCTAATTGATATCCCTTTGGACATGATTCCCAGTACTAAAGTGACTTCAATTAACCGACGTCTACTGAACAAGTAGAAGGTCTAGTCTTGTGTTAAACAAACCTTTTGATTCACTTTAACTGGTGTATTCTCCCCCCATAAACCAGTATAAACCCCCATGTGTTTTAACTAAAAGTGTTCTCTTAATTGACTCATAATCGAATGAGGTGTTGTAGAGGGAAAGGTAACCCAAGTCGTCTCTCAAGGAAAACTTAACAGGGCTTATTGTTCATGTTGCACATAAAAACAGTAAAATCTAAACACTCTAATACCAACAAGGTTTTTTGAAGCAAACTGGAATTGAAATACGAAAAATAAAACATAAAAGAAAGCAACCTAACTAGGGGTTGTCAATCCCTAGTTGAGAACATACGAAAAACATGAATGTAGGAAGCTAAAATGTAGAACAAACTAAACTAAATCTTCAAACTGAAAGAAATAAAATCCATCGGAGAAAGGTTCAACATATAACTAAAATCCAATATCAAATGCACAGAATGTAAATTTACCAAATGCCAGAATAAGATAGAATCAATCAAGTAACCACTAATCCCTTATCTACTAATAATTGAATCCACAAGAATCATAAAGCAAGAAATCACAAAGCAATAATATAAATCAAAGGAATGAAGATCCAATAGCATAAATCGATAAATCCAACAGCGTAAAACGATAAACTAAATTATTAAATCGAAGAAATAAAAGATAGGAATTAAAACTATGATTGTATCTGTTTTATCTTGTCGCCTGAAGCTCCAGACGTTGGTGTCCAGTAACAGCGCCGCGGCTACGTGAAAATGAGAACTCCTTCAAAAATAACCTAAGCGTGTATATATATATTAAGTGAGTGAGCGTCGGTTGTGGATGAGCGAGCACGGAGCGGAGGGTTTTGTTCCCAAAGTGAGCGCCGACTTAGACCAAGCGCTCGTTCATAGAGTGCTTCTATCTCAGAAGTGAACGCCGGCTCAATGCGGCGGGACTTGCGGGTGGCGAGCACGGGTGGCGTGGCGCGAGAAAAAATGGGCGAGGCAGGCGCTCGAGCCTGGCGCCGGATGTTGCGCTGGACGGGCACTCGCGTTGAGCACGGATATGCGAGGACAATGGGGCGCTGGTGGGTGGAGCTGGCGCTGGTGGATGGGCTGGGTGGATGGCCCAGCTGCGAGGTCTTGGTGGCGGGCGCTCGGTTGCGTTGGCGTTGGCGGCAGCGAGAAGGCCGAGAGAATCTTGTGGCGTCTGAGCGGCGCTCGATGAAGAACGCGCGCGCAGGTCATGGGAGACGGGCGCGCTCACGGGCGTGCCATCGTTGCGCGCGGGTTGCGGGCGATGGGCGCACTCGCACGCACGTGCGTGACTTTGCTGTTTCGCTCCGTTCTTTCACATCCGAACTCCGAATTACGATCCGTTTATGTCCACAGATTTCTGACGAGATGCTCTTCAATTAATGATAATTCTTGGCAGATCCATTTCATCCTATTTAATACCGTTTTCCTACAAAATTTCGAGACAAACCAAATAAGTCCGAAACAAAGAATTCTAATCAAAACAACGGTATAAGAAAGAAGAAACACTGGAAACGGCATGTAAAAGAATATCAAGAATAAGCACAAAATGAAACCAAACAACTCCCCACACTTATCTATTTGCTTGTCCTCAAGCAAAGTCTATACTAATAAGAGTAGAAAAAAATGACTCATGCACTTCACTCTTAGTCCAATCAATCAAACCCCTTTTTATCTTTCCCCCAAACTTGATGAATGCATAATCAAAGTTAACGTGAAACAAATCTAAGATTGTGAAAATATCAAATAAACAAGTAGGTTATTTTTGCTCAGACCCAACTCTCCGATAGGGGTGAATTAACTAAAGTGGTCACCTTTAGCAACAAGTTTCTTTTGAGAACACAAAGAAAGTATTAACAGATTTTGGAATAATGTTCGAAAGGTGAACTCTCGATGAACTTGAGTCTCCTATCGTGGTTTTCCATGCCCATTTCTCAATTTACGAGAAAGAGGGGCAGAATCTCATCCTCCATTTCAACAATCTCAACAATTTACTAGAGTTTTCATTCTCCTCATTTTTTTATGTATATAAAATGAAACAAGTATATAGATAACCACAATGTTAAAACTCCCCTAGCATTATCCGGACAAATCACGTCAATAACCCCCAATTTAAGATCAATTCACATAATCTCGTCAATTCACATTGCATTTTAATCACATATCAACAAGAGAAATGGAATTACATCAAGGTCTGATCAATACCACAGAGTTCAGTTGCACAAATCAAAATCATGACTTATTCGCATAGAAAAAAAACTTAAGTCCAAGAGATCAAAATAAGCACAAAGACACATCACCAAGAATGCAAATAGATAAGATACGCACACAAAACCAAATAATCTCCCCCACACTAAATTCGAGCATTGTCCCCAGTACTTAAAACATTAAAAACACAAAATGGCTAATAGAAAGGGAGACTTCCCTGAAAGTAGATGACGAAAACAGGGCTGGAGTGTGAGCATGCGCTGCATAGCTGGAATATCAAAGCTTCACCTCACTGCTGAAGACAATACGCAAAACATTTCATCCCTCATCTGAACAAAACAAAAAACAAAGACACACAGAAAAATCAAAAGAACAAAGAACCAAGCCAAAAGAAAAAAGAAAAGAACAGAAAATAAATTCATGGGTAAACTCCCACGTAGCGCTCGTTTCTATGGCACGAGCTTAACCAGTGAACAACGGACTATCCATAGTCCTTTACCTGCAGGAATACCATCTTAGCCAGAGCATCAGTAGTAACCATATAAGCACAAAGGACAGTCAAGGAAGCAAATAATAAATCATTTAAGCTCAAATCGAACATCCTATTCTCCAAAGTAAAATAGATAACTTCAACTCCCAAAGCATAATACTTTGGTGAATTAGGATGTTGACATATTATAGATGTTACCACAGCTTTTGTCCTCTCTTCATCCTCCAACTGGTTGAGGATGATATCAGGTTGTCCAAACTTAGTCTTGGTTTGATGAAACCTTAACTTTTTAATTTCGTTATCTTCCCTGATTCTTTCCTCGACTTCATTCTCCTCCAAGAACACGTACTTCAAGTGTTGAGGCAGTTCCTTCACTTCCAGAGTGGGCTTTGGCATGCTAGCAACTTCACGTGCCCAATCTTCCTCATCAGCCGACCCTGCAACAACTTCCTCGAAGCTGTGCTCCTACTTCTCATTCTTCAGCCGGTGTGGGAAAGGTATGACCTCAGTCTCTTTCTCATTTTCCACCTCCTGTGACTGCAGTGGCTTGTCTGATGTCTCTCCCACCCCATTCTCAATAATTGGGTCACTTCCTAGAATAGTGACCGCTTGAGCCTGATCGGGTTGGTTTGGAAGTTCCCTCACTGCACGTTGCTACAACAGCTCATCAAGCATGCTATCAATCTGTCCCATTTGTGCCTCTAAACGCTGAATTGTGGAGTCTTGAGCCTCCATTCTTTTAGTGAACAGATCCTTCAAGGATAACCTCTTAGGTGGTAGTGGAGGTGCTTGCGTCATGCTATTGTTGGAAGAGCATTGCTTGAATAGGAGTTCTTTGGAAAAAGAGGTCCTCACTACTTGAAGAAGTTGGAAGATGCTCCCAGTAGGGATCATAGGCTTGATGCTCATAGCCTGACGGATATCCATCAAAATAGTCGAACTAGGCTCCTTCTTCGTAAGAAGAATTTGCCCAATACGACGAGCTTTACCCGCAGCCTGTTTGACCATATTCGTATTGCTGGTAACCCTGCATTAACAGACACCAACTACAAAAATAGGATCACACGCACCGGGGGGAGAAAATAACAAAAAGAACGAAAAGAAACACAGAAAATAAACAACACAAACAATACGCCTAAAGTTTTCCCCGGCAACGACGCCAAAATTTATTTCAACTAAAAGTGTTCTCTTAATTGACTCATAATCGAATGAGGTGTTGTAGAGGGAAAGGTAACCCAAGTCGTCTCTCAAGGAAAACTTAACAGGGCTTATTGTTCATGTTGCACATAAAAACAGTAAAATCTAAACACTCTAATACCAACAGGGATTTTTGAAGCAAACAAGAATTGAAATACGAAAAATAAAACATAAAAGAAAGCAACCTAACTAGGGATTGTCAATCCCTAGTTGAGAACCTACGAAAAACATGAAAGCAGGAAGCTAAAACGTAGAACAAACTAAACTAAATCTTCCAACAGAAAGCAATAAAATCCATCGGAGAAAGGTTCAACATATAACTAAAATCCAACATCAAATGCACAGAATGTAAATTTACCAAATGCCAGAATAAGATAGAATCAATCAAGTAACCACTAATCCCTTGTCTACTAAATAATTGAATCCACAAGAATCATAAAGCAAGAAATCACAAAGCAATAATATAAATCAAAGGAATGAAGATCCAATAGCATAAATCGTTAAATCCAACAACTGTAAAACGATAAACAAAATTATTAAATCGAAGAAATAAAAGATAGGAATTAAAACTATGATTGTATCTATTTTGTCTTGTCGCCTGAAGCTCCAGAAGTTGGTGTCCAGGAACAGTGCAGCGGCTGCGTGAAAATGAGAACTCCTTCAAAAATGACCTAAGCACGTATATATATATATATATATATATATATATATATATATATATATATATATATATATTAGTGAGTGGCGCGGTTGTGGATGAGCGAGCACAGAGCGGAGGGTTTTTTTCCCAAAGTGAGAGCCGGCTTAGGCCGAGCGCTCGCTCACAGAGTGCTTCTGTCTCATAAGCGAATGCCGGCTCAAGGCGAGTGGGCGCGTGGGTGGGCGAGCACCGGGTGAGACGTGAGCACGCGAGGAAAAAATGGGCGAGGCGGGCACTCAGAGCACAGTGCCAGATGTTGCAGTGGACGGGCGCTCGCGTTGAGCAACGGATGGGGGAGGACAGTGGGCACTGGGTGGATGAGCGCGCTGCGGGCGAGCGCTGAGGCTAAGCGGGCGCTCGGTTGCACGTTGGTGAGCGGACGAAACACTGGAAACGGCATGGAAAAGAATATCAAGAATAAGAACAAAATGAAACCAAACACCAGGGACCATCAGTTTGTATCAGAAGAAGTTGTTCGTAAGATCTACTTACTCCTCTAGTGGATGTTCTATCTGAACAGATCCTTAACAGATATATTTTTACATACTACTGCATATCTTTGTTATGATGGAAACTAACTATAGCAGGTGGACATCTCTCCACACGTTCGCGGTAGACAACTATGAGATCTAAAACAAACTTAGATCTATCTCACTTGTTGCACGTTAGAGGTCACCACCAACAGGCCAATCATTATCATAAAGAAGATTACAAAAAGTTAGCACCGAACCTGGCAAAGATCCGACTATGAGTACATGCCAAAAGATCAAGTTTACTTCACGACATAATAGTGCAAACAGGATGAGCTCGACAACCTGGTCAAGAATATCATCTCCGGAACAGTTCTTAAGCCTCACATGGGAAGCTGATGAAATACCAAACTACCAAGAAGATGTGAGACACACTAGAGAGCCTCTATGCAAGCTTATAAGAAATCAAGGAGAACAAGCTGACTATAGCTTGTCAGAAGTTTGATAACTTCAAGCAGAAGAAGAGAGAATCCATTGATGATATGGAACTCAAATTTGTCACCATTATCAATGAGATTTCCTCCTTGTGCAAGGACAAATACACACAATGCAAGATCAACCTGAAAGTCCTATGGGTGCTTCCTTCTTCAAAAGAAAGCAGGCTCCAATGAGATATCTACTGACAAACTATTCTCAGTACTGAAAGCTGATGAGTACGATATTAGACGTATTGAAGAGTCATCCAAAGTTGATGCTTCTGAAGAAGAAGCTCAAGTCAGCACGAACAAAGACATCGCCCTTAAAGTTGATAAGAGAAAAGAAACCAAGAAAACAACCAAAGAAAAAGGTGGGTGCAACGATGATGACTTGTTAACTCAATACACACTAATGGCTAAAAGATTCAGAAAGATAGAAGCCGACTAAAGAGGTAAAACAAGTACCAAAAGAAAAGAAGTGGTCACGACGGAAGCCGCAGAGAAATGTCAAATAAGGATTAGACTGACGAGAAGCCCAGCCGACCTAAATACAAAGATGAAGAGTGCTTCAACTATGGCAAGAAAGAACACTTCAGACATGACATAAAGAGAAAAAACAATGAGAATAAAGCATGATAGAAAGCTGAACGAGCGTAAGGCTATGGTTGCTGAGAATACCATCACTTCAAGCTCATCAAGCAGCTCTTCCAACAACTCCTTTAGTATTGAAGATGAGAGTCAAAGTCTAATGGTTAGAGAGATCAGTAGCTATGAGTATAACTTCATAGTGGGAATTGACAACGGCATTAATGAACCTAAGGCAATATCCTGACTCTCTTTTGAAAATCTCTCTGATACTATTGTATCATCTGAACATATGTCAGACTCCAAAGACACCTCAATCAAGTGGGATAAGATGGAGTAGATCATGACTGACTACATAACAATCATGAAAATGTACGAATGAGCAATGACTGAGAACTACAAGCTGACTGAGAAGCTTCAGCTTACTGAGAAAAGTCATCAGTCCGTTGTTCCTATTGAAGCTGAATTGAAGCTCACTACTAAGCTGACAAAGCAAAAAGAAGAACATGCTGATCAAGTTAGCATGATAAATGAAATGAAGGCTGAACGATCTCAACAAGGAAATAAAATAGTTAATCTAAGAACTGAACTAACTGAGATCAGCCTGAAGTTCAGCATGCTTCAGCAGAGTGAGGCTTCACTTCAAGAAAAGATCAACACTCTGAACGAAGCAACAAAGAATCTAGACTCCATTAAATCAGTTTAGATATATCTCTTGATCATAACTGGATTAGGATATAATCCAAGTTCAACTTTGAATGGTGCATCCACCAGTAGCACCAAAACTATATTTGTTAAGTCTACTGAGAAGTTGAAAGCTCTAGTGACTGAACAAACAGATACAAGGCTAACTTAGAAAACCCAAGAGCCTCCTAAGTATAAATAACTTAGAAGAACTAATCCTATCAGGTAGTCCCATGTTTCTCAGCTAAGGCATTCTCAAGACAAGAATCCCAACAGATGAAACTTGTGACATACATCCCACTCTATCAAAGATGTCCTCAGCATAATAAAGCTTTGTTTACACCTCTACAACACAAACGTGCACCATATCAACACAAGCACAAACCCAATCCTCCTGCCAAACCTACACAAAAGTCCAAAGCTCAGTGGAAGAAGCCTAGGATAATTTATATATATTTCCAAGGGAGAAAGATCAGGCCTGACAACAATGTCAGAATCATCAGGCAGATCTGGTTGCCTAAAGCAACTCATAATGTGCAAGGACGTAATTCATACTGGGTATATAAAATATGTTTTTTGTAGGTTGATCGGTCGAAGAAGAAGAAAGACCTTCCGGCCCAGAAGCATATTTGGTATTTGGACAGCGGATGTTCATGACACATGAGTGGTTGCAAGGAGTATATTTTGACTAAGTGGAGAAAGAAGGTGCGAAAGTCAATTTTGCTGATGATTCAATCGGATACACCAAAGATTATCGTATTCTTTAGATCAGTAACATTATGATTCTTAATGTTAATTGTGTTATTGGTTTGAAATATAATCTTCTATCTTATAGTCAATCGTGTGATAACAATTTCGTTGTTAGATTCAAAAGAATGAATTCACAGTTAAGAACAGTTCAAAGCAAATCGTACTGAGAGGAACAAGACATGTAATATGTTGCATCTTAGGAGGACTGCCTCTCTGAAACATGTCTGAGGTTAAAGACATCCTCATAGATCATCTGGTTGTAGCAGAGAAGGTTGAATCACCTGAATTTCAAGACCATCAGCAAGTTAGCAAAACATTCGATGGTTGAAGGTTTTTCAAATGCAGGATTACATAAGGACTAAGTGTACGAAGCTTGTCAGAGGGGAAAACAAATGAATAGTCTTTCAAGAGAAAAACTACCCACTCTACTGATCGAATACTTCAGCTGCTGCACATAGACCTATTTGGATCAATAACTCCAATCAGCTATAACGGTAGAATATACAACCTTATTGTTATTGATGATTATTCTCGATTTACCTGGGTTGTGTTTTTGTATAAAAAAGTGAAACACTGGAGAACCTGTCTGCATTGCTAAAGAGGTTCAACACTGGCAAGCAGACTAACATCATCACAATCAGACTAGACATAGAATCTAAGTTCTCGAATGCTGTCATGAAAAATATTGTGAGAAGAAAGATATCAGTCAGCAGACGTCTGCTGCTCGAATGCCTTAACAAAATGAAGTAGCTGAAAGAAGTAGCAAAAACAATTATTGCTAGTTATTCCGACCAAATTGTTCTTTTCAGTCGCTCGCAATAGTACGAGGTCCTTATAGAGTGGTAAGGTCGACACAAGTCGAATCTCTCGAGGAAGGCTTAACAGGGCTGCGGTCCTATGTCAAACACGAAAACAGAAAATAAATACTAACATCCTAAAATAAGGGATCTGTCACAGAACGGACAAAAGCACAAAATAAAATAAAGCAGGTAAAAAGGATGCACTTGGACAACAAGAGGAATTGGCAGATACATGGAATTGGAGACGTGTTCTAGGGTTCAAAATCTATCATCACTATTAATGAATCAAGCACCGGTACACAATGCATAAAACACCCACGCCTCTCACCAAGCGTTCAACACTAACTAATATCTCGATCACGTCAATGTTAGACTCAAACTGAATGACGGGGGATCTCTCAATCAAACCGCCATCAACTACGAAGGATATTTAACTACAAATGCACACGATAGCAAAACCCTACCCACATATATTAATTACTCAACAAAAAATCAATCTCTCGATCACGTTCGTTGTCAAACTTATATTTAATATAAATATGCTCTCGCATTACTTCATAATCAAACATAAGCACATAATCAATCTACACTATTCTTTCGAACACCATGTATGAAGATCATGAAATAATAAATTTTTTGGCTAAAAAAATCACAAATCATCAACACAATTAATCACGATTCAAGACAAGAACAATCCAACATTTATTTCCCAACAAATCGATAATTTATATCATGGTAGAAATTATTCCAATCCCAATTACATAGACATAATGAAAGCAAGAAAAACTTACATACCATTCATAGATAAATTCATCTTCCAAAAATCCGGAATCGCACAACCCAATTGTTAATCCAAAATGCAAGAATTAAATGAAAAGGAAAAGAAAAGAAAAGAAAAGAAAGAAAGAAAAAGAGAGGAATCGCGTGCATGAGTCTGTGAATGTGGAATGAGAGTCTCCGAGTGTGCGTCCGCGGATGAGTTCTTCTATTTATTCAACCCTCGAAAAACCCATTAAAACGCCAAAATTGGGCCTCAAAAATATAGTCCAACGCCGGACGGAGCTGCGCGCGAGGCGAGTCTAGACGTCGCGTAACGTGGGCGCTGTGTGAGAGCACGCAGGGCTGGAACGCGCGTTGGGATGCTGGAGCGTGCGCGGGCAGGTAGCGTTGGATGGGAACGCACGCTGGGGAGGCAGGAACACGTGCTGGGGAGACAACGCTGGATGTGCGCGCGCTGGGGCGCACCAGCACCGGACGCCGCGCAGCGCACGACGCGCTGTACGCACGTGCGTGACTTTACTGTTTCGCTCCGTTCTCTCTCGTCCGAACTCCGAATTGCGATCCGTTTATGGCTATGGACTCCTATCGAGATGCTCTTTAACATTGTAAACTTTTCAATTCCATCCTTGTCATATCCATTTGGTCCTATTTAACACCGTTTTCTATAAAACATCGAAACAAACCAAATAAGTCTGAATCGATAAATACTAATCAAAATAACGGCATAAATAGGACAAACCACGGGAAAAGGTATGCTAAAAATATAAAGAATAAGCACAAAATCATACTAAACAACTCCTCCACACTTAAACCTTTGCTTGTCCTCAAGCAAACATTATCACCATGACACAAGAAAAGAAATCGAGATAACACATATTCAAGTGGATCATCCATGACTTCACGTTTTCCTAGAATTTTTAAACCGATAAACTTTTTAGCATGGTAATGAATTAACAATTGATAGAGTATGCGGCTTAATCTAAGAAAATCACAAATCTGATCTATATGCATTTAATAATCGAATAGCTAACTCATATAGATCCTTGCATAACACATCTCATTTTCAACATAACACATAACTTCCAAGATCGGATGTGACGACTCAAGGAGGATTATAGGAAAATATTCATTAAGTCAAACCTTCGAGTTGAAAACCTGAGTATCCTAATGTGGTTTTCCATACTCATCACTTTTGAGCTTCCATTTGAGAAGCAACATGGAGCGAGAAGAGTAGAGCCCCTAATTCCAACTTTAAGCTCACTTATTCCACTACAAAAATACAGTCGATCAGCGACGAAAAATTCCGTCGCCAACCATGTCTGATCCGTCGCTAAAATGGATTAGCGACGGATTAGCGACGGAATGAGGGGGTCTCTGGGAACCTGGTTGGCAAACTTTAGCGACGGATTTCGTCCGTCGCTAATTTTAGCGACGGAAAAGCGGCGGAAAAATCGTCGCTAATCGGCGACCTCGAGAGCGGTCGCGTCGATATAAAATCCGTTGTTAATACGATGCTAATCCCTCGTAGTTAACGACGGATTAACGATGGAGTATCGCCGTAGCTAAAAAATGCCGTCGTAACTCCGTCGTTAATTTGACGCCAATCCGTCTTTGATCCGTCGCTAATTAACAACGGACTCTGTCCGTCGCTAAAATTATAATTTTTTTTATTTCACGTAAAAAGGCCGTCGTAAATCCGTCGTTAAACCGTCTCTATTCTGTCGCAATTCCGTCGCTAGTTACAGTTGGTTCAGTTATTTCACGTTGTTAATCCATTGCTAGTCCGTCGCTAATCCATCGCTAGATATGCAAAATCTGGACAGTTTCAATTTGTATTTTGGACGGCCATTTACAACAAACAACAAACCTATTTTCAAACAACCCAAACAAACCAATTCCATCAAATTCAATCCATACAATCCAAACTATCCAAACAAACCAATTTCATCTAATTCAATCCATACAATACAAACTATCAAAACAAACCAATTCAATCCAAAATATCTAAACAAACCAATTCAATCCAAACAAAGCAATTCAATCCAAAAAGCCGTAATATCCAAACAAGCCAAAAAGCCGTAATATCCAAACAATTCATAATACAACCCAAATATGACGAGGTGAGGGGAAACGGGAGCTGATATCACGAGGGTGGGGGGAAACGGGAGCAAGTCATGAAGCGCTCTAAGGCCTCCTGCTGAGCGCGCAACTGAGCCTGAATCTGTGCTTGCACGCTATCTCGCGCTCTCAGCTCATCTTGCAATCGGCCTCGTATTCTTGGCCTTCGACACATTCGGCCTCGTATGCCTTGCGCTGCTGCTGCTGCTCAGCTATCAATCTGGCCTCGTATGCCTCACGCTCAGATTGCCATATGGCCTCCATCTCCAATAGCTGTTGTTGATAAGCTATGGAGTCAGCAGGCTGGGCACAATCCACCGAATGAGACGACACTTCGCTCTGCATGTATGTCCGTGATAGAGAACCAGCTCCAAACATCCTATTCTTTTTCTTTGATGAGCTCCCAAGGACATTTTTGTAGTAGTCCAAAAATTTTATAGTAATTAATAAAGTTTAATTAAGTATTATTAAAGGCTTAAAAGCTATTTAAGACTTAAGAATTCGTAAAATCCAATATAGTGGAATATTAATCGGCATGAATTCAATTAATTTAAGAATTTAACACATGAGATTAGAAAATGTAGAGATAAATTAGAAATGAGTTTTATTATGATAAAATGTGAATTATGTAATTATTAATGTGTGTTTGCATGACAAATGCTATTAAATGTACATTTTGCTATAGAATGCATTGATTATTTTTATGTGGAATTTCTTTTATTAAATGAAATAAATTATTGTTTAAGCTATTAATTTACTTGAATAAATTTATTTTATTAATATTTAGTGATAAAAGAATTATTTTGCATAATTTTCGAAAATTGAGAAGCAATATTATAATTAATTGAATTTTAACATATGAATGGATTAAAATTATGCTATATGAATCTAAATTAAATTATGAATATAAGTTGTATTAGGTCTTATAATTTAATTGAAGTATGATAGTATTAATTAAATTATAGTAAAGCATGGAATTAGTAAAATTGGAGGTGAAGTTATAATATTTTTGAAATTTGTGTTTAATTATTTTGAAATTAGGAATAAATGTACATTAAATTAAAATTTTCATTCTAGAAATTTTCTAATAACATATGAACACCATCAACCTCATTTCTTCCTACAATTTTCAGCACACACACACTAGTGCACACACAAAATTTTAATCTTCAATTTTAATCCATAATTAGCCTTGGAATTAAGGGCAAATCATTCCAAGTAAGGTAATTCCTTGATTTAGCTTAAGATTATGCAATTTAAATTCATGAAAAACATGTTCTATATTCCTATAAATTTCGAAAATTATGAAATGTGAGTATGAATGATTTGTTTCATTTTTATTATGTTAATTGATTTAATTATGATTATGGAGCTTGATTAACATATGCTATGGATTTAAATTCCTTAAATTCATGAAATTCTAAAATTAAAGTTTGATCATGAAACCCTAATTTTTTTATATGATTTATATGTTATGAATTGATTAAATTAAGCTTAGATATATGCTTATGGATGATTATAAACATCATATGAAAGAAGAAATTAAAAGTTAAATCAAGCTTGTATAATACTTGAAATTTTCGAAAATCAAGGGTGAATAGAACATGAGGATTTTGATTTTATTTAATCAATTTGACATGATATTCATGCTTAGGGATATAAATAATGCCTAAAATGAATTTATAGGAATTTAATTCATGCATTAGCATTGAAACCCTAAATTTCGAAAATGAAGGGTATATGTTGAACTTTGATTTCTTGATTTTATTTGATGGATTTGAATTGATATTTGAGATCTATGATAAATATAAGGCCTAAGTAGAATTTATGGGAATTTTTGAACATAGAAATCAAAAGTTATAAAAATTAAAGTTTAAGACTAAAGTTATGATTTTATGTGGAAATTTTTAAGCAAGACTTGAATGAATGATGAAATAATGGTCAATGATGTTAATTAAGTACAATTATATGATATTTGATGTTTAATGGGTTGTAGATACTCAAAATATTAAAATGCATATATATATCTAGTTAAATCGCCTTAGGCGATTAACGTTGAATTAGATGATATTGGTCTTGTATAAAGTTCTTAAGTGTATGTTTGATAATATGATGATGATATTGAGGATTTTGGGATAATTTTAATGTAGTTTGGTGTATTTGGGCTATACCTATTCTAAACGTTACTCTGCCGAAATTTCGGTAGAATTAGACATTAGTAAGACAAGATTATACGTTAATTGATAGTTATTCACATATATCTAAATTAGTAAGAAAGATTACTAAAGTTAATAATAATCTTATGTTACAAGGATCAAGCAGAGGGAATCGGGAAGTAAAGAACGAAGAATCGAACTTATTGGAGTGAACGTCGAGGTGGGTAATGCGTTATAAAATTTATTTTGAAGCAAAAACTTATGACATTATATGAGTTTGTTTATTATGGAATTACTTTCAATCACCACATGATGAATATGTTGAAAATGAACGTTTTACCACATTGTGGGTATGACGAAGATTTACCTATCTACGGTAGGAAATTGTTATATACTGTGCACAGGTAGATGGCTGTGAGCTTGCCCATGTAGGCCGGCCATGGTGCTTGGGGAGGCCTACTTCCCTACCGAATAGCGTAGATAGGGGTATGACCGTAGTTGTGATCCTTGGGACCAACTCGGGTATGTGATGCCGGTATGTTTAAAATAAATTGTGGTGATATGTTATGAGGATAAATGTTTCTTACGAACAAATAAACTTTTGATTCTAAAATCATTTGAAAGAAAAGTTTACTCGAACAAGGTTATAAGTTTTAAATATTATGATAGCATTTACCCATCGAGTACTTCTAGTACTCACACTCGATAAGTGTTTATCTTTGCGGGTTGAGCATGGAAGAGGTGTGGCTTGGGCGGCGAGAATAGCTATTTTGTTTTTCGCACTGTGAACTATTGTGGTTGAGTGTCATGTCTTCACACATGACATTCATTAGTCTTCCGCTGATACCTTGAAAACGTGAATCCATACTTTTGTTAAGCCTTGTAAATATTTCAAAAATCTCTATGTATGTATTTTGAAGTTATGTTCTCGTTTGTGAATATGACCGTTGTTGGAAATTTTTTGAGTGCAGGTTGGCTTACTCCATTTTCAAACGTTATGCTGTCCGTTTGTTTGAAAACCTAATTCTCTAAATAAGTTGTTTTATTGAAAGATTATCTTTAATTAATCCCGTCACGGCTTGATTGTTTAGTTAATTAAGTGATTAAATAGTCGGGTCGTGAAAGAGTGGTATCAGAGCATTTGTTCGCTTTGATCCTGTAAATTTTTCTTTCCTTGAGTCAACCTTTCTTGTAAACCTTTGGGTCATTGGTAAAAGCTCAGTGTCCAGCCTATCTCTTCAGCTTAATTAGGTAATGTAAGATGAGAATGTTGTGCATATGTGAATGAAATGTGATTATGATGAATTTTATGATGTAGTATGTATGTGATTCCTCTTGAAGAAATTATGTTGTTTCTAATTGTTAGTACGAAATGATATTTGATTACGATTCAGGATGGTAAGAAGAAAATCTACCGCTCGAAAGAGCGTTGCTTATAGACCGTTTGGGCTTATGAGATATCAATAAGTTTTATGTGCTTACTTAATGAGACGATTAAGCAGGCATCTGATTCTTTCTTCATCATTCAAGGTTATGTGGCGATTGGTTTTGAAGTGTGGAGCGACCGAGCTTGACGGGTTACTTCAATCATTTGTTATGTGCGAAGCTTTGCCTCTGTCGAGAGAGGATGGGCATCCAAATAGCTTTCGATTATGTGCATCCCGACATGGAGTGTAGAATTACTTGGTAATCTTAAGAAGTTCATAAAATTATTAAAGACCAATACAGACGGGAAAATCCTCCACTCATTCCCTACCGTCCTTTTGATTATTTTATCCCTACAGTTCATCAAATCTTAGATGATATCCTTGATCCAAAAGTAAAAGAATTAAACATATATCTCATGAGCTTGTTAGAGCCAGGTCTAAATATGAGTATTGTGATGATGATGATACTACTGTTTATCTCGGACCTCGGTGGACCTTGGATGACCTAGATTTATTTGATCAACCATTTGCACCGAAAACTCCTTTACCACCCCTATCTCCTCTTCACGAAATTCCACATATAATGTCTTCCACCGAGGTAGAGAATGAGTTTAATCAGCAATCGTTTGTTGGCACTTCTAGCTTACAACCTTTGTCTTCTAATGACATGCCTTCGTTGTCGGATCCATCCCTTCTCTTGCCGGAGAGCCCGCTAATTAGATGCATTGATCACACTTCGCTCCGAAGAAGAAGACCCTGAAGAAGAAGATCCAGAAGAGAATCCTGAAGAGAATGTAGATGGTTAAGGAGAAATTAGGTTAGCTAACTAAGATAGTAGGTGGAACTACCAGCCTGTACATATGAAACTAATCTCTGTGTAAAAGTCCTCGATGAGGCAATTTTCTTGTAAATTATAAACTGTTTTGTTATCCTTGATGTGATTAAATGGTTATGTCTCTATCTTTTGTTGATGATTATATCTTGTTGCTGTTGCATGTTAAAATCTCTTTCATTTGTTGATATTTTATCTACTGTTGTGAAAATAATAAATTTCTTTTGAAGTGAAATGCCTCCTCGAAGACGAAACCAGAACATGGAAGAAAGAGCAAGTCAAATCACTCCCCAAAACCCTCCTGAACAAAACCTTTATGATCGTGAACCCTCCCCTAACGAGCAGAAAAATAATCGAACTTTTCTTCGCCGAAACCACCTAACTTCACGGGGCTGGTAGTCCTACCAAGCGTAAGAGTGGGTAAGGGCTGTGGAGAGAATCTTTAAGTTCTTGGAATGTAGCGATCAGGAATGCTTGCTATGTATAAACTTTCTCATGAAAGGACCCGCAGACTTTTGGTGGGAGGCCAGACAGAAAACTCTCACTCCAGAACAAATGGCGAACTTTACTTGGGAACAGTTCAAGGAAGAACTGTACGCTAAGTTTATTCCTCGAAGCTATAGGAAGCAAAAAGAAATTGAGTTCATGAATTTGAAACAAGGGAATATGAGTGTGGCTGAGTACGATCGGGAATTCTGCACATTATCTCGATATGCACCTTACAAGGTAGAAACAGATGAAAAGATGACTGAGATGTTCCGCTCCGGATTGAGACATGAAATTCGGATTATTTTAGCCGCTCAACCGCCCATTTCTTACGCAGAAACTCTTAACCGCGCGTTAGACATGGAAATGGAGATACAAACTGAGAAAAATTCTACCGAGTCTAATACTGGTGTACCACAAGGAACTGTACCATCAAGATCCTCCCAAATGGAACAAAGATATAAAGGAAAAAGAAAGTGGGAGACATGGGAAAATTCAAACAAAAGGCAGTTTCAGAGGCAGGGACCCACGGCGTCGAGATCATTCCGACCGCCGACCACTGGACAACCACTCTTTTCTCCGAATCAGATAAGACCACCCATGTGCCCTCAATGCAACCGTACACATTTCGGTCTATGTAGAAGTGGGAGCAACACATGCTATTCGTGTGGACAGTATGGTCACTTTGCTTCTGCTTGTCCATACAGACAGAATGTGGCCGGGAGAGGAGAAAGAGGAAAATCTTCTCGACCTGTTCAGACTGTAAAAGCAATGACAGGATATCCACAACCACCTCGTTATCAACTTCCTCCACCACAAATGACTGCAATTGCAGAGACTTCAGCTCAGCAGGCACCATCTCAATCTCTACAAGTTCAACCTCAACATCAGCAGGCGTATGCTTTGAAACAGAAGCAACCAGAAAAAAGTATGGGAAATCTAACAGGTATGGCCCAGTTAAAAGGTGTACCTGTTATAGTTTTGTTCGATACGGGTGCATCGCATTCTTTCGTTTCTACCGCATGTGTAGATAATCTTGAACTTCCCGTAGAATCATCCGAAGTAGGTTTCAAAGTGCTTACTCAAATAGGTGGGGCGACAGTAGTTGATAAAGTATGTCCTAACTTAGAATTTGAGTTAGGATCACTTCAATTAAAAGTTGAATCATTACGCCTTTTATGCATGTGGGATGTAGATATTATCTTGGGTATGGATTGGTTAACGAAGAATTTTGCAACGATTCGTTGTGAACAACGAGAAATCGCATTTCAACCACCAGGAAAAGAACCCACGTGCTTTTATGGGATTGATGAGAGAAGAAGAAGGGTGCCTGTGATATCAACTTTGCAGGCAGAAAGGTTGATAAGATGTAACGAAAATAGTGCCTATCTTGTATGCCTAAGCAAGGAAAATAAGAAGGATAAGAATATTGATGATGTGCTAGTTGTTCGAGAATATCCAGATGTATTTCCAGAGAAGTTACCCGGTGTACCGCCGGATCAACAATTGGATTTCGAGATCGATCTCGAGCCAGGATCTGCACCAATTTCCAAAGCACCGTATCGGATGGCTCCTAAGGAATTACAAGAATTGAAAGTCCAATTACAAGAACTTTTGAACTTAGGATTCATTCGACCAAGCGCATCACCTTGGGGAGCGCCAGTGTTATTTGTCAAAAAGAAGGATGGCACCTTAAGGATGTGCATTGACTACCGAGAGTTGAACAAGGTGACGTTGAAGAATAAGTACCCTCTTCCTAGAATTGATGATTTATTCGACCAATTGAAAGGAGCTAGGGAATTTTCGAAGATTGATCTGAGATCGGGTTATCATCAAGTGAAAATCAAACCCGAGGACTTACCTAAAACCGCTTTTAGGACCCGATACGGACACTACGAATTTGTAGTGATGCCGTTTGGACTAACCAATGCTCCAGCTGTATTCATGGACCTCATGAACCGCGTTTTCCATGAATATCTTGATAAATTCGTATTAGTATTTATCGATGATATTCTGATCTATTCGAAGGGTGAACAAGAACACGAAATGCATTTGAGAACCGTGTTGGACAAGTTAAGGATGCAACGATTATATGCTAAGTTTAGCAAATGCGACTTCTGGCTAAAAGAAGTCAATTTCACAGGGCATATAGTTTTTGGTGAAGGAATCAAAGTGGATCTACCAAGGTCCAAGCTGATGCAGAGTGGAAGTCACCTCGACTCGAATGAAATTCGTAGTTTTCTAGGCTTAGCCGGATATTATAGAAGATTTATCGAAGGGTTTTCTAAAATTGCTAAGCCAATGACACAATTGTTGAAGAAAGGGGTAAAATTTCAATGGACCACGGAATGCGAAGACAGTTTCCAAGAACTCAAAGAAAGATTGACCAACGCTCCTATCCTAACTATACCTGATCCAGAGAAAGATTATACCATATACACGGATGCGTCGAGAAATGGAATAGGATGCGTCTTAATGCAAGAAGGAAAAGTCGATGCATACGCTTCACGACAGTTGAAGATTCACGAACACAACTATTCCACTCATGATCTGGAACTCGCAGCGGTGGTTCATGCTTTAAAAATCTGGAGACATTATTTATACGGGTCAAGATGCGAGATTTTCACAGATCACAAAAGTTTGAAATATTTCTTTGGACAAAAAGATTTGAATATGCGGCAACGAAGATGGCTCGAGTTGGTAAAAGATTACGACTGTGAGATTAAGTATCATCCAGGAAAAGCCAACGTCGTCGCAGATGCTCTGAGTAGGAAAATTCAGGAGAGATTAGGAACTCTTTTAACGGACCAAGGAGAATTATTAAAAGAGTTCAAGAGAATGAAGTTGGAAACCGTGTTACCTCCTCAGAACATTAAAGGAATTGTAGCGTCGTTAGTGGTACTTCCGGATTTGAGAGCTCGTATTATTGAAGCGCAAAGAAGAGATAAACAACTCGAAACTCTGCGAGCAAAGATTCGAATGGGAAATTTTCCGGAATATCATGAAGCTGGGGATAATGCGATTATGTTTGGTAATCGCATATACGTACCTAACGATGCAGAATTGAAGAATGAAATTATGAGTGAAGCTCATAAATTTCCATATACTGCACATCCCAGAAGCACGAAGATGTACCAGGATCTCAAACAAAAGTTCGTGTGGACAGGGATGAAACAAGACATTGCCTCCCACGTCGAGCGGTGTTTAGCGTGCCAACAAGTAAAAGCTTTGCATCAAAGACCATCTTGAAAGTTCTGACCTCTTGAAGTGCACGAATGGAAATGGGATCACATCGCTATGGATTTTGTAATTGGTTTACCCAAGTCTAGGCGAAATCTGACCATATGGGTAATAATTGATCGATTAACCAAGAGTGCTCATTTCATCCCAATTCGATAACATATGGAGCGAGATAAGTTGGCAGATTTATGTTAGAAATTGTTCGTCTACATGGAGTGCGGTCTCAATCACCTCGGATCGTGATGCCAAATTCACCTCTCGGTTGGACTACTTTTCAAAAAGAATTGGGTACTCGATTAAATTTTAGTACCGCTTTTCATCCCAGACATGCACGGTCGGACCGAGAGAACAATTCAGACCTTGGAGGATATGCTCGTAACCGTGGTACTTGATCGGGCGATCAATGGGAACAAATTCTACCATTAATCGAATTTGCTTACAACAATGAGTTATCAAGCTACTGATCGGCATGGCTCCACGAAGCACTTTATGGTAAGAAATGCGGATCACCTCAGTATTGGGATGAAGTGGGAGAAGCGAAAGATTCTTGGCCGGGCGATCGAAGAAATGGTCCAAATTGTCTGATGATAAGACAAAGAATGAAAGAAGCTCAAGGCAGACAAAAGTCTTCTGCGATAATCGTAAATGCAAATTGAGGTTTGAAATAGGGACAAAGTTTTCTCAAAGTTTCCCAACTAAAGGAGTTCGCGTTTTGGAATAAAAGGAAACTCAAACCAAGATTTCTTGGACCTTATGAGATATTGGAGCAGATCGGACTGTAGCTTATAGGTTAGCGTTGCCTCCAAATTTCGCTAACGCATGGCGTTTTCATGTATCTCGACTTAGAAAGTATGTGTATGACCCACAACATATTCTTCATCATGACGAAGTAGTTCCCGATGCTGATTTAAGTTATGAAGAAGAGCCTGAAAGCATTCTGGACCGAAAAGAACAGAAGTTAAGGAATAAAGTTATTCCTTTAGTGAAAGTTCAATGGAAACATCACGGTCCAGAAGAAGTGACATGGGAACTAGAAGATCAAATGAAAGAAAAGTACCCCGACATATTTAACAAGGTATTAAATTTCGGGGACGAAATTTCTTTAAGGGGGAGGGAATGTAGTAGTCCGAAAATTTTATAGTAATTAATAAAGTTTAATTAAATATTATTAAAGGCTTAAAAGCTATTTAAGCCTTAAGAATTCGTAAAATCCAATATAGTGAAATATTAATCGGCATGAATTCAATTAATTTAAGAATTTAACACATGAGATTAGAAAATGTAGAGATAAATTAGAAATGAGTTTTATTATGATAAAATGTGAATTATGTAATTATTAATGTGTGTTTGCATGACAAATGCTATTAAATGTACATTTTGCTATAGAATGTATTGATTATTTTTATGTGGAATTTATTTTATTAAATGAAATAAATTATTGTTTAAGCTATTAATTTACTTGAATAAATTTATTTTATTAATATTTAGTGATAAAAGAATTATTTTGCATAATTTTCAAAAATTGAGAAGCAATATTATAATTAATTGAATTTTAACATATGAATGGATTAAAATTATGCTATATGAATCTAAATTAAATTATGAATATAAGTTGTATTAGGTCTTATAATTTAATTGAAGTATGATAGTATTAATTAAATTATAGTAAAGCATGGAATTAGTAAAATTGGAGGTTAAGTTATAATATTTTTGAAATTTGTGTTTAATTATTTTGAAATTAGGAATAAATGTACATTAAATTAAAATTTACATTCTAGAAATTTTCTAATAACATATGAACACCATCAACCTCATTTCTTCCTACAATTTTCGGCACACACTCACTAGTGCACACACAAAATTTTAATCTTCAATTTTAATCCATAATTAGCCTTGGAATTAAGGGTAAATCATTCCAAATAAGGTAATTCCTTGATTTAGCTTAAGATTATGCAATTTAAATTCATGAAAAACATGTTCTATATTCCTATAAATTTCGAAAATTATGAAATGTGAGTATGAATGATTTGTTTCATTTTTATTATGTTTATTGATTTAATTATGATTATGGAGCTTGATTAACATATGCTATGGATTTAAATTCCTTAAATTCATGAAATTCTAAAATTAAAGTTTGATCATGAAACCCTAATTTTTTTATATGATTTATATGTTATGAATTGATTAAATTAAGCTTAGATATATGCTTATGGATGATTATAAACATCATATGAAAGAAGAAATTAAAAGTTAAATCAAGCTTGTATAATACTTGAAATTTTCGAAAATCAAGGGTGAATAGAACATGAGGATTTTGATTTTATTTAATCAATTTGACATGATATTAATGCTTAGGGATATAAATAATGCCTAAAATGAATTTATAGGAATTTAATTCATGCATTAGCATTGAAACCCTAAATTTCGAAAATGAAGGGTATATGTTAAACTTTGATTTCTTGATTTTATTTGATGGATTTGAATTGATATTTGAGATCTATGATAAATATAAGGCCTAAGTAGAATTTATGGGAATTTTTGAACATAGATATCAAAAGTTATAAAAATTAAAGTTTAAGAATAAAGTTATGATTTTATGTGAAAATTTTTAAGCAAGACTTGAATGAATGATGAAATAATGGTCAATGATGTTAATTAAGTACAATTATATGATATTTGATGTTGAATGGGTTGTAGATACTCAAAATATTGAAATGCATATATATATATATATCTAGTTAAATCGCCTTAGGCGATTAACGTTGAATTAGATGATATTGGTCTTGTATAAAGTTCTTAAGTGTATGTTTGATAATATGGTGATGATTTTGAGGAGTTTGGGACAATTTTAATGTAGTTTGGTGTATTTGGGCTATACCTATTCTAAACGTTACTCTGCCGAAATTTTGGTAGAATTAGAGACATTAGTAAGACTAGATTATATGTTAATTGATAGTTATTCACATATTTCTAAATTAGTAAGAAAGATTACTAAAGTCAATAATAATCTTATGTTACAAGGATCAAGCAGAGGGAATCGGGAAGTAAAGAACGAAGAATCGAACTTATTGGAGTGAACGTCGAGGTGGGTAATGCGTTATAAAATTTATTTTGAAGCAAAAACTTATGACATTATATGAGTTTGTTTATTATGGAATTACTTTCAATCACCACATGATGAATATGTTGAAAATGAACGTTTTACCACATTGTGGGTATGATGGCGATTTACCTATCTACGGTAGGAAATTGTTATATACTGTGCACAGGTAGATGGCTGTGAGCTTGCCCATGTAGGCCGGCCATGGTACTGGGGAGGAGGCCTACTTCCCTTTACCGAATGACGTAGATAGGGTATGACCGTAGTTGTGATCCTTCGGGACCAACTCGGGTATGTGATGCCGGTATGTTTAAAATAAATTGTGGTGATATGTTATGAGGATAAATGTTTCTTACGAACAAATAAACTTTTGATTCTAAAAATCATTTGAAAGAAAAGTTTACTTGAACAAGGTTATAAGTTTTCAATATTATGATAGCATTTACCCACTGAGTACTTCTAGTACTCACACTCGATAAGTGTTTATGCTGTAGGTTGAGCATGGAAGAGGTGTGGCTTGGAACTGAGCAGAATAGCTATTTTGTTTTTCGCACTGTGAACTATTGTGGTTGAGTGTCATGTCTTCACACATGACATTCATTAGTCTTCCGCTGATACCTTGAAAACGTGAATCCATACTTTTGTTAAGCCTTGTAAATATTTCAAAAATCTCTATATATGTATTTTGAAGTTGTGTTCTCGTTTGTGAATATGACCGTTGTTGGAAATTTTCTGAGTGCAGGTTGGCTTACTCCATTTTCAAACGTTATGCTGTCCGTTTGTTTGAAAACCTAATTCTCTAAATAAGTTGTTTTATTGAAAGATTATCGTTAATTAATCCCATCACGGCTTGATTATTTAGTTAATTAAGTGATTAAATAGTCGGGTCGTGACAATTTTTGAGAATTTGAGTCCTATCAATTTCTGGTGTCGCCTCATCACTCCCCCAAGATTGGCTCAACTGGTTCACCTGTTCCTCAACCTGCCTCTGTAATATAATTTCATACAATTATTATTTAATTAAATGCTCGTTGTTGCGCTAACGAAATTACTTACCGCGATACTCCGAGCTTTCCCGTCTGTATAGCTCCCGTCGTCGGTGGCATGATACTTTTGGAATACATCCCACTGGACCTCTGATATGTCTACTCCACGCTCTCTTGCCTATAAATAAGTAAAACAAATTAAATAATTAACAAGTATCACGATTCTTAAATAAATTTACTATATCTAAAACTTCAAAGTACTTACAATCTCTCTCGCATACTCGAGTGCAGAGCGTGAGCCACCCCGATGCTTGACTATCCCAGTACCCTCGCCATCCGCTCGGACATCCTGTTGTCGCGGGCCTTTGCCGCCTTCTCTTGGACGTGCTGCGAGCCTAATATGCCTTCCAATTATCCCAATCTCGCTCGGGGATAAATGGAGGTGGGTTAAGCGAGTCCTTCGCCGCTTGATCTTGTGAACAAGATCTTTATAGCGTTCGGCGGCCTTTGCACACCAGTAGGAGTAGACCATGGCCTCATCCATCGTATCATCCCAATAAAAATATATCTGCAAAAAATATATGATTAGAATATGCAAAGGTCAAATCATAAATGACTTCGTATAAACAACATGAACCTTGAATTCATCGAAATAAATCTGCTTGAACTCTTGAGGCACCAATTTCTAATTGAAGCCGTTGTGATTCATGAATTTACAGAATGACTCCGTAATCACGCGGGCTATATCATTGCTCGGACACAAAATGCTACAATTTACAGGAAATAAAGACATCAGAATACTACAATTTATAGGAAATAAAGACATCAGAATGTTATAATTTATTTAAATTGAGACATACAAGAGATAACATACCCATTCACAATGGCTATCTTCTTCATCCCCTCTCTAGATGGCACCGCACTCTCGCTCGGGGGGGGGTGAGACAGTGCCTCCATGCCTTCTTCTAGCCGGGCGGTGACGACGGCACAGTATATGATCACAGGTGTCTCCTACGTGATGACGAGGTACCTCGTCCACTGTGAGACATCTGCAAACAAAGGTAAAAAATGCTGTATTAAAAATTCACAAATAATACATATCATAACGTTTTGTGTACATACTAGAAAATAAAATGTTTCTTGTGCATACTATATAATAAATTCAAACCCTATTCATCGTCATCGTCATCATCATCATCCAATGTATGATTGTCTTCTGACTCTGACAATTCATGTAATACCCCAAATTTTTGGACTTAAAAATTTCGAAAATAAGAAGGAATATTACGATAGAAAAGAGAATAAAAATGAACGTCGGTAAACGTCGGTTTTGAGGAATCGAAAATTTATTAATCTTTTTCACATGAAAATATTTTTAATAATAAATAAATATGTTTTTAAGTATATTTGGGATATTATTTACACTAAGGAAGAAAAAGGAAATATTTTCATTATTTAATTGCTATTCTAAAAAACTTAGAGAATAAAGAATTAATTTGTGATTTATTATGTGATCACTTGATTTTATGTGATGAGTTGTCATGTTTATCATGTAGTATATGATAAGATAATTATCTTATACCAAGGTGTAATTTTCGAAATTGAAGAGATGTATATGATAAGGTTTGAAAATTTCATTTTGATAAGTATCTATGATATTTTTATAAAATGATAAGATAAGATTATGACTAAGCATAAGATAATGTTTATCTCATAAAATGTGTGATAATATGATAAGTATCATAGGAGATAATATTTTGGTTCTAGAAGCACATTAATTTCGAAATATAGGTGTAATTTTATGTGATTTTTCGAAAATCACAAATTAATGTGATAATTGTATTAAATAATTTATTTAATTATATACTTGATAAATATCATGATTCTAGATCAATCTTATTTCCTAGGAATTATAAAAATTTTGAAATTAAGAAAATAGGGTGAAAATAGAATTTTGTGAAATTTAAATTCTAGAAACTCTAGTTTTTGAAAAAAATTGGGAAATTGCTTAGAAATGTTCCAAAAATTTATTTTATGATATAATATCATTATATTTATGTAAATACTCATGAAAATAATATTGGTTATAAAAGAATAATAGTTTGATAATTTATCCTTAATTTTGAATTATTTGCGATTACTTTAGTTTAGTACATAGAAATGATCTTAATTAATTTTCCTATGATTTATTTTATCATCTAAGATTATTATTGTGTCATATAGCTATTAATTAGAGAAAATAAAATATTTGGCAAGTTATTTTAATAAGTGCGAAAATTTTGAAAATTTGGTGTGAAATGAATATAAATATCATACTTTAATTAATGAGGTGCCATAATTAAAAGATAAGATAGATTAGGTGTAAAGTAGAGATAGTTATCAAATTAAACAAGTAACCTATGGTTTGGAGTGTAATGGCCGAAATATTTGACCTTATATTATGGTTGGAAATATTTTTAAAACTCTTTGAAAATGATATCTTATCCTAAGTTGAAAACTTTGACTTTTCAAATATGATATTATTACATGATAATATTATAGTATATTATATGGAAAAAAATAAAATTTATCCTAAGACTATAGAGGAGTTCGAAAATTTCATAATACATTACATAAAGTGGTAAATTATTTATTTTATGATAAGTATAGGATACATTAATTAAATAACAAAATAACAAAATAAACTATAGAATAAAATAAAATAATTATATCATAAGCTATGGAGGTGGCCGAAAATGGTGTAAGATAAGGTATGAGTTGTAAATTTTAATTTTACAACTAGATATGTGATAATTTCAAAAAGATAAGATAAGATGAATAATTAAATTATAAGATAAGATCAAAAATGAGTCATTGACAACTCATATGGTTCGAATTTTAATAAGATAAAAATAAGTTGTAATTTTTGACTTTATATTATATTTTATAAAGTAATGATTAAAATCACTTTATAAACTCGTAAATAGGAGACCCCTATACACCATATAACCGAAAATCACTAAAATTAGAAAGAAAAATAGAGAGTGTTCCCAAGAGATCTCTTCCATCATAGTTTGAAAACGTCGTAGACGTCGATCAAAATCCACTAGAAGGATAGAAACCCTACACTTCTTATTATTTTATGCAAAAATATTAGAAAATCATATTTGATATGTGTTGTTACATGCTTTCGAAAAATATGTGACGTACGTGGGAAATATGCTATATGTTCGCGTTGTTAATTAAATACGTTTATATGATAGATATAAGCATGTATCATGATTGTATTACAAAATTTGCATGTTATGAAATTATAGACCATGGTCGAAATTATGTAGGATCCATATGTTGAAGCACAAGAATTATAATTGTTGTTTTAAACATGAAATAATGATAGTTATTCATGTTTAGAATTCTATGATTTTATGTGGAATTTCTTGGAAAAATATGGAATATTATAAGATTGTAATTTCGAAAATTACTAAAGCATGAAATATTGATGTACAAGTTGTATATGATGAATATTATGTCATATTATTAATATATGATGATAAAATATATTATGTGAATAAAATAGAATTTTCGAAAAATTATATTGAATTTTCGAAAATTATGAAAATGAAAGATTATGACGTCTCGTGATACGTGATATGTGGATCATATGATATGATATGTGAAAAGTTGAGGCGTGGGAAATATGTGCGTGAATACGTAGAATTTGAGTATATCGTAAGATAAGAAGTAAAGTCGATGCGTGACGGCGTTAGTTATGAAATTAAGATTAAATGCGTTACGTTGAGCGATTTGAACTAAAGAATGAATGGAAGGATAGTGCGTCGTTGGTTCGGATCGATGATTCTTACGCAGCATGATGATATGCTAAAACTCGTTTCTACGTTGATAAGGTTTGACTCGAAGAGAGAGAAAGCGAAACTAAAACCTAAGTGACCTAAGAACTTTAAGTTCTCGAGGTGGGCTTTCTTACCAAAACTAATTACGAGCTTTTTGGAAAATGTTTTACTGTTATTACTGTATTATTTTACTGCAAAAATTTTGAGATACGATATTGTCTGCCAGAAAATGTTTTATGTTTTGTATATGTCCATTCGGGTTGCCTGGGGCAACAGGATCAGATTATGAATTCGGATCCTAGGCTGGAGGTGTAAGGAAGAAATTCCAGCTAGGGTTTTGTACACTTTAGCTAAATCGCCGGTTGCGATCAGTTGTCTGAATCGTCGGTTGCGATCATTCGAGCGTCCGGGTGAAGGGAGGCCTCCCTCCCGGTGCGTTTATCCATAGCCAACTTGGAATATACGTTGTGGTTGTTGTGATATGAAAATGACCGCGATCGACTTTGAGAAATGAGAAAATGCATTTTGTAAGAACAAGGCCTTTTCCAAACAAAACCTTTGTGTCTTACTAATGATGAGGCGAGACAATATTTCGTAAAATAAAATGTTTTCGCATGTGTCCACCGAGTGCATTATTTGTACTCACCGCATATTTGTTTTAAATGTCTTTGGTTGGTAGTGATGGACAGCAGGCGGAGATGAGCGGAATCTTTTGTCAAGTAGTATGAAGTATTTTGGTTCACCTTGAAAATGCATCTTCACATACATGTCTCACACGCTTTATTCCGCCAAACTCTTGAGACTCATTATATTTTATTACTATATTAAGCTTTGTAAAAGGTCACCGTTTATGAAACCTGAAACCTTCTTTATATATATATATCAGCTATTTTGCTCCATCATGATTCTCGTTTCTGTTAGAACATCTATATTTCTTCATAGATGAAATGAGTTGGAAACCTTATTCTTTTTATATTCACTTAACCCGAACCCGAGTCACGGTCCGGTAAGGTTTAGCCAAACCGGCCGTGATGAGTGGTATCGAGCGATTCGTTTGCTTTGAACCAAAATATTCTTTCTATCCAAAGTCGGTTTGAACCACTAGACTTTCTATGAAGCGATCATCACCGCTCAACGCTCTGTTCATCACGCCAACCAAAGCAAGGAAAAGTGGTTTCTGATAAAAGGTATGTGTTAAAAGTTTTTGAAAAGTTATGTTATAGTTTTGAAGAAGTATTTGTGAAAAATGTTTCTAAAAGTGGACATGCTGTTAAAAAAATTGAGTAGCTTTGAATTGTGATAATTCATGAGACAAACAAGTGGTTTGTCTGTAGAAGTTTAAGTTCATACCCGGTTGGTATGTGATTTTGTTGTGATGAATTTGAAAGAGATTAAAGCTTATACCCGGTTGGTATATGAGTATTGATAATGGACATATATAGAGTTATATGTCAGTAAGTTTGAATGAAAAGTATGTTTATGAAACGAAGTTGAATTGTGAAGTTGTATTAAATTTCAAAAGAGCGTAGATGAGCTCTAAGTTTCATGAAGAACTTAGATTAGGCGTAAATCATAAGAAATTATCTTCTAAGTATGGCGTAGTGTTTGATGAAACACGAGAACTTGAGAACCTAGAATGCTTTTAAGTTCGAATGAGAATTGGAATGCTACGTGAAGGAATGGAAGCTTGAGAAGTACTACTTAGCGTGGGCATAGTTTTCTCATTTGAGATTCTACGCAGCATAATCATTTGTTGTCACGCTGAATTAATCGGATCGATAGATGAACTTGGAAATTAGAGCGATAAGTGAAGAAAAGTGCTTACGAGCTTATGTTGAAAGATGTTCACAAACTTTGTGTTTTGTGAAGTTTAGTTCTAAAGAAATCTTTATGATTTAAGTTTCACTATTGCTTGTAAGTTTAAGATAAGACTTACTTAGAACTATCGTATTCGGATGGCGTGAAATGGGAATGATAAGGAAAGATACGGACACATATGTTTCGACCTAGAACTCACAAGGAGTATCGACTCTTCTATTACAAAATAGGCACCAATCTAGGGCAATTCTTGGACGAATTCCTACAACTATGGACGGAGGCGCACAATCATGGAATGACGGACCTGGATGGCATCCAGCGACTCATACGTCGTTTGCCGACAGATTGGCAACGCTATGCAAGAGAAATAGCAAGAGAATATGTTTTCTATAAAGAAAATTCAGAAGTTCTGGCAGATTTACCAGAGTTTATCAGCCAACTCAGATATATATACAATGTGTATGGAGAAGCACCTATGGGACGTGGCCTTTTTCCTAAGCTGGATAGACAGTATGAGAAGATGGAGGAATGGTTGTATCAAGGAACTCCGTACACCAGGTCACGATATGTTCCTTCAGTTGTGCAAGAAATAGATGAAAATGGGCAATGGGCGAGGATCCTATAGCCGAGGGATTGGGAGAGCGACCGGTGAGGCAAGAGCCACCACTTGGAGAAATAAGAAAACCAACACCGAAAGGACTTCGATCGTTCTTTGAAGGATTTGGATCGTCTCATAAAGGAGGCAAAGACATATCTGGAGACGGGAAAATTTCCAGATAAAAAGAACAATTCCGATGAGGGACCTTCGGGAGAATAAAACACTTAGACTTAGTAAGACTTATGAAGCCAGTTATAACATAGATAGTATGGTTAGCATGTATATAGAGAAAACGTAGTTTGATGACATTTTGTATGTCACGTTATGTACTAAGTAAAAAGGACAATCGTTATATATGGAAAGTCCTCGTTAAGGAATTTTGGTAATACATGATGTTTACATGACTTGTTGTGGAAAATATCTGGCGTGTGATATGTTTTATGATCCATGATCTATAAAGAAGTTATGTGCTAGTTATTAATTTAGAAATTAATGTGTGTTTGGTTTAAAACGTTAAGAATACCACCTAGAAGAGAATTGGGATGTAGAAGAGGAGAGGAAACTGCGGAATCGGAATTCCAACAACCACCACCGCCCCATAGAGTAGAGGCACTGTTTCTCAAGCAAAACCCGCCCACGTTTAATGGGACTGGAACTCCCAGTGAAGCTGAACTTTGGGTAAGATCAATAGAACGAATCTTCAATTTCCTGCATTGTACGGATCAGGAAAGAATTTCTTGCATTACCTTTCAATTAACGGGTTCAACAGACTTCTGGTGGGAGACCAGAAGAAAAATAATGACTGAAGAACAAATGGAGGAATTTACTTGGGAGGATTTTAAGACGGTATTGTATGATAAGTACATTCCCAAGAGTTATAGAAAGAAACAGGAAAACGAGTTCTTCAGCCTCAAGCAAGAAAGTAAGTCGGTAACGGAATATGATCGAATATTCTATGATATGTCAAGATTTGCAATGCATCTAGTGGATACCGATGAAAAAATGGCTGACAAGTTTAGATCTGGACTAAGGCCTGAGATTAGGATATCTCTTGCCAGCCATGGAGCAATGACCTATACCGAGACATTAGGTAGGGCCTTGGATATCGAGGAGGCATTGTCGGAAAATAAACTAGCATTAGCCCAAGAAGACAAGGGCAAAAGGAAATGGGAAGAAATTCGTAACAAGGGTAATTACTACCAGGCTGAAAGAAGGCCATGGACGAACAATCAAATGCCCCAGTGGATTCAAGGGCAAGGGCAAGGTCGTCCAATAAATTTTGGACAAGGTAGAAACAACCAACGAAAACTAACTGGCCCTCAATGTCCACAATGCCATAGGCATCACATTGGTCCTTGCTTAGCTGGACGTGTGAACTGTTTTAGATGTGGTCAACAAGGGCACTTTGCAAATAATTGCCCACAAGTAGGACAAGGAATAATAGGTAAACCTAATCCACCACGACAAGCTCAGCAACAACAACCAAGGGCTTATGCTATCAATCAACAGCAAGGTGATGATGACCAAAACAACCCAACAGGTATAAATACGCTTTCAAAATACCTGTGATTATATTATTGCTATGGGAATCTCAAGGTTACGATATTATAAGATTATACGCGAGTATTTTAGAACTTAGCTCGAAACGAGATGAAGGGAATACGAATCTTCTCCATCAAAGGCAGAAGACACGACGTTAGCATATGTTCGCTTAAACTTAGTTTTGAACATAGGACTCACCATCTATAAGAATCGATAGTTGGATGGATACTATTAGAAAACATGAGGATATTAAAGTTTAAAAATAAGTCGATATGAATGAAAGTTTAAGGTCATACGACGATCAAATGGGTACGAGGTACCAACATCGGAATAGAGAATGTAATATGGAGAAGGAGAAGAGAACGTTATGAGAATACGTAAATTTCGAGGACTAAATTTCTTTAAGGGGGGTAGAATGTAATACCCCGAATTTCCGGACTTAAAATTTCAAAATAAGAAGGAATATTACGAAGAAAAGAGAATAAAATGAGCGTCGGTGAGCGTCGGTTTTGAGAATCGAAAATTTATTAATCTTTTCACATGAAAATATTTTTAATAATAAATAAATATGTTTTTAAGTATATTTGGGATATTATTTACACTAAGGAAGAAAAAGGAAATATTTTCCTTATTTAATTGTTATTCTAAAAAATTTAGAGAATAAAGAATTAATTTGTGATTTATTATGTGATCACTTGATTTTATGTGATGAGTTGTCATGTTTATCATGTAATATATGATAAGATAATTATCTTATACCAAGGTGTAATTTTCGAAATTGAAGAGATGTATATGATAAGGTTTGAAAATGACATTTTTGATAAGTATGCTATGATATTTTTATAAAATGATAAGATAAGATTATGACTAAGCATAAGATAATGTTTATCTCATAAAAATGTGTGATAATATGATAAGTATCATAGGAGATAATATTTTGGTTCTAGAAGCACATTAATTTCGAAATATAGGTGTAATTTTATGTGATTTTTCGAAAATCACATATTAATGTGATAATTGTATTAAATAATTTATTTAATTATATACTTGATAAATATCATGATTCTAGATCAATCTTATCTCATAGGAATTATAAAAATTTCGAAATTAAGAAAATAGGGTGAAAATAGAATTTTGTGAAATTTAAATTCTAGAAACTCTAGTTTTCGAAAAAAATTGGGAAATTGCTTAGAAATGTTCCAAAAATTTATTTTATGATATAATATCATTATATTTATGTAAATACTCATGAAAATAATATTGGTTATAAAAAGAATAATAGTTTGATAATTTATCCTTAATTTTGAATTATTTGCCGATTACTTTACTTTAGTACATAGAAATGATCTTAATTAATTTTCCTATGATTTATTTTATCATCTAAGATTATTATTGTGTCATATAGCTATTAATTAGAGAAAAATAAAATATTTGGCATATTATTTTAATAAGTGCCGAAAATTTTGAAAATTTGGTGTGAAATGAATATAAATATCATACTTTAATTAATGAGGTGCCATAATTAAAAAGATAAGATAGATTAGGTGTAAAGTAGAGATAGTTATCAAATTAAACAAGTAACCTATGGTTTGGAGTGTAATGGCCGAAATATTTGACCTTATATTAAGGTTGGAAATATTTTTAAAACTCTTTGAAAATGATATCTTATCCTAAGTTGAAAACTTTGACTTTTCAAATATGATATTATTACATGATAATATTATAGTATATGATATGGAAAAAAATAAAATTTATCCTAAGACTATAGAGGAGTTCGAAAATTTCATAATACATTACATAAAGTGGTAAATTATTTATTTTATGATAAGTATAGGATACATTAATTAAATAACAAAATAACATAATAAACTATAGAATAAAATAAAATAATTATATCATAAGCTATGGAGGTGGCCGAAAATGGTGTAAGATAAGGTATGAGTTGTAAATTTTAATTTTACAACTAGATATGTGATAATTTCAAAAAGATAAGATATGATGAATAATTAAATTATAAGATAAGATCAAAAATGAGTCATTGACAACTCATATGGTTCGAATTTTAATAAGATAAAAAGAAGTTGTAATTTTTGACTTTATATTATATTTTATAAAGTAATGATTAAAATCACTTTATAAACTCTATAAATAGGAGACCTCCCCCCCTTATACACCCTATAACCGAAAATCACTAAGAATTAGAAAGAAAAATAGAGAGAAAAAAATAGAGAGTGTTCCCAAGAGATCTCTTCGATCGTAGTTTGAAAACGTCGTACACGTCGATCAAAATCAACTAGAAGGTTAGAAACCCTACACTTCTTATTATTTTATGCAAAAATATTAGAAAATCATATGTGATATGTGTTGTTACATGCTTTCGAAAAATATGTGACGTACGTGAGAAATATGCTATATGTTCGCGTTGTTAATTAAATACGTTTATATGATAGATATAAGCATGTATCATGATCGTATTACAAAATTTGCATGTTATGAAATTATAGACCATGGTCGAAATTATGTAGGATCCATATGTTGAAGCACAGGAATTATAATTGTTGTTTTAAACATGAAATAATGATAGTTATTCATGTTTAGAATTCTATGATTTTATGTGGAATTTCTTGGAAAAATATGGAATATTATAAGATAGTAATTTCGAAAATTACTAAAGCATGAAATATTGATGTACAAGTTGTATATGATGAATATTATGTCATATTATTAATATATGATGATAAAAATATATTATGTGAATAAAATAGAATTTTCGAAAAATTATATGGAATTTTTTAAAATTATGAAAATGAAAGATTATGACGTCTTGTGATACGTTATATGTGGATCATATGATATGATATGTGAAAAGTTGAGACATAGGAAAATATGTGCGTGAATACGTAGAATTTGAGTATATCGTAACATAAGAAGTAAAGTCGATGCGTGATGGCGTTAGTTATGAAATTAAGATTAAATGCGTTCGTCGAACGATTTGAACTAAAGAATGAATGGAAGGATAGTACGTACGTTGGTTTGGATCGATGATTCTTACGCAGCATGATGATATGCTAAAAACTCGTTTCTTACGTTGATAAGGTTTGACTCAAAGGAGAGGAGAAACGGAAAGTAAAACCCTAAGTGACCTAAGAACTTTAAGTTCTCGAGGTGGGCTTTCTTACCAAAACTAATTACGAGCTTTTTGGAAAATGTTTTACTGTTATTACTGTACTATTTTACTGCAAAAATTTTGAGATACGATATTGTCTGCCAGAAAATGTTTTATGTTTTGTATATGTCCATTCGGGTTGCACAGGCAACAGGATCGATTACAATTGAATCCCAGTGGAGGTGTAAGGAAGAAATTCCTAGCTAGGGTTGTGTACACTTTAGCTGATTCGCCGGTTGCGATCAGTTTTCTGAATCGTCGGTTGCGATCGGTTATGCGAATCGCGGTTGCGATCAGTCGGCGTCCGGGTGAAGGAGGCCTCCTCCGTAGCGTTTATCCATAGCCGACTTGGAATATACGTTGTGGTTGTTGTGATATGAAAATGACTGGCCAGTCGACTTTGAGAAATGAGAAAATGCATTTTTGTAAGAACAAGGCCTTTTTCCAAACAAAACCCTTGTGTCTTACTAATGATGAGGGCAGTACAATATTTCGAAAAATAAAATATTTTCGGCATGTGTCCCTTGAGTGCATTATTTGTACTCACCGCATATTGTTTTAAATGTGCGGGTTGGTGATGAAGAGCAGGCGGGAGTTGAGCGGAATCTTTTGTCAAGTAGTATGAAGTATTTTTGGTTCGCCTTGAGAATGCATCTTCACATGCATGTCTCACACGTTTTATTCCGCTGCCAAACTCTTGAGACTCTGTTATATTTTGTTACTATATTAAGCTTTGTAAAGGTCACTGTTTATTAAAACCTTGAAACCTTCTTATATATATATATATATATATATATATATATATATATATATATCAGCTATTTTGCTCCATCATGATTCTCGTTTCTGTTAGAACATCTATATTTCTTCATAGATGAAATGAGTTGGAAACCTTATTCTTTTTATATTCACTTAACCCGAACCCGAGTCACGGTCCGGTAAGGTTTAGCCAAACCGGGCTGTGACAATTCAACTTCATCATCCTCATCATCGGATGTCTCTTCAATGTCTATGAGTGTACCGTCGGGATGAACTAGTGTCGTGTCCTCATCCACAACGACATTAGTAATCGAACCTAATGCATCCTCTTGAAAGGGGAGGTCTTATCGATCGCAGAACTCTCATCCGAGACTTCCACATTAGATCGAGCTTTAATTTTGCATACTTCCCACCACTCTTTCATAGATTGTTTTAAACTTAGATATGCACAATAGTATACTTGAATGGCTTGATTGGCGAGGATAAGCGGTTCGAACTTGTTATATCTTCGCGTATGATTTACGAAACCAACTTGTACTCGGAATGAATTGATAACCCCAATCGTGAAGGATCAAACCACTCGCGTCTAAACAATGTTGTGGTCTTCATTGGTAGCCAGGATATTCCAACTCACAAACCTCCAATAATCGACCATAAAAATCGAGTTCTTGCGTGTCTGTACCATAAGTTTCACCTTTGATGCACACTCCACTATTCATAGTTGATCTTTGTGACCCATGTTCTAATGTGTGAAATTTGTACCCATTTATATAATACCTTGGGTACATCTTAATTAGAGTTGAATGCCCTTTGGGAAGAGACAATATGAACGGATTCACAATGTTGTTAGTATGATCTTTGACCTATTATTAGTAAAAAAACGATTAGAATGACTAAACGTACATATTAAATATTTCCTACTAATAATCATCAGAACACTCACATATGCCTCAAACCAAAATGGGAAGCCTCTTTCAATCGACCTTTGAATATCAGAGCTAGAGATCAGTGGATTTGATCTTTTCACATCTTCGATGAATAAACTACATCAACATATATTTACCATCCTAGTTAATAATAACAATAATAATAATAATAATAATAATAATAATAATAATAATAATAATAATAATAATTAATTCTACGAAAAACACGACACTTACGCCATGTAAATGTCTGCAACTTCAACACAGTTGAGCAACACGTATAAACGAGCGAGATCATATTCTCTACTATCCAAATATCTCGTTGACATATTTCCAAAAGGTCCGCCATCTTGCTTGAAGATTTGAAGCATATCTGGATAGTCTTCGTGCCTAATCTCCGCTCGACCATGATGCAAATCTCTAAACTTGGTTCTTACGTGATCATCAAAATAATACGAGCAAAATATCGATGCTTCTTCTACTAAGTAAACTGTAATACCCGAAATTTTAAAGCTTAATTACGATAATAAAATCGTAAATTAGGATTTCGATCTCGATAATTGAAGCGATGAAGTTATCGAATATTATTTTCGACTATTTGTGATACGAAGATCCTTATATTATATTCACTATGATTAGTGAATTAAGGAATATAATTTATATTATTCCTTGAAAGTATTATTCTAACATCGATTAAATGTCGATAGTTAGTCATACGATATTTTCTAGCGACGAAGCTTAGAATTAAATTTTCTTATTAAAGAAATGAAAGAATAAAGTGAATGTCACTTTATTATTAACATTTAGAGATGATTCGATTCTAAGCGTTTTGAGGCGTTTCAAACGTTAACGTTTTGAGATAAATTGATAATTTAGTCAAATGATCATGGAATTATATTATTTAAATTCCTATGATTATTTTATGTAACAATAGCATTATTTATCATTAAAATAATGCTAGAGTGTAATGACCCGTTTCTTCGTAGAATATTATTAAAATATTCGTTAGATTTTCCGGTGAAGTTTGGAAAAAGTTGGACTTTGTTTGGACCTAGAACGAGATCCGGCGTCCGTATTAAATCCGTTTTTCATATGCATTATATTCACATGATTTCCAAAATTTGCAAATGAATAGTCGTTGTGAAGGATTTTTAAATGCGAGCCTGTAGGCTCTTAAATTTTTGAAAACGGATTTCAAACGATCAAGTTATGATTTTAAAGTATTTTTCGACTAACGCAACGTGTCGTGATTGCGCAAGCACACTCTTAATTGCGTCGGCGTTGCGCATCTTGCAAGCAAGCTTCAAAATCTATAAATAGGGGCTGGGGCCTTCGTTTCAAACGTTCATTTCAAGCGTCTCTCGTGTTTACGGAAGAGCCGAGCAGCTCAGTGCAGCTGCGCTAAGCTGGAGGAGTGGGGATCGAGCCGGGAGGGTTGGGCGGAGCCATTGCGCTTCTTGCCACCTACCACAGACCGATCAGCCTCCCTCGGTGCCTTCGTTTTAAATTTTATCCTTTTCTTGTTTGATTCCGTCTTTTCATAGATAGCATAGCGTAGAACTTCGGGTCTCTAAAGGGACGAGGCGAGAAGCGGCCGGAGGCCAAACCGCCAAAACCGCCGCCGCCTAGCTCGCTGTCGTAAATCGCGGTTGGCGCGATTGGTGGCCGACAGACCACTTTTTCGCTATGGGCCCTTTAGGTTTTGAGTTCGTGCTATGTGTTCTACTAGCGCATCGATTCCTTTTCTCGTTTTGTGTTTTACATAGGGATGTTTTCGTCGTTTGAGTTTCTAAAGGAAGTACATGCCCGGGTTATCCATTTTCGACATGGTTTGTCATTCTATGTTCCTAAAAATGCATATTGCTTATGTTTCCATTTTCATGCATCGGTTTTGGATGGTTTATCCTAGATCGAGGATAAGCATCAAGTTTTGAAAACTTCTTGTGACTAAGTTTTGTATCAACTTGCACGCATGCATGTTTTCAAGGTACCCCTTTATAGATTTCAATGCCCTGAACATTTTTGCCTTCTGCATCAAGTTGATTTGAAAACCCGGATGTTGCCAAATATGAGTTTGAAAAGTCGAAAACCCCCGTTTTCATTCGATCTCCGTTTTGATCGCATTGTTGCCTTGCTTCGTGGAATGTGACTCCAAAAGTTGTTCCGTATTGTTACCAGGTACTTGCCAGTGTGATCGGTATAGTTGTTGGATCTGTAGATCTCTCCCAGTAGACGTTTTCGTCGGTATAGGTGGGTTATATTTTGAGTACATATCTTGAGTTATTAAGCTCTGATATTTCAAAAGAAAATCGTTGAATGTCCATGAAAATATTTTGGCGCATCTCTATCTCGCTTAATGCTCTCTGTAAAGCAATTGTGGCTCTTAGTGGGTCTAACACACTTACTAAGGGTTGTGTTCACGGGTCCGTCTTTGAGTGGATTGATCCTCAGGCGCATCGACATATGATGTGGCTTACAGGTTACGCCCGTTGCCGCCCGGTGATTGATTGAAGTGTGGTTCGTCCCGAGTCTTACAGGTTATGTTAATGTGATCTCGAAGTGTGGTTCGTCCGGAGATCTTAGCTTAGAGTAACAATGGAATGCGCTAATGGGCCCCAAGTAAAGGTTTTGGTTTCATGGAAGTGGATTTATGTTTTAAAACCTTCTATGTTTACCGTATGACATGGACTTTCTTCGTTTTGTTTATATGAGCTGCTTTGAAAATGCATGACCCACTGAGTACACTAGTACTCAGCCCAAAAATCTTTTCAAATGATTTCAGGTTAATAAACGGGCGGACGTGATGAGCGGCTGAGTCGGGTTGGCTGTTCTCTATTTTTGTTTTAAGTATGTTACGTTCACCGCTGACGCTCTTAAGTGTGTATGTTTTGTTGCTATCGTCTAGAAACTCAGTTGGGTTCTATGACTATTATATTTGAAGTATTTTAAGTTCAGTTGGTTACGCTGTGATTTCTCTACCGCTTTCTTTATTGCTTTCGATGGAGAGTGCGGTAGTCGGCCCTCTTGGATGGCCAAAGCCCTCATGTAGTAGTCGAGATAATGCGACCACATGAGCGCAGCTGGTCGGCCAACTCCTTTTCGCGAGCTAGGCTCTCGATACCCCATCATTTTCTTGACTTGAGGTGTAGTAGGATGTTCCTACCCCAATAATTGTTATTGGTTGTCCATTATTCAGCCCCGTGATTGTAGTCGGTTGTATCGACCAACGTGGCGTGCCGAGCTTCCGACACCAATGTTGAAAATATGTGTTTGTTTGCTTATTTTTGGTTTACATTTCTTTTGGATTTATCCTTTTATAGAGAGATCTTTGCCCAATTTTGGCATGTAAGTGAACCTCATATATGTATATATATGGTTTTCCCATTTATTTCCCTTCTTATTTCCAACCCTAGTCATACCCGGCATCCGTGCCTTCCCTCGGGAATTGGGCGTGACAAAATGGTATCGAGCGGTGTTCTTGGCCCGTGTATTCTGACTATCTGATACCAAGAATGGTATCAGAGCAAGGGTCTTGATAAACCCGATGCTCTTAGTTAAATTATGTTGTTAGTTTTGTATACACCAACCCCCAGCTCGCTATCACACCGCCATGATTAATGTAAGGTACGCAATTTTATCAAATTTTATTTCAAAGTGCGTACAAATATTCAAAATATTTTCAAATATTATGTTGGAAGTATGACACCATATGACAAGCGTTTTGAAAATTTTTATATCGGGAGTACGAAATGAGCGATTGAATTTTGAAATATTGCCATGTTTGGGACTATTGAAACCATATGGCTAAGTTTGAAAGATTGTTTATGATGAAAGATTGTATTGGATATACAAAGGAAAAGTTATGCAGTTTAAAGCTATATGTTGATGCGCATAGTTGATACCTATGCAATGGGAATGGAAATAAATTGCAATTATTACGAGAATGAAGGAATGAAGATGTGATTCTATCGGAGGTTCGAGAGTGCACATGAGCAAGGATCATTATGGGATATGATGACTATTTGGTATTTGAAAACTGTTATGATGAAGTTGTGCTAGCTCGGGATCGAGTTATGAGGAAAAAGACTAACAAAGGGCTTTGATCGAAGGTTCAAGTTTGGAGAAATAGAAAGTTCACCTTGTGAAGTATTATGGAATAACAAAGATGAGGAAGAGGCTACGTGGGAACTAGAGAATAAGATGTTAGTCCGGTGTCCCGAGTTAAAAGACCTAGATATGTAAATTTCGAGGACGAAATTTTTATAAGGAGGGAGGGATGTAATGACCCGTTTCTTCGTAGAATATTATTAAAATATTCGTTAGATTTTCCGGTGAAGTTTGGAAAAAGTTGGACTTTGTTTGGACCTAGAGCGAGATCCGGCGTCCAGTATTAAATCCGTTTTCATATGCATTATATTCACATGATTTCCAAAATTTGCAAATGAATAGTCGTTGTGAAGGATTTTAAATGCGAGCACTGTAGGCTCTTAAATTTTGAAAACAGTTTCAAGCGATCAAGTTATGATTTTTAAAGTATTTTTGACTAGCTAACGCCATGTCGGCGATTGCGCAAACACACTCTTAATTGCGTCGTTGCATGAAACAAGCTCAAAATCTATAAATAGGGGCCTAGGGCCTTCATTTTCAAACGTTCATTTCAAGCGTCTCTACGTGTTTACGGAAGAGCCGGCAGCTCAGTCCAGTGCATTTGCGAGCTGGAGGAGTGGGGATCGGCGGGAGGGTTGGGCGGCGCCATTCTTGCGCTTGCCACCTACCACCGATCAGCCTCCTCAGTGCCTTCGTTTTTAAATTTTGTCCTTTTCTTGTTTTGATTCCGTCTTTTCATAGATAGCATAGCGTAGAACTCGGGTCTCTAAAGGGACGAGGCGAGGAAACGGCCGGAGGCCGGCCAAACCGGCCAAAACCGCCGCCGCCTAGCTCACGCCGTCGTCGCCGGTTGGCCGCCGATTTGGTGGCCGACGGGCCACTTTTTGGCTATGGGCCCTTTAGGTTTTGAGTTCCAGGCTATGTGTTCTACTAGCGTACCGATTCCTTTTTCTCGTTTTTCGTGTTTTACATACTGGGATGTTTTAAATGGTTTGAGTTTCTAAAGGAAGTACATGCCGGGTTATCCATTTTCGACATGGTTTGTCATTCTATGTTCCTAAAATGCATATTGCTTATGTTTCCATTTTCATGCATCGGTTTTGGATGGTTTATCCTAGATCGAGGATAAGCATCAAGTTTTGAAACTTCTTGTGACTAAGTTTTGTATCAACTTGCACGCATGCATGTTTTCAAGGTACCCTTTATAGATTTCAATGCCACGAACATTTTTGCCTTCTGCATCAAGTTGATTTGAAAACCGGATGTTGCGAATATGAGTTTGAAAAGTCGAAAACCCGTTTTCATTCGATCTCCGTTTGATCGCATTGTTGCCTTGCTTCGTGGAATGTGACTCAAAAGTTGTTCCGTATTGTTACCGGTACTTGCGGTGTGATCGGTATAGTTGTTGGATCGTAGATCTCTCGATGAGACGTTTTAGTCGGTATAGGTGGGTTATATTTTGAGTACATATCTTGAGTTATTAAGCTCGATATTTCAAAAGAAAATCTTGAATGTCCATGAAAATATTTTGGCGCATCTCTATCATTTAATGCTCTCTGTAAAGCAATTGTGGCTCTTAGTGGGTCTAACACACTTACTAAGGGTTGTGTACGGGTCCGTCATTGCCGTGGATTGATCCTCTGGCGTACCGACATATGATGTGGCCACGGGTTACGCCGTTGCCGGCCCGGTGATTGATTCAAGTGTGGTTCGTCCGAGTCTCACGGGTTATGTTAATGTGATCTCGAAGTGTGGTTCGTCCGGAGATCTTAGCTTAGAGTAATGATGGAATGCGCTAATGGGCCCCAAGTAAAGGTTTTGGTTTCATGGAAGTGGATTTATGTTTTAAACCTTCTATGTTTACCGTATGACATGGACTTTCTTCGTTTTGTTTATATGAGCTGCTTTTGAAAATGCATGACCCATCGAGTACACTAGTACTCGACCCAAAAATCTTTTCAAATGATTTCGGGTTAATAAGCAGGCGGACGTGATGGCGGTGAGTCGGGTTGGCTGTTCTCTATTTTTGTTTTAAGTATGTTACGTTCATTTATGCGCTCTTAAGTGTGTATGTTTTGTTGCTATCGTCTAGAAACTTCGGTTGGGTTCTATGACTATTATATTTGAAGTATTTTAAGTTCGATTGGTTCTGTTGTGATTTCTCTCAGCTTTCTTTATTGCTTTCGATGGAGAGTGCGGTAGTCGGCCCTCTTGGACGCTTGGCCAAAGCCCTCGTGTAGTAGTCGAGATAGTAACGACCACATGAGCGAGCTGGTCGGCCAACTCCTTTTGGCGAGCTAGGCTCTCGATACCCCGTCATTTTCTTGACTTGAGGTGTAGTAGGATGTTCTACCCGATAATTGTTATTGGTTGTCCATTATTCAGCCCGTGATTGTAGTCGGTTGTATCGACCAACGTGGCGTGTCGAAACTTTCGACACCAATGTTGAAAATATGTGTTTGTTTGCTTATTTTTCGTTCTGTTTCTTTTGATTTATCCTTTTATAGAGGAGATCTTTGCCCAATTTTGGCATGTAAGTGAACCTCGTATATGTATATATATGGTTTTCCCATTTCTTTCCCGCTTATTTCAACCCCTAGTCATACCCCGCATCCGTGCCTTCCTCGGGAATTGGGCGTGACATAGAGAGTTATGGATTAATATTTGAATAATGTGAGTGAATTTTGAAAACTAAATTTCAAAATTATGTTTATGACTTGAAATGGTCCTAAATATTTTCTATGATTTAATTTATCATCTAGGATTTATAAGATGTTACATAGCTATATATTAGCTATTAGTTACAAGAGAATAAAATGTGTAGCATATTATTGCTATATGTTTCGAAATTATGATCTTATAGTATGAAATAAATTAAATTGCTACCCAAATTTATGATGTATGGTAATAATTATATTAATAAGATATTTTTTTAGTTAAGATGAGGTGTTTTAACATGTTGTGCAAGTGGGGGAATTCTTAGCCAAAAGTGCCGAAAACTTTTGAAAATTTAGGAATAAAAATGAGAAAATTGAAAAACGATCATGAGAATGATGTCTTTGAAAATGACATATTATATGTTAGAAAAAGGAATAAAATTATTCCTCTTCAGTACCCAAATGACCGACGTATATATACACATGTTAAGTGATAAGATTGAATTTTTATTCATTATTAAGCATATGGCATTGTTGTTAATTAATAGAGTTGTAAACTTTGACTTTTCAACTTTGATATTTCCTAAGTAATTAGTAATGTGTATGACTTCATAATAAATAAAATACTCTATTATTATTTGAATATGCCGATCTGATGTAGCAATTTAAGTTGAATGGAATTTCTTCATTTCTTGAAAATGATAGGTTGATAAGGATCGGTGATAATGATATATATTTAATAAATGGTAAAATAAGAGAAAATTTATCTCTTTCTTTTAGTATGACCGATGCATACTATGGTGTAAAGGAATAATTATCTTGATATTATATTAAGGGATGTAGATGAAAGTGATATGAAAAAAAATTAAAATTTTGTCTTTAGTTAATTGAGACTACCGAAAGTTGTAGGATTTTTGTACAAGTGTTATGTTTTTAATTATGTGGGATATTTGTATACAAGTGGCATACTATATATATTAATTAATAAAACAAATCTTATCATTTTACTAGATATTGCCGTGACTATAAGGAATAAGGAAAGATATGAGAGAATTAAAAACTTTGTCTTGAAGCATGCAAGTGGACCGAAAATATTTGTGTGTGGCAAATTAGAAATTAAGTTTAAGATCATTAGATATTTTTGTATGCAAGTGGGTCTAGCCTTATTAATGTGATAAACTTCATTTTGCCCTCATTTTTCTCATGAAAAACCGAGAGGGTTGAGAGGAAAAAAGAAGAGAGCTTGTTCAAATTTCTTACTCAAATCTAAGAAAGCGTTAGGTAAATCGAAAATCGACACCGATTAAAAGGTTAGATATCTTTCAAGCTTTCTATACATGCTTAAATTTTTGAAATCCATCCATTAGATCTTATGTTATGCTCTTATTTAAGTTTTGATGAAATTTTCGAAAATTATGTTATGGTGTTTGGTTGTTTATTAAATATGTTTATATGATGATTATGAGCTTATATTATGAATTTAGTACAAAGTTAAGCATATATGAATATTATGAGTAATGACCGAAAGTTAGGATGAACATAAGTTGATGAGAATGATTTTTAATTATTGATTTGAGCATGGATTAATGATCTATGGTATGAAATAGGCCTATATAATTTATGTAGAATTTTTGGAAAACTTTAGTACATAAGTATATGATTTTCGAAAATATTAGTATATGATAATATGTTGTGATATAATCCACGTTTAAGTGTTATCATAGCATTTTGATAGTGCAAATTCATAATATAGTGTTGTAGGAATTTATTGGAATTGTTAAAAATTAATTGGACCTAAGTCAAAATTTTCGAACATAACTTAGGAAGATTTAATTGAATAGTTCATAATTAATAAAAATTATGTTATAGTAAGGATATTTAAGGATAATTATGTATTATATGAATTTATTAGAATTTTTGAAAAATGTTTAGTTAGTTAATTAAGATGACCGAAAACTATACCTTATGTGTATTAATGTTATAAATTTATTTTATCAAGTATAATAGCATAATATGATCTAAAATAATGTTTTAGACATAGTATGATTTTATAGAATTTTAGAACAAAATTGCACATAAAATAATAGAATTTCATAAGAAATTGAAAAAGTCAAAATGTTGACTTTGAGTTGACTAAAGTCAAAATTGTTGACTAAATGTTGACTAAGTCAAAATAGTTGACCAAAAACGTTGACCAAGGTCGAAGGGCACGTAATTCGATGTCGTGATCTATGTGACGTGAATGCGTTTAGTAACAATGTAACTTCGTTACGTAAGTACATTAAAGCGTCATTACATACTAAAGGTAGAATATCTCTTATAAATTGAGAAAATTCATAATCGACATTAATTGATTAGGAAGCGTTAAAATAAGTCCGGCGTTAGCCTTATTTGTGCGTAGAACGTTATAGACTATGTTAGCTCTCTCGAGCGTGATCAGCGTACTAAAATAGTTCTTACGTTAAGGTGGGACGTGGACTTGAGCTTTCGACTTAGAAAGGGCGTTATTGAAAAGCTACGTGCGGGTGGGCTTCACTCGAAAACCCTTTTATTTATTTTGCCAAATGCAAAGTATTTATTTACAAGCTTTCGGTTGAGAAATGATGATTACGCCCAAGTATTTATGTTTTATGTATGATCTATCGAGTTGTTGGCAAGCCGACTATGAAATTGATATTGGATCTGGCGGGAAGGATTATACAGCTAGGATTGATCGATGTGATGATATTATTATTTGTGGTGATGGTGGCATGATGATATTGAAATTTGTTGGTTCGCTACCAGCGTATGATGATCGATGTGATGTCGTATTATATGTGGAGTTGGCGGCATGATGATATTGAAATTTGTTGGTTCGCTACCAGCGTATGATGATCGATGTGATGTCATATTATATGTGGAGTTGGTGGCATGATGATATTGAAAGTTGTTGGTTCGCTACCCACGTATGATGATCGATGTGATATCATATTATATGTGGAGTTGGGCGGCATGATGATATTGAAATTTGTTGGTTCGCTACCAGCGTGTGATGATGTTATGTGATGGCGTTATGTGATGATGTTATGATATTACTATCACGAGGCGATATGGATCATACTGACAAAAATATATCCGGCGGACGACTTTTGAAAATAAAGAAAATGTTTTAGTAAGCACGAGCATTTCCACTAAAACCCGTGTGTTACTCGAAAGGCGATGTAATTAAAGAAAATGTTTTGGCATGAGCCCACTAAGTGCATTCTTGTACTTAGCCACGCATATTGTTTTAAATGTGCGGGTTGAGCGATTGATGTTGGATGTTGAAGTGTTGAGCGGTTGGAGTCTTACATGGTTGACAAATATAACCTTGATTACATATCGTCATATGTGTAATCACACGCCTTTCATTGCAAAGTTATATAGGTTATGTTTCGAGTTGAACCCTTTAGTCAAGAGTCTAAATGATCCAGTTTCGTATGTACGATATATGTGTCACATTAAATGATATGAAGTTTATGAGAATTTGCCTATTATATACCTCGCAGTTCCATAATTAGTCTTTGTTCCTGTTGTTAATCCCCATCATTAGTAACAGTTTCTGCTAATCCGTACTTTAGGTTGGCGGGCTGTTACCGTTGGTATCAGAGCCGGTCGTACCCTAAACCCAAAACTCCTTTCAAAGTTAAGTCTAGATTGAGTCACTAGACCTCTAGAGATCAGCCGACTATGCTCAACACTCCATCACATCAAGCTCAACCGGGAAAAAGGTAAATAACTTTTTCAAAGCTTTGAGAATGAGAATAAGAAGTTGGAAAGTGAAAGTTATTAAAGTGAAATGAATTTTCAAGAAAATGAAAGTTAGAATTAGGAGAGATTCTAAGAATATGCAGGTATGGGACTGCATATTCAAGGAAGGCTCAAAGGATTCCAAGAATATGTAGGTATGGGACTACATATTCATGGAAAACTTAAAAGATTTAATAAGCGTTGAGTAAATGATTTTCTCGGTTTTGGAAATGAAAAAGTTTGAAAGTACATGCCCCTTTCTCAAAATTTTGGAACAAGAAGTTTGAACATGGAAAATGATGTTTCCAAAGAAATAAAAATTATGAAAGGTATTTAAGAATGAAAGTAGTGAATAATGATGAGAAGGGATGTTTATGAGGAGAAATGTTATATAAAGAGAATGTTACGTGAATGAAAGTTATGAATAAAGATTTCTGAAAGTGAAAGTAATTGCGAATGTGCAATAATGTTTGATGTTGAGAAGAATTGAAAGTGATATGAGAAAGTATTGACATTGAGATGTCGAGAGAAGTTTTGAATTAGTGGAAGTCAATGAGGATTTTGTTGTGATAGTTGTTGGATCAATACCAACATATTATGATGTTTGATGATGTTATAAGGAGAATGTTATGATTATGCTATGATGATGTTATATGAGAAAGTGTTGACATTGATATGTCAAAGTATTATATGTTGAATTCTTGAAATTGAAAAGCATGAGTTATGTTACGGTTTGAAATGTTTATTTCAAATTTCAAAGTTATTTCAGCGATGGATATGTTATCCCAAAGAACATAGGCTGTTTAAGTCGCATGATCCTTTTGCGAAAGAGCGTGGGAAGAGAACTATGAAATTTTAGTACGTAATGAGATAGAAGCGAGATTGAAATGAGAATCTCGGAGTTAAATGGCGAGAATGAAGATCAGCTGAAAATAATACGAGTTTTCAAAGCGAGAAGAAAGAAGTGTAAAGTGAACCACGATGGCATTTTTATGCTCGACTTCAGCATCGACCTAGCCAACTTCGACTTTGGCGTCGACCTCTTTGATTTAGACCTTAGCAGTTCAGTTTGACTTTGGCTGCCCAATCTCGGCGCCAGCGAAACTGTCTTGCGCAGTGTTTTGAATTTAGCTCGTTCTCCCTCGTTTGAACTCCGATCTATGAACGGTTTTCGCCTACGTACTCCTATCACAGGGTATTATATTTCTTATGAAGAACCAAATCCTTGATTCCTTCTTCAGAATTCGTGAGAATCAGTTAAAGACTAGTCATATGATGTCCATAAAACGAAAACCTTACAGTATAGCAAGAATGTTAGAATGCTGCTAGAAAGTGAGATTCCTAGTAGTACAAGAAGAGCTATGATGTACATAAGAACTTTTGTGGATGATCTATAACGAGCTAAATAAGGTTTCAAGTTCTACTCAATTTACGTCATCGAGTTTAACTCATGACCTAGTTTCCAATAGAGAAATCACTTGCATTTCACATTTTTTTTAAAAGAAGTCGGTATTCTTTGAAACCAAGCCTTGTGTGAGAAAATATTTGTGGTCGGTCAGCCACCCCATATGACCAAAGAAATCTCGGTGAGTCGTCATTACGGTCTTGGACCCTATATCCCAAATATTCAGTTCAAAGAGCATATTGATTCACACCTTAAAGGTTGTCGTCATGAATTGTAAACCCATACTTCTTTTCAATTGTCATGATGAATTCTTCTTCAAAGCTTGAAACCAATAAGTATGAGACAGTTAACTTATTCCGTCACCTAAGTTTTCAAATCAGTAAAGTAATAGACATCAAGTTATGATGTAACAAAGTTCTCAAAGGGACGAGATATATCCTCTCATATGGTACATATTGATGCAATGACCCTTAATGGGCTTACAAGAGATTGATGATAACAGTAAAAGTTATACCTCCATGTGAGGGTTATGATGATTAAGTCATAAGCAAGATACTCTTTAGCATTGATTGCAAGAATAGAAGTAAAGGAAAGTATATGATATTCTTGGGATATAACCCCCTCCTATTTACGTCATAACAAGAAAGATTATAACTTATCTGAGAGATAGTTGTTTGTCCTTAAGACCTCGTTAATAGGTTGGACATGTCTAAAGTATGGAGGTAGATGAAACTCATTTCATGAGTATACAAGGAATGAAAGCATCTCCATTAATAAGCCTTTCGTTTTATCCCTAAATTAATAAGAATATGCTTGAGCGGATCTAATTCCAAATATTTAAAACGTTGGTTAAACCAATAATAGTAAGAATCGATGAATCATAATCAATGAAATGTACGAACACTAGGCTATCCCTAAATGCTTAAACAAGGTATGGGAAAGATACCCCAAAGTCGAGATATAGTAAGGAAGCGCTTATGCTGAAAATTAAGATAAAGGGAACAAGCGTATTGCCCTATATGACGACCCTAAATGGGTTTTGAGACAAGACAAGCAAGAAAAAGAGTGAATGTTTTTACTAAAGTTATTTTATGCAAAGATTGCAAGAGGATGTTTTATAGATTGCGATAAACGTTATGCCAATGCTAACTACATTCTTGCATTACCAGAATGCCGCCCAGACGCGAACCTGAACAAGGTATTCAAGGGTGCGGAAGGGGACGAGGTAGGGGAAGAGGCCATATTCCACGAGCCGAAAGTGAAGAAATACCAGTACCACCCCCACCTCCACCCGACCGAAGAATAGAGGAAATGTTTCTTAGACAGAACCCACCATCTTTTAACGGGAAAGGAAGTCCCGAAGATGCTGAGCAATGGGTTAGAGCAATAGAGAGAATTTTCGATTTTCTCCATTGCACAACACAAGAACGACTATCTTGTGTCACCTTTCAACTCACCGGACCGGCAGATTTCTGGTGGGAAGCAAGGAAAAAGACAATTACCCCAGAGCAAATGGAATATTTCACCTGGGAAGACTTTAAGACGGAAGTGTACGAAAAATACATTCCGAAGAGTTATAGAAAGATGAAAGAAGTTGAATTCTTCAACTTAAAACAAGAAAGAAAGTCTGTAACAGAATACGATCGCATTTTCTGCGATATGTCAAGATACGCCCCAGATCTAGTAAATACTGATATGAAAATAGCAGAAAAGTTTAGATCTGGATTGAGACATGAGATAAAAATGTCTCTGGCAAGTCATGGTGACTTGACCTACACCGAAGCTCTTAGTCGAGCTTTGGATATCGAGGCAGCAATGCCTGAAGACAAGCCTATACCCCCTCAGTCACAGAATGTGGATGACAAAGGAAAAAGGAAATGGGAAGGCAATTTAAGAATAACTTCAACCGGGGAAATTTTGGCAACACAAACAATCAAAGGCCATGGAAAGGTAACATGGCACCCCAAGGACAAGGTTGGAAGAAACCGGTGTTTTCTCCACCCACGGGAGGTCCACCAGAACAGATAAGGACAACTCCCGGCCCAAATGCAATAGAATGCAGGGTATATGTCATGGGGCAATGTTAAGTGTTATAAATGTGGCGTGAAGGGCCACTATGCGAATGAATGCCCGAATCGTCCGGTAAGAATGGTAAGGCCAAATCAACAAGGCCAAACCCAGCAACTCAAAGCAATACAGTACCAGCCCCAGTATGAGCCGTGGCAACCAAGGCAATACCAACAGCGGCAAGCACCCCGCCAACAACAACCAGCCCAGCAAGAACTTATACGATAAATCGAGGGGAGACGGACAAACCTAGAAACACGGTAGTGCGAAAACTTCTCAACGTACCTATAATACCTTAGTTCGGAAAAAGTACTTTATAATCTTTCATCGTGAAAGCATGCGTAGATATATTAGAACCTAAATGTGAATAAGCAAATCAGGAAAGGAGAATCTTTTCACCATAGGAGAAATCATGATTGTCAGACATATTTGCTCGAACTTAGACTTGAACCTAGAATCACTTGAGATCTAGCGAATCGCTTGAACATAGTACCTATGTGAGACGTAGATATAACCATAAGAACGGATTGATTAATCAAAAACCATTCTGCGACCCGTGCGAAAAGGAAAAATCGTTCCATTTCTCGGACAAAAGTCTGCGAGTTTCTATGGAATCAACTTGGGAAGGAAAATTCCGACCAACATTATAAACAAGGAGAATAATAAACAAGAAGGGATGTCAAGCATTCCTGTTTATCTAAGCAAAGAGGAAAAGCGAATTTAAGGTGCGGGTTAAAATGTACCCAAAATGGCTTTCGAACAAGATATAGCTACTATGAGTTTATAGTTATGCCGTTCGGACCAACTAATGCGCATGACCGTGTTCATGAACCTCAAAAATCGAAAGTGTTAAGTGCATACTAAGATAGATTGTATTAAATCTTCATAGAAAATATTCTCATTTATTTGAAGGGCAAGAAAGAGTATGGAGAGCTCTTGAAAACTATCTTGCAAACATCAAAGTCAAACAAAATTTCGCCAAGTTTATTTAAAGCGGATTCGGTTTAAAGGAATAATATTCCTTAGACACGTTGTGTCTTCAAAGGAATCCATGTGGATCCGGCAAGGTTAAGAGCAATGCGAGGATGGAATCAATCAATGACCCAAATGAGATCAAAGGTTTCATAGGATTTCTTTGGTATGCTATCGAAGATTTATTGAAGACTCTCTAAGATAGCAAGGCGATAACGCAGCTACCCCAAAAGAAATTAAATTCGTGGACTAATAAATGTGATATCGGCGTGCTAATGTGAGGAAGATAATAAGCTATGCATCACAACGACTTAGAACTAACGACGATAAAACAAATTAAGATTTTGAGAACATCACCTCTATAAAGTAAGGTGTGAGATCTTCATAGATCATAAGAGTTTAAGATACTTCTTGAGCAAGAGACATGGAAAGAAGATGAATAAGAAATTACAAATGTGATATAAATTATCACCTATGAAAATTAATGTAGTAGGCGATGTTTTATGTTGTAAAATTGATCTAAGTAATGATAAATCCTTGCATAGAAGGAAAATTCATCAAAAAAATTAAGAAGAGGAAGATAGAAATTGTCAAACATCGTCTCGATTGCCTATAAGTAAAGACATTGTATCAATAATCCTATGGGATAACGTAACAATAGATTTTGAGATGGAATTACCAAAGTCAAAAGATAACACTGCTATAAGGGTAGTAGTGTATTGACTTACCAAATATGTTCAGTTCATGCCTATTTAGGCTACACATGAGTCTAATGAGTTAGCCCGATTAATTACAAAGGAAATTGTGCGTCCCACATCATATAAAGATTCTAAGGTTACCCTCAGATTATGAATTGGCTTACAAAGGAAAGAATTGACGTACAAGTTGGAAATGTATTTTTCCACTTACTAAGTTCATCTACCACAATAGTTGTCGAACAACATAGCCCATATGAAGTATAATATGAAGGGAAGTGTCGATCATCTCTTTATTGAGATGAAGTAAGTAAACAGAGAGTTTTAAAGCCGATTACGTGAAGAAATGATTAAGATGTTTGCGAATTAGGCGATGAAGAAAAGAAGCTCATGGTAGGCAAAAGTCTTACGATGATATGCGTAGATATGAGTTGCATCTTGAATGCAGAGATAAAGTGTATTAAAGTTCTCCATTGAAAGAATTTCAATGTTTGGAGAAAAAAAAGAGTTGAAAGTCGTTTTATAGGACCTTGCGAGATCTAGAAATAATAAGGCTAGTAGCTGTAGATTGGTACTTCCACCAAGTATGGAGAATATCTGAGAATGTTTTCCACGTGTTACAATTAAAGAAATGCGAATGTGGTCCAAAATACATGACCATCATGATGGCGTTATTCTTGAATCAAAATATGAATTATGAGGAAAATCTCGACTATTTTGATCGTAAGATTCACGGTTAAGAAATAAGTTTTCTTGTTAATAAAAGTCGATGGCGAAACCATGGACAAAAGGAAACCACGTGGAAAGCTTGAGAATGTTATGAGTGACGATACTCCATAATTTAAGGGGTATGCAAATTTAGGACGAAATTTCTTTTAAGGGGTAGAATGTAATACCCGAAATTTTAAAGCAATTACGATAATAAAATCGTAAATTAGGATTTCGTCTCGATAATTGAAACAATAAGTTATCGAATATTATTTTCGACTATTTGTGATCGAAGATCCTTATATTATATTCACTATGATTAGTGAATTAAGGAATATAATTTATATTATTCCTTCGAAGTATTATTCTAACATCGATTAAATGTCGATAGTTAGTCATACGATATTTTCTAGCGGCGAAGCTTAGAATTAAATTTTCTTATTAAAGAAATGAAAGAATAAAGTGAATGTCACTTTATTATTAACATTTAGAGATGATTCGATTCTAAGCGTTTTGAGGCGTTTCAAGCGTTAACGTTTTGAGATAAATTGATAATTTAGTCAAATGATCATGGAATTATATTATTTAAATTCCTATGATTATTTTATGTAACAAACATTATTTATCATTAAAATAATGCTAGAGAGTTATGGATTAATATTTGAATAATGTGGTGAATTTTGAAAACTAAATTTCAAAATTATGTTTATGACTTGAAATGGTCCTAAATATTTTCTATGATTTAATTTATCATCTAGGATTTATAAGATGTTACATAGCTATATATTAGCTATTAGTTACAAGAGAATAAAATGTGTAGCATATTATTGCTATATGTTTGAAATTATGATCTTATAGTATGAAATAAATTAAATTGCTACCCAAATTTATGATGTATGGTAATAATTATATTAATAAGATATTTTTTAGTTAAGATGAGGTGTTTTAACATGTTGTGCAAGTGGGAAATTCTTAGCCAAAAGTCGAAAACTTTTGAAAATTTAGGAATAAAAATGAGAAAATTGAAACGATCATGAGAATGATGTCTTTGAAAATGACATATTATATGTTAGAAAAGGAATAAAATTATTCCTCTTGATTACCCAAATGACCGACGTATATATACACATGTTAAGTGATAAGATTGAATTTTATTCATTATTAAGCATATGGCATTGTTGTTAATTAATAGGTTGTAAACTTTGACTTTTCAACTTTGATATTTCCTAAGTAATTAGTAATGTGTATGACTTCATAATAAATAAAATACTCTATTATTATTTGAATATGCCGATGCAATGTAGCAATTTAAGTTGAATGGAATTTCTTCATTTCTTGAAAATGATAGGTTGATAAGGATCGGTGATAATGATATATATTTAATAAATGGTAAAATAAGAGAAAATTTATCTCTTTCTTTTAGTATGACCGATGCATACTATGAGTTTGTAAAGGAATAATTATCTTGATATTATATTAAGGGATGTAGATGAAAGTGATATGAAAAAAATTAAAATTTTGTCTTTAGTTAATTCAAGACTACCGAAAGTTGTAGGATTTTTGTACAAGTGTTATGTTTTTAATTATGTGGGATATTTGTATACAAGTGGCATACTATATATATTAATTAATAAAACAAATCTTCCTCATTTTACTAGATATTGCCGTGACTATAAGGAATAAGGAAAGATATGAGAGAATTAAAAACTTTGTCTTGAAGCATGCAAGTCGACCGAAAATATTTGTGTGTGGCAAATTAGAAATTAAGTTTAAGATCATTAGATATTTTTGTATGCAAGTGGGTCTAGCCTTATTAATGTGATAAACTTCATTTTGACCTCATTTTTCTCATGAAAAACCGAAAGGTTTGAGAGGAAAAAAAGAGAAACTTGTTCAAATTTCTTACTCAAATCTAAGTAGAAAAGCGTTAGGTAAATAGAAAATCGACACCGATTAAAGGTTAGATATCTTTCAAGCTTTCTATACATGCTTAAATTTTTGAAATCCATCCATTAGATCTTATGTTATGCTCTTATTTAAGTTTTGATGAAATTTTCGAAAATTATGTTATAGTGTTTGGTTGTTTATTAAATATGTTTATATGATGATTATGAGCTTATATTATGAATTTAGTACAAAGTTAAGCATATATGAATATTATGTGTAATGACCGAAAGTTAGGATGAACATAAGTTGATGAGAATGATTTTTAATTATTGATTTGAGCATGGATTAATGATCTATGGTATGAAATAGGCCTATATAATTTATGTAGAATTTTTGGAAAACTTTAGTACATAAGTATATGATTTTCGAAAATATTAGTATATGATAATATGTTGTGATATAATCCACGTTTAAGTGTTATCATAGCATTTGATAGTGCAGATTCATAATATAGTGTTGTAGGAATTTATTGGAATTGTTAAAAATTAATTGGACCTAAGTCAAAATTTTGAACATGACTTAGGAAGATTTAATTGAATAGTTCATAATTAATAAAAATTATGTTATAGGAATTTATTAGAATTTTTGAAAAATGTTTAGTTAGTTAATTAAGATGATGAAAACTATACCTTATGTGTATTAATATTATAAATTTATTTTATCAAGTATAATAGCATAATATGATCTAAAATAATGTTTTAGACATAGTATGATTTTATGGGAATTTTAGAACAAAATTGCACATAAAATAATAGAATTTCATAAGAAATTGAAAAAGTCAAAATGTTGACTTTGAGTTGACTAAAGTCAAAATTGTTGACTAAATGTTGACTAAGTAAAAGCGTTGACCAAAGCGTTGACCAGGTCGAAAAGGCACGTAATTCGATGTCGTGATCTATGTGACGTGTGCGTTTAGTAACAATGTAACTTACGTTACGTAAGTACATTAAAGCGCACATTATATACTAAAAGGTAGAATATCTCTTATAAATTGAGAAAATTCATAATCGACATTAATTGATTAGGAAGCGTCGAAATAAGTCGGCGTTAGCCTTTTTGTCGACGTAGAGCGTTATAGACTATGTTAGTCTCTCTCGAGCGTGATCAGCGTACTAAAATAGTTCTTACATTAAGGTGGGACGTGGACTTGAGCTTTCGACTTAGAAAGGGCGTTATTGAAAAGCTACGTGCCGGTGGGCTTCACCGAAAACCCTTTTATTTATTTTGCCAAATCAAAGTATTTATTTACAAGCTTTCGGAGAAATGATGATTACGCCCAAGTATTTATGTTTTATGTATGATCCTATCAAGTTGTTGGGCGAGCCGACTATGAAATTGATATTGGATCTAGCGGAAGGATTATACAGCTAGGATTGATCGATGTGATGATATTATTATTTGTGGTGATGGTGGCATGATGATATTGAAATTTGTTGGTTCGCTACCAACGTATGATGATCGATGTGATGTCATATTATATGTGGAGTTGGCGGCATGATGATATTGAAATTTGTTGGTTCGCTACCAGCGTATGATGATCGATGTGATGTCGTATTATATGTGGAGTTGGTGGCATGATGATATTGAAAGTTGTTGGTTCGCTACCAACGTATGATGATCGATGTGATATCATATTATATGTGGAGTTCATGGCATGATGATATTGAAATTTGTTGGTTCGCTACCAGCGTGTGATGATGTTATGTGATGGCGTTATGTGATGATGTTATGATATTACTATCGAGAAGCGATATGGATCATACAGACAAAAATATGCGGCGACGACTTTTGAAAATAAAAGAAAATGTTTTAGTAAGCACGAGCATTTTCACTAAAACCTCGTGTGTTACTCGAAAGGCGATGTAATTAAAGAAAATGTTTTGGCATGAGCCCACTAAGTGCATTCTTGTACTTAGCCCCGCATATTATTTTAAATGTGCGAGGTTGAGCGATTCTTGTTGGATGTTGAAGTGTTGAGCGGTTGGAGTCTTACATGGTTGACAAATATAACCTTGATTACATATCGTTATATGTGTAATCACACGTCTTTCCGCTACAAAGTTATATAGGTTATGTTTTGAGTTGAACCCTTTAGTCAAGAGTCTAAATGATCCAGTTTCGTATGTACGATATATGTGTCACATTAAATGATATGAAGTTTCTGAGAATTTGCCTATTATATACCTCGCAGTTCCATAATTAGTCTTTGTTCCTGTTGTTAATCCCCATCATTAGTAACAGTTTCTGCTAATCCGTACTTTGGGTTGGCGGGCTGTTACATAAACATTGCAGATAGAACCCTCAACCCTGGCTTTATTTCGTATGTAGTTCTTCAACTTACGTAAGTATCTACAAAATTTAGAACGTTGTTCTTCAATTTATATATATATATATGTGTGTGTGTGTGTGTGTGATAATGTACGAGCAAAGTACCTTTCAAATCGGTATTGAACAGCCCGCAATACGGACTTCATCGACTAGATGAACCGGAAGATGTTCCATGGAGTCGAAGAAACTAGGGAAAGATGCGCTCAAGCTTGCATAAAATCACGGAATATTTTCGAGTCCGCATGGATCATCAAGCCCTATGTTTCGAGAATTTAAATCTTTGAAGAATAAAGATAATTACATTCTGACTTTCCTAACATTGGGTGGGAGAAGTTCGCGAAATGCAATCGGTAGAATTATTGCATGAAAATGTGCGATCATGACTCTTCATCCCAAACATCTTGGTTTTGTCATGTCTACACATCTACCCATGTTCAAACGCATCCATCTAGAAATCTTAAACCTCTTACCCACTCACATAAGACTTTTTCTCACGATTGTCAAGTGTATAAGAAGCTTTGGATATTTTCTGTTGATTCATTCATTGTCAACTCGTGCAGAGAAAGATAAATTAAGTTCTTCTCTAGATTTGCTCGTATCTTTGCCTTCCTTCGACATTCATGATCGTGTTGAAGACATTATCGAACACATTCTTTTCTATGTGCATGACATCCAAATTATGCCGAATCAAAAGAGAATTCCAGTAAGGTAGATCCCAGAAAATACTTCTTTTCTTCCATCTAGTTCCAAACTGCTTGGATATTCTGCTATTTATTTCATCACTGCCAATCTACATTACTTTAGACTAGTCCCATACCCATAATTAGTGAAAGAAGCTCATCTCCTGATCGCGCTTCCGATGGATCGTTAGTAATCACTGTGTTCTTTCTGAAACCTCTTCGATCCTTTGAAATGGGTGATTAGGAGCTAGAAATTTACGATGGTTATCAAACCATGACTACTTACCACTTTTAGCTAAAGTAAAAGCATCGGTATACTCCATGCAGTGCGGACAAGCTAATCTTCCGGTGTACTCCATCCGCACAATATAGAGTATGCAGGAAGTCACTAATTGTCCAAAGTAATGCAGCGTGCATTTGAAAATTTCGCTCAACGATACATCATAAGTAAGAACGTCATCCCACAAATCTATTAACTCGCTATCAATGGTTGCAAGAACACATCAATCTTCTCATTCGGATTACGCTGTCCGGCACTAAGATCGTAAGAAACATGTATTGCTCCTTCATACACAGCCACGGGGAAGATTATAAGGGTCGATATAACGGGCCATGATGAATATTGCTTTCCGATTGACCGAATGGCTCAAAACGTGGTTGAGAGTCCCAATCGCACGTTACAAATTTCGATGCAAATAAGTGAAACTTCGTGTTCAAATGTTTCCATGCAATTGAGTGCGGATGACGATGACCCCATCATCGACCGACGATGCATGCCAACGCATATTTTCCGCTGTAGCATTGGATGCATACAATCTCTGTAGTCGAGGAGTTAGAGGAAAATAATACATTTTTTCATATGCTACTTGTGTTTTCCGTCGACCTCCACCAGCTCGAGTATTGCTCTTGAAACGAGGATGGTTACAGAATTTGCAGCTCTCAATTCAGAATCTTCGCACCAATAAATCATGCAATTAAATGGACAACAATCAATTTTGTGTACGGGCAACCCCATGCCACGCAACAATCTCTTCGTGTTGTAGAAGTCATCAGGCACGCAAGTTCCATCTGGATGCGATTCTTTCATCAGTTCTGATATTTGATCAAAACCCTTCTCAGTAATGTTGTTCTCCGCTTTCCAACTCAGAAGCCGAGCCACAAATGACAATTGTGTGTGATTCGAGCAACCCGACCACAGAGGTTTATCGGCAGCATTCAACATGTCGTAAAATTTTTGTGCATCACAATTTGGCTCCTCTTCGATCTCGTCAAAGTTGAACTATGGACCAGAAACATCCACCACCATCGTATGATACGTATTTGGTTGACGGCTAACATATGAATCCACAACATTGTCCCTACTTGTGGTTTTCGTGGTTGTCTCTCCTTGAAATATCCATGTGTGATAATTTGGAACAAATCCAAATTTTGATAAGTGATATCACACAGTATCTTTCTTCTGATAAGGTATATTCTTACACTTCTTACACGGACACTTGATTTTCTCTCCATCCGCGAATAAAAGCGAGCACTAGCGAATTCAATAAAACTTTCAAGTCCCTCTCGAAATTCAATATTTAATCCACCAACCGAACTAAACCTCTTATACATCCACTCACGATTGTCATTCATTCTTCAAGCTCCTAATTATAAATAATTAATTAAACATATTCAACATAAGTTGTACAATATAGACTAATTATACACTCATAAGTTTATTGAGTGGAATGATCAAATCTTACTTATAATTATTGGTTTCTTATCTACAATGCAACATAAACCATAATTCAAGTTTCATATACTTAATTTTAACCTAAGCATGAAGTGAGCAAATCTTACATATAAAACATTTTATTCATATACCAATTCTAACAAAATTTCGGCAGAGTAAGTTTTATAAAATTAATCACCATTTCATTCCCAATTCAACCAAACTCATCCAAATTTCACCAAATCATCATCATATACCTAATTATACACTTAATAACTCAAAACATCTTAATTCACGAAATGATGAATTTATCATCCCAATTCACATCCAAACATATTCTCATCCAAGCTAAACATATTCACGAAATGATGAATTTATCATCCCAATTCACATCTAAGCTTATCAATTTCACAAGCCCAAATCACAAGACTAACTGTTGACAATTTCACAAGCCCAAATCACAAGCCTAATTCACAAGCCCAATTCACATCTAAGCTTATCAATTAACAAATATATATCAACATAATTAACAAATATATTAACATAATTAACAAATTCAACACATCCTAGCATAATTAACACATCCTAGTATATTAACATAATTAACAAATATATAACAACAAAATTAAAAAAAATTGAAATACAAATCAATAAAAAATTAAAATATAACCTGGATGTACGGGCGACGACGGGCATGGACGGGGCGGCGGCAACGTGGGACGGCGGCCAAGGGGGCGGGGGGGGGTGGGAGGTGTGGGGGTGGGGCTAGGGCTAGGGGCGGGTTGGGGTCGGGAGGCGACAGCGGCAGCGAGGTGGCGAGCAACGGCGAGGCGCGGCGCGGTGGGCTGGGGTGGGTTCGCGATGGGGTGGGGGTGGGAGGGTGGGGTGGGTGTCGTGAGGGTCGGGACGGGCTAGTGGGGTCGGGAGGGCTGGGCGGGCGGTCGGGCGCAGGCGGCAGCGGGGTTGGGATGGGGAGGGAGGGAGGGTTTAATTAGGTTCACATATGAAATTGGGGAAGAAAGCCCGTCTGTTATTAAACTTTTTAGCGGCGGATTAACGACGGATAATTCCGTCGTTATATTTAACACCCTATAACGACGAATTAACGACGAAATCAAGGCCGTAACGATCGACTAAATTTAACGACGGACACATATCCGTCGTTAATTTACGTACAGAATTAAAAAAATAAAAAAAATTTAATATAACGACGGATTATAGTCCATCGTTAAAATTAGCGACGGATTTAAGACGGACATTCCGTCGCTAAAATTTTTGTGAATAAATAAAATCAAAATTAAAATTAACGACATTTTTTCCGTCGTTAAAATAAATTAAAAAAAAAATTCGTTTATTTAACGACGGATCCGCGACAGAATAAGGTTAATCCTGTAAAAAAATGCAAAAAAAATTAATTTTAACGACGGATAGTGTCCGTCGTTAAATATAACGACGGAATAGCGATGGGTGTGCCGTCGTTATCAGTTCGCGTGAGAAATTCCCGCCTCGTTCCGTCGCGGATCCGTCGCTAAAAAATTTCTTTTCTATTCCGTCGCGAATCTGTCGCTGATTCACGACCCGTATTTTGTCCGTCGCTAATCCGTCGCTGATCGGCTGTATTTTTGTAGTGTTCAATCCATCAACAACTTATTCCAACTCTTTTATTTTTGTTTTTATTTTTATAATAATTTTTTTTTCCTAAGATAAGACACGCAAGGGGACCATAAAAATAGCAACGACAATCTACCACACATATCACTTCATCACAATTTACTTTGACGTGCCCCACAGCTAGATCAATCATCAACAATTATCAAGCCAAGTCACGCATCCATAAGAAATTACTAGAAATCAGTTCGGGCGTGCATACCCAATCAAATCATGCTCACTCAACTCTACTCGTATACTAGACGATAAAGTATACTCAAATACAAACAAAAGGTATAAAATGGAGGATGACACACCCAAACAAAACACAAGTCACATGCAAACACAAAGACAGCAAGCACGCATCCACACTTTAGAAAAAAGCCAAAAAGGTAAAATGTAGAAGTTAACTTCCCTGAAATTGGGAGAGCAAGTCAACTAAGTACGGTGGTGACGACGTCCAGTGGCTTGAGTATTCATGATATGAAACTCGCCACAATTCTCATCTCACTTATTAAGAACCTGAAAAGAAAAAGAACAAAACAGATAAAAACAAATAAACTCGTGGGTTGCCTCCCACGCAGCGCTCGTTTCAATGGCACAAGCTCCACCAATGAAAAACAGACTATCCATAGTCTTTCACCTGCAGGAATACCATCTCAACCAGAGCATCAGTAGTAACAATGTAAGCACAAAGGACAGTCAAGGTAGCAAATAATGAATTAATTAAGATCAAATCATACATCCTATTCTTCAAAGCAAAATAGATAACCTCAACTCCTAGAGCACAATACTTTGGTGAATTAGGATGTTGAAATATTATAGATGCTACCTCAACTTTTGTCCTCTCCTCATCCTTCAACTGGATCGGGAAGATATCAGGTTGTTCATACTTAGTCTCGGCTTTATGAAATCTCGACTCTTCACTTTCATCAACTTCCCTGACTCTCCCCTCAACTTCATCATCTTCATAGACTATGACAGAAGAAGTTTGCTCCAATTGTCTTGGCATCTCCTCCACACTTTGGTTGTGTACAAATTCTTCCACTATCTCGGCTAACTGACTGACTTGAGTCTCTAAACGCTCGATAGATGCTTCTAATATTTCGAACCTTTTGTTTACTCGTCTGTATGAAAGACGTCAGTGTGTCTTTCAATGTTGGCTTCACCGGCTGACTTGCCTGAATGAAAGCCTGCAACGTATCCTCCAATGTCGGCTTCACCGGCTATTGCTGGAATAAGAGGTCCTGACTATATGACGAACTCTGGGGATGCCTCCAATAGGGATCATAGGTTTGATGCTTACAGCCTGACGGGTATCCCTCAAAATAGTCGAATTGGGGTCCTTCTTCGTAAGAAGAATTTGCCCAATACGACGAGCTTTCCTCCTCCAGGTCTGTCTGACCATATTCATATCACCGGTAATCCTGCATTAACAGACAACAACTACAAAAACAAGATCACACGCACCTGTTGGAGAAAATAGTAACAAAGAAAGAGAAAAATAAAAAAATAAAAAGAAGAAACACGGGGAAGAAACAGAAAAAAATAAAAGAAAACAACGAAAACAAAGCAACACAAAACTAAAAGCCTAAAGCTTTCCCCAACAACGGCGCCAAAATTTGTTCCGACCAAATTGTTATTTTCAGTTGCTCGCAATAGTACGAGGTCCTTATAGAGCGGTAAGTTTGACACAAGTCGAATCTCTCGAGGAAGGCTTAACATGGCTACGGTTCAATGTCAAATACGAAAACAGAAAATAAATAATAACATCCTAAAATAAGGGATCTGTCAAGGAATGGACGAAAGCACGAAATAAAATAAAGCAGGTAAAAAGGATGCACTTGGACGACAAGAGGAATTGGCAAATACATGGAATTGGAGATGTGTTATAGGGTTCAAAATCTATCCTCACTATTAATGAATCAAGGACCGGTACACAATGCATAAAACACCCACGCCTCTCACCAAGCGTTCAACAATAACTAATCTCTCGACCACGTCATTGTTAGACTCGAACTTAATGATGGGGGATCTCTCAATCAAACCGCCATCAACTACGAAGGATATTTAACTACAAATGCACACGATAGCAAAACCCTACCCACATATATTAATTACTCAACAACAAATCAATCTCTCGATCACGTTTGTTGTGAAACTTATATTTAACATAAATATGCTCTCGCATTACTTCATAATATTCTTTCAAACACCATGTATGAAAATCATGAAATAATCAATTTATCCGGATAAAAAAAATCACAAATCATCAACACAATTAATCACGATTCAAGACAAGAACAATACAACATTTATTTCCCAACAAATCGATAATTTATCTCATGGTAGAAATTATTCCAATCCCAATTACATAAACATAAAGAAAACAAGAAAAACTTACTAACCATTCATAGATAAATTCATCTTCCAAAAATCTGGAATCGCACAACCCAATTGTTAATCCAAAATGCAAGAATTAAATGAAAAGGAAAAGAAAAGAAAAGAAAAGAAAAGAGAAAGAAAAAGAAAGGAATCGCGTGCGTGAGTCTGAGAATGTGGAATGAGAGTCTCCAAGTGTGCGTCCGCGGATGAGTTCTTCTATTTATTCAACCCTCGAAAAGCCTATTAAAACACTGAAATTGGGCCTCAAAAATAAAGTCCAACGCCGGAGGCGTGAGAAGAGATGGCTAATCCCAGTGCCGGACGGACAACCAGCGTCGGACGGAGCTGGGCACGAGACGAGTCGAGACATTGCGTAGCGTGGGCATTGGGTGAGAGCGCGCGGGGCTGGAACGCGTTGGGGTGTTGGAACGCGTGCGGACAGGTAGCGCTGGATGGGAATGCACACAGGGGAGGCATGAACGCGCGGCCGGGAGACAATGGCTGGATGTCTTGTATTGGGCACGCTAGCGCGGACGCTGCGTCAGACGCGTCTTGCGACCTTCTGCTTCTCTCCGTTCTCTCTCGTCCGAACTCTGAATTGCTATCTGTTTGCAACTATGGTGTAATATTTTCCGCAGAACAGATGCCTAATTACGTATTTAAAACCCGTAAATTAGAATTTCGCCGAGATATTCAATCAGTAAGATATCGAATAATGATTTCGATTGTTTTACGAAGGAATGAATTCTATTTTATATCCACCGAGAATCGTGAATTAAGGAATAGAAGTTTATGAAGTGTATCAAAGATTATTTTAACGCTCACCGAGTATTGATAGTTAAAACGTCATAAATTTTTCTAAGCAATTAAGCTTAGAATTAAATTCTAGTATTAATGGAATAATTTTTAATAAAGTAATTACGACTTTATTACGACCATTTCGAGATGAGTCGATAATTAACGTTTTGAAACGTTTCAAACGTTAACGTTTAGAGATGAAATGAAAAATGAGTTTATTGATCAAGGAATTATAGAAATTAATTCCCTATGCTTATTATATGTAATTATAGTATTATTTAGCATTAAATCAATGCTAGATCATTAAGGATTTATAGTGACCAATTTTTTTTCAAACGTTCGAAAACCCTAACTTTCGAACTAAGTTTTTATCACATAAAATGATGCCATTAATTTACCCTATGATATTATTTATCATCTAAACTATATGTTACAACATATATCAATGTTTGGCATGGAAAATAAAATTGGACCCATTGGCATAATGTAATAGCCGAGAGCTATATACTTATATATACAAGTTTATCTTGTTGATTTTTCCACTATTACATGTATCTATTAAGTGACAATTTGATTAATTATATAGCCTAACTAAATAACTAAATACATGTATATATATGTGTATGTGTCGTGTAGTTTGTGTGTGTGTGCATGTAGGGACAAATGTCATCCATGCAAGGCCATGGGACAACACTTGTCACCCATAAGCAACCACCCCACCTCTCTACACCACTTCAGCCTTTACCATACCCTACACCACCGATGACCTCTCTTTCCCCCCCCCCTTTCTCGTCTCTCATTGCTCTAAGGTCAGCCCCATTCCACCATGTAAGAGAAAGCTCAAGCTCCTATCTCATGAGATACCGATCTATGCATTTCGAAGCCGTGAGCTCTATTCTTCTCCGACAATCTTCGAATCCTAGTTAGAATATCTTAGCAAGGTAAATATCCTCACTCTCAAACTTGTTGTATTCGAACCATATGCAAGCATGGTTGTTTTCATTCTTGAAAATGTTGGGTTTGTGTGTGTAAGTGATTGCATTTTGAACTAATGATTAGATTCTTGACTTATGATCATTATATACTAGAAGGGATGGATTGCATGTTTAATTTGATGAACTTGGTTGTGAATGGGGTGATAAATTCACCATGGTTTCGTGCAAATATGTTTGCATATGAGGTGTGATGAAAGGCTTGCAAGAAATCAAGGTACTAAAATTGAACTATAATAAAACCTGGGAGTTTGTTACGAAAATAGTAACTTCATAAATTTATTTGACTAAGTTACAGTGGTCTGATGAATGTGAAATTTATCTATGTTGAAAATAAACATGTCTATCACGTCTCTGTAAAATTTCAAGTCAATCCAACTTGATTTACTATTTTAATCATATTTTTCAAAAACACTGTACAAAACTGTAAAATTTACCATGTTCATCACCCATGGTTCATGATCTTCGTTTCGAGTTTGGCTAATGTTAAAACTCTAAAATTTGGCATAAACATAATTTAGCATGTCTAGAAGATTTATGTAAATTTTCAGAATTTTCTAAAATTGTTTACTATTTATTCCAGATTTTACAAACGAACTGCACAAAACTGTCACTGTAGCGATAGCTAGTAGTAAAATATTTTTATCTCCCAATCTATTTTGAATCGTGGAGTGAGGCTTTTTCTGAATTAAACTAGACTTAAGTGACTTTTCAATCTGATGGGTTGCATTTCCAGATTCTTTATAATAAGCTCTCTGTGATTTTTTAAAGTTAACGCATTACAGTGAGCCTTATTGACAAACTGCCCTAATCCAAACTTCTTTTTAATAAACTCTTCAAGTCCGACTTTTACGTGAGATGTTCAAGCCGTTTGTAGTCCGACTTTGACTTGGGTTTCTTCATAAGAAATGTTCTTTACCATGTCTAGTTTTGATCTGGAAAGTTTGATCTCAAACCAAGTCTTATAGGTATACCTTTCATTGACCCAAAGTCACCTACTGGAAATTTGTCCATTCCAAATAGTCAACTTTGAACTTATGTATTTCTTGATGCGTCAGATATATTCCAGTATGGTCTTCATGAAACATGTAGTTCTTATTACAAGGTTTCGAAATTCGTAGCCTGCAGTCATTTTGGTATTGTGAGTCCAAAGTTACGAGCTTCGCAAAATCCCTCGTCGTTAAGCTAAATCTGGAAATCCTGAAAAATATTCTAAGTATAGAATTCTGTTCGAGTTGCCCACTTTGAGACCCTATATCTCCAGAACCACGACTCTTTTGGATCTAATTTCTTCTTAAAACTTGTAGTACATGTTTAGAGGTTTCCAGAATGTGTCTTTGTGCGGCCATACGTATTTTGAATCGAGAGTTATGAATCGTCAAAGTATGTCACTTGGGTTGTTTCAAGCTGTTTTGCTGAAAATAAACACTTGAAATTTGACTAAGTGATGGAACTTCCCTATGAGAAATATGTCTTATGTGACTAACATGCTATTAATTGATGCATTCATTATGTCATGTCGCAAGGTACGATAGAGCATTAATAAGATGCACGAATTATGATAAAACGACACAATATGATATTTTTACGGAAGCATGAGTAGACATATGGGTTCTAAGACCCGATGGATATTTCAACCCCAAAACCTCAAGGCCAGGAATAGATAGGCTAAGCCTAGGACGTGCATTCCAAGAAATCGATTAAGACAATCTACAGTCCAGGTGGGCTTTACTCTACTCAAAAATGAAATGCTATTGAAATATTTATTTACGATGCTTATTTCAACTGTTGATAAAAATGTTTACAAGATTACCTGCCAAAAATATTTACGTTTTGTGTATTGTATCCTTTCCATGAGAATGATATGAATGTTGTTTGGGTCGCTCCCAACTTATGAATGAAATCGATATCGGATCTATCTTGGAAGGCTATACAGCTAGATTAACGTGTACACTAAGGTGACTGTGTCTTTGTAAGGACAATTCACGGCCGATCACGGCGTCGTAGAGGGAGGCCTCGTTCACGACGTTCGACTATGATGTTATGATGAAAGGATGTTAAGGGATATGGATCATACACACCTAGAAAAATGCTTGGCCAAGCGATGATTTTGAATTATGATGAAAATATTTTAGTAAACACAAGGCATTTCAACTAAAACCCTTGTGTCTTACCATGATGTGGCAAATGTAATCTACAAATGATAAAATATTTTGGCATGAGTCCACCGAGTGCATTCTTGTACTCACCAAAGATGTTTGTTTCTAAATGTGCGATTGATCGATGATGGATGGAGCAGTGTTGAGCAATAGGAAATATTGTCGCTGAAGAGTTTATACCTTGATAGTACATCGTCATATGTACATATCACATGTCTTCCACTGCAAGAACTTAAGTTATGTACTAAAGTCCAAGAACATACTTGACATTTGTATTACGGTTTATTGTTAAAGAGTGTCTCCCTGTTTATTTATCCCTGTTTAGAGTTACAATCCCTATTAAATAGTACTTAGGATTTAGGGGTTGTGACAGAGTGGTATCAGAGCGAGGTTCGCTCTTGAACCCAAAATCTCCTTTAAGGTTAAGTCTAGATTGAGTCACTAGACTTCTAAAGGTCACCGACATTGCTCAACACTCCATCACATCAAGCTCAACCGAAATGAGGTAAATGACTCTTTTCCAAAGTTTTGAAAATTAGCCCGCCGCATTTAATGTTTATGAAATGATTTTTCAAATAAAATGTAAAGTTTGAAGGTGAAAAAGGATGGAAATGTTTTTTTGCCAAAGTTTTGAAATAAAGAGATTCCACAATATGCGTGTATGGGATGCATATTTAAGGAAAGCTCAAAGATTCCAACAATATGCGTGAACGAGAGGCGCATATTTAAGGAAAACTTAAAGGATTTGATTTATGATAGATAAATGATTTTCTCGGTTTTGAAATCGAAAAGTTTGAAGTGAAGGATGATTGAAATGATCTTTCAAAAGAAATGAAAGCTATGAGAAAGGTTGAGAATGAATGTTATGACAAATGATTTGTCAAGAAAGTTATGAAAAGAAGGAAGATATAAGAAAGATGATGACAATGATGTGAGAAAGTTTCGGCATGATATGTCAAAGATGAAATGTTCAATTCTCGAATTCAATAAGGGTTCATTGTTATGAACAAAGTTATGTTATTCATGTTTTAAAATGATTGAGATTGGACATTGATTTGTCAAATATGATAAGTTGGATTCTTGAAATTCAACGAAATACATGCGTACAGATGAGCTACGTATGAATATTTGAAGTTTTACTTCAAACCTCAAAGTTGATTATGATAATGAGCATGCTAGCTCAACAGAACGTAGACTTTTTAAGACGCATGATCCCTTTTACGAAAGAACATAGAAGTAAGAACTTCCTTCCATTACAAGAACAAGAGTAACGATGGATTTGAGAACTTCATTCCATCTTGAGTGTAGAAAAGCAAAAGATTTATACGAAATTGTTCGACCTCGGCATGTGCGACTATCGACTTTGATTTCGGGAAATTGTAACATCGACTTTGACATGTCGACTTTGGTAGCCTGTACGACCTCGGCATCGGTATGACTCTGTACTACCTCGGCATTGATAACGGCGTGCACGACCTTGGCGTCCGCATCGCTTATGACCTCGGCGCGAGCGCGCGGAAAATTTCCTGCACTGTGCAGTGATTCTGTTTCAGCTTGTTCTCGATCGTGTGAACTCCGATTCATGTATGGTTTTCGCCTACGTGCCCCTAATGCACCGTACTTCATTTCTTATGAAGGACCAAATCCTTGATTCCTACTCCAGAATTCACGAGAATCAGTTGAAGTTAGATCTATGATCTGTATAGCGTAAGAACGTTATAGTATGATACGAATCTTAGAATGTTACTAAGAAAGTAAGATTGCCAGTAATACCAGTGGAGCCCTGATATACATGAGAACCCTTGTTGATGACCTATTACGAGTATATAAGTTTTCAAATTATATTCATTACCCAATTTCTGTCGTTGAGTTTAACTCTATGACCTAGTTCCAATTGAGAATTCATTCGAGTTTCTCACTTTTTCTGAAAATTTTCAACCCGAAAATTTATAAAATGTCCTTTTGAAACCAAATCCTTGTGTGACTGAGAAAATATTTGTGACGGGTCTGGCCAGCCCATATGACCAAAGAAATCTCAGTAGTCGTCATTCTAGTCTTCGGACCCTAGATCCCCATTTATTCAGTCCAAAGAGCATATCGATTCAATCATTGAAAAGATGTTATCTTGATTTGTGAAACAGTACCTCTTGTAAGTAGTCGTGATAATTTCTCCTCGATTCTTGAAACCATCAAGTATGACGAATGTTGACTTACCTTGTCACCTAAGTGCGAATTAGTAAGCAATAAACATCAGGCATGAAATAGGTTGACTTATTTTAGTCACCTAAAAGTTTCGCATCAAGAAAGTGATGGACATCAAAGAGTTATGATGTAAATAAGATCCCGATGAGACGAGATATTTTTTTCTCTATGATACACATGGAGGTGATGACCCTCGATGGGCTTTACCAAGATTGGTAACAGTGAAGTTATACCTTCATACGATTGTTATGATAATAAAGTTATGAATAAGATACTCTTTAGCATTGAATGCAAGAGTAAAAGCAAAGAAAAGTATATGATATCCGTGGGATATGACTTCCCCTTATTATGTCATAACGAGAGAGATTACAACATATCTTTAAGATAGTTGGTTGTCCTTGAAACCTCGTTAGTAGGTTGGACATGTTTAAAAGAATAAAGATGCATACAAGATATTCTTTTCAAAGAATATATATATAAGGAAATAATAGCATCTCAGAAAATAGATCTCTCTCTTATTACCTCAATCAATGAGATTATGCTGAAGCATAATCAATTCCAAGTATTTGAAACTTGGTTAAACAAATGATAATGAGATTGCGGAATCATAATCCTTGAGATTGTGTGAACAACTAGAATAGCCCTAGTATGTAAACCAAGTATGGAGAAAATGTCTCCAAGGCCAAGACATGGAAATAAGATGCTTGGAATTTAAGTTATGGTGTACGAATGTGCTACCTTACCAAGCCATACGACAATAATGACGGTTCTAGTCCTGAAAGTGGGAACCGAAGTATAACGAAAGTAAGATTACTTTCAGATACCATGCTCAAGGAAATGAACAAAAGTCAAAATAACTGAAGAAACTATGAGCTATACAATTATAAGATAGTCTACGACATGATATAAGCTTCAGAGACATATGACTTAATAAATAAAAATTTCCCTTGAAAAGAGTTAAAGTAAGGATATATGAGAAATATATTCCTAAGATCGATGAAGGGAAAAAGTGAATTGAGTCATTCATACTAAATTAGGAATGAATGATAGTAATAGAGACGTGACGACCTCTACGATAAGACTTAGTTATTGAAATATACCAATATCAAAGGATAGGTAGATGTAGACCTAATCACAAATGCTATTGGTAAAATCATAACGATACTGATACCGAGAAGTATAGGGTGAATGAGGCAACAGAAGGCCATAGCAAGGGAACATAATGTCCCAATGGAAAGGACGAGGACATATTACTCGAATAAACGGGAAGACCGTTGACCAGAGCCTATACCTCGCACCGAAAACAGAACAAACAAAACCCAAAAGGCAGGATAGGTATGAGGAAAATTTCTCAGAATACCTGTAAGATCTTGTTCAACTTAGGTGCTTCGCTTTTTGACATCGCACAAGTATGCGAAGAAGCGATAGAACCCAATTTAGGGTAAGCGAATCAAGATTTAGAATCTCCTTACCTATACGAAAATCATGGCCATCGCAGGAGTTGCTCAAGCGTAGAATTGAACTTAGAATCGCCTAAAGTGCTATCCAATGATTTGGATCATTATATCTATGTGGAACGTAGATATAATTCTAGAGACAAGAAGTTTCGAAAATGGCTATCATTTACGTGATCAGTGACCTGGGCCTAGTCTTTTCGTTAAAAAGTTTTTACGACAGGATATTAGTACCCACTATTCGCATATGCGAATAAATTTAGAGCGATATACGACTGAAGGTGTAAACGTAAAATGAGTATTAGGATAAGTGTCGTGAGTCGTGACATAAGTAGTCTACAGGTTATATACGTCTTAAAGTGTATAATTCCTTAAGAGATCCTTCTTGTTTAAAATTTCCTCCATCGCTTAATTTAAGTCGGACTTATCTAGAAATATTCGTTTACAAATGGCAGGAAATGGGAGTTTAACGGGTAAGAAATTAACCACAAGGCCTACAAGCATGGAACTCACACGCATATATCGGCTCTTTTAGCATAAACCGGCATGGGTTTAGGGCAGTTTTGGAAGAATTCCTACATCGTTGGAAGGATGCTCGTAATTATGGAGTGACGGATGAGGATGGTATCCAAAGAACTTATCCATCGCTTGCCAACAGACAAGGTGGTTTTGCAAAAGAAGATAAAAGAATATTTTCTCCATGAGAAAATTCCAAAGTTTAAGGCGAGACTTACCAGATTTGTCAATGTGCTCAAGTATACTCATAATGCGTATGGAACAGCACCCATGAGTACTTGTCCCGTCCTCGACAAGTGACACCGTGCGGTACAAAGGAACGATTGTACCATGATGTTTCCAAATGCCGCCCACGCCCCGTGCGTCAATGTTACCAAGAAGAGAAGGGCAAAAGGACAGATCTTATCGCCTCGCAGACAGGAGAATTACCGCTACCAACCCAACCATACTTTTGATAAAAGTAACACCAATTTCGGTATTGAAGAAGAAACGGGAGCACTGGACCCGGCTCTCGAAGAGAATGATCATCAAGTATGAAACAAAACGATTTGGAGAAAGGCAAGTTTCAAAGGAGAGTACGACTCGACGAAGGTCACTCGAGACATAGAATCTTAGGATCCTTTGAGACCTATATGTAGATAATGGTTTATGATAAAAATGGTGTGACTATAATATGTAAAATGAACGAGTTTGGAAAATTTTATGAATATGTTAAAGAGGTGTCAAAATTTTGGATGTAAAAGAATTAGACGCTTGTAATCACCGGCTCGATAGACCGACCCTCGTAATTAATGTATGAAAAGTCCTCATTGAGGCATTTTGATATAATATTATATGGTCTTTGTAGAATGGTATCCTAATTACGAAAACAAATTGTTCCGAATAAGATATGGCTACTATGATATAATAGTTAAGCCATTCGGACTGACAAATACACCAGCCCTGACCATAAACCTTAAAAATCGAGTGATCCACACGTACTTAGAAAATTTTTATCTCAATCTTCATGGATGATGTTCTTATCTATTCAAAGGACGAGAAAGAACATAAAGAACATCGAAGGGCTGTCTTACGACTTTTAAGAGGCGGGTGAATTTTGCCTAGTACAGTATTGTGAATTTCGGCTTGAAGGAGAAATTTCTTCAGACACATAGTATCTTTAGAAGAAATCAATATAGATCTGGTAAAGGACAAAGCAATTAAAAATGAAAGACGTCGATGACCTAAAATAAGATCAGCAGTTTCTTAGATTAATTGACTACTATCAGAGAGTCATTGAGAACTCTCTAAGGTAACAAGGCCAATAACATAGCTACCCCAAAAAGGAACCAAATTTACATAGATTAATAAAAGTAAGGCTATGTACTAATATGAGAAAGATAATAACTTATGCATCACAATGACTTAGGCCACATGAATAGAATTTCCCAACTCATGGCTTGCAATAGTAACAATAGTATAAATACCGAAGTCTTAGAAACTTCACTCCTATGACAATAAGTTAAGATCCTTCTCAATTTACAAAAGTTTGAACTTATTATTCGAGCAAAGAAATTTGGATACAGGATAGAAAAGATGGCTCGAATCAGTAAAAGATTACAATTGTGATAAATTGTCACCTAAGGAAGGTTAATGTAGAATCTGATACCCTAAGTTATAAAATTCAGTCTAAATCATGGTATGTCCTTATAGAAAAGGAAAACTCATCAGAAAGTTTAAGAAAACGAGAACAGAAATCGTCGGGCAATCAGTGACGAACGTAAGTTGTATTCTCACACCCAAGGTGACGTGTGACTAAAGAGAAAGGATGAAAATGGGAATAGAATGCGAATTAAGATAAGGAACGAAGAGCTGAAGGATTTTAAGGAGTGCTGGACAATGTTATATCATCTAAGGAAGAATTATATATATATCTCCAAGAAGTAATAAGCTTAGAAATGAAACCAAGAATGAAGTTCATGATCCTTCTCATACCGCCCACCTAGGCAACTTTAAGATATATTATGATTTACGAGAAGAGTTAGATAGTAAGGAATGAGATAAGATATAACCATGTTGTCGAGCAGTGTCTCGGTTACCAACAAGTGAAGGCATTATATCAAAGGCCTTATAAGAGGTTATAATCTCTAGAGATACACGAATGAAAATGGAATGATATAGCAATGGATTGTATGACAGGTTTTCCCAAAGTCGTAAAGAAGTCGCACTACTATTTAGGTAATAGTGGATTGACTCGCCAATTATGTTTTGTCTCTGCCTATTCAGATGACTCGTAGATCCGATAAGTCAGCTCAGTCGTACATAAAGGAAATCGTATATTTACAAGAAGTACCAAAACCTATCGTTTCTAATAGAGACTCCAAGAGTACCCCTAGATTTTGAACTAACTCATAAAAAGGAGTTAGAAAGGACAACTCAAACGTTTACGCATACGATATAACATTAATGTTAGATCAAAGTGTAAGTGGGAACGTATTGTACCACTTGGTAAGTTTACATATGACCACAACTACCAAATAACGATCAATTTAGCCTTATGAGGCATATTATGAAAGAAGTATCGACCACCACTCTATTGTAACAAAGTAGGTGAGAAAAGGTATAAAGTCCCGACGTCGTAAGTTTAAACGACCGAGATATCTCGCCCAATAAGGCAAAGAATAAGAAAAGCTCGGGACGTATTAAAAGTCTTTACCGATACGCGTAAATTTGAACTGCATTTTTAAATGCGGAATTAAAGTTTCTTAAGATTTCTCCATCTAGAGAAATTATAAGAATTCTGATACAAAGAATGATTAGATCACGTTTTATAGAACCTTACGAGCTCCAAATAATGATAGGCCTAGTAGCCTATAGCTTAGTACTTCCACCAAATATGGGAAAGTACGAAATGTTTTCCTCATGTCACGCTTATGAAATACGAAAATGACCCAAATCACGTAAACCATCATGATGATGTGATTTTTAACTCAGACGAGTTATGATGAAAATCTACGACTAAGTTGATCGTACGATTCAACGATTAAAGAATCAAGTTCGGGTCTTTTAATGAAAATCAATGGAAGAACCATGGACAAAAGGAAAACACGTGGAAAGATAAGATGTTATGATACAAAGATACCCCATACTTTATGAGGTATGCAAATTTCGGGACGAAATTTCTTTTAAGGGGGTATGATGTAATATCCCGCAGAACTAGATGCCTAATTACGGTATTTAAAACCCGTAAATTAGAATTTCACCGAGATATTCAATCAGTAAGATATCGAATAATGATTTCGATTGTTTACGAAGGAATGAATTCCTATTTTATATTCACTGAGAATCGTGAATTAAGGAATAGAAGTTTATGAAGTGTATCGGCAGTACTATTTTAACGTCGACCGAGTATTGATAGTTAAAACGTCGTAAATTTTTCTAAGCAATTAAGCTTAGAATTAAATTCCAGTATTAATGGAATAATTTTTAATAAAGTAATTACGACCATTTCGAGATGAGTCGATAATTAACGTTTTGAAACGTTTCAAACATTAACGTTTAGAGATGAAATAAAAAATGAGTCTATTGATCAAGGAATTATAGAAATTAATTCCCTATGATTATTATATGTAATTATAGTATTATTTAACATTAAATCAATACTAGATCATTAAGGATTTATAGTGACCAATTTTTTTTCAAACGTTCGAAAACCCTAACTTTCGAACTAAGTTTTTATCACATAAAATGATGCCATTAATTTACCCTATGATATTATTTATCATCTAAACTATATGTTACAACATATATCAATGTTTGGCATGGAAAATAAAATTGGACCCATTGGCATAATGTAATAGCCGAGAGCTATATACTTATATATACAAGTTTATCTTGTTGATTTTCCCACTATTACATGTATCTATTAAGTGACAATTTGATTAATTATATAGCCTAACTAAATAACTAAATACATGTATATATATGTGTATGTGTCGTGTAGTTTGTGTGTGTGCATGTAGGGACAAATGTCATCCATGCAAGGCCGTGGGACAACACTCACACCCATACGCAACCACCCCACCTCTCTACACCACTTCACCTTTCCCATACCCTACACCACCGATGACCTCTCTCTTCCCCTTTCTCGCCTCTCATTGCTCTAAGGTCAGCCCCATTCCACCATGTAAGAGAAAGATCAAGCTCCTAGCTCATGAGATACCGATCGATGCATTTCAAGCCGTGAGCTCTATTCTTCTCCGACAATCTTAAAATCCTAGTTAGAATATCTTAGCAAGGTAAATATCATCACTCTCAAACTTGTTGTATTCGAACCATATGCAAGCATGGTTGTTTTCATTCTTGAAAATGTTGGGTTTGTGTGTGTAAGTGATTGCATTTGAACTAATGATTAGATTCTTGACTTATGGTCATTGTATACTAGAAGGGATGGATTGCATGTTTAATTTGATGAACTTGGTTGTGAATGGGGTGATAAATTCATCATGGTTTCGTGCAAATATGTGTGGATATGAGGTGTGATGAAAGGCTTGCAAGAAATCAAGGTACTAAAATTGAACTATAATAAAACCTGGGAGTTTGTTACGAAAATAGTAACTTCATAAATTTATTTGACTAAGTTACAGTGGTCCGATGAATGTGAAATTTAGCTATGTTGAAATTAAACATGTCTATCACGTCTCTGTAAAATTTCAAGTCAATCCAACTTGATTTACTATTTTAATCGTATTTTTCAAAAACACTGCACAAAATTGTAAAATTTGCCATGTTCATCACCCACGGTTCATGATCTTCGTTTCGAGTTTGGCTAATGGTAAAACTCTAAAATTTGGCATAAACATAATTTAGCATGACTCTTTGTGAGTCAAAAGTTACGAGCCTCATGAAAAATCCCTCGTCGTTAAGCTACAACTGAAACTCAAAAATATTCTAAGTATAGAAGTTTCTTCTGCTCGAGTTGCCCACTTTGAGACCCTATATCTCCGAACCACGACTCTTTGGATCTAATTCCTTCTTAAAACTTGTAGTACTTGTTTAGAGGTTTCAGAATGTGTCTTTGTGCGGCCATACGTATTTTGAATCGAGAGTTATGAATCGTCAAAGTATGTCACTGTGGGTTGTTTCAAGTATGTCGTTTTTCTTTGAAAATAAACACTGAAATTTGACTAAGTGATGGAACTTCCCTATGAGAAATATGTCTTATGTGAATAACATGCTATTAATTGATGCATTCATTATGTCATGTCGCAAGGTACGATAGAGCATTAATAAGATGCACTAATTATGATAAACGACACAATATGATATTTTTACCAAGATGCCTTAACGTGAAATATTCGACTAGTGCTACTACATGATCAATTGATCAGATATCATACCATGATATACACTAAAGTAGAAATATGGGTTCTAAGACCCGATGGATATTTCAACCCCAAAACCTCAAGGCCAGGAATAGATAGGCTAAGCCTAGGACGTGCATTCCAAGAAATCGATTAAGACAATCTACAGTCCAGGTGGGCTTTACTCTACTCAAAAATGAAATGCTATTGAAATATTTATTTACGATGCTTATTTCAACTGTTGATAAAATTTTTTACAAGATTACCTGCCAAAAATGTTTACGTTTTGTGTATTGTATCCTATCCATGAGAATGATATGAATGTTGTTTGGGTCGCTCCCAACTTATGAATGAAATCGATATCGGATCCTATGCCGGAAGGCCTATACCTGGCTAGGATTAACGTGTACACTAAGGTGACTGTGTGCTGTAAGGATAATTCACGGCCGGTCACGGCGTCGTAGAGGGAGGCCTCCTTCACGACGTTCGACTATGATGTTATGATGAAAGGATGTTAAGGGATATGGATCATACACACTAGAAAAATGCCTGGCCAGGCGATGATTTTGAAAAATGATGAAAATATTTTAGTAAGCACAAGGCATTTCAACTAAAACCCTTGTGTCTTACCATGATGTGGCAGTGTAATCTACAAATGATAAAATATTTTTGGCATGAGTCCACTGAGTGCATTCTTGTACTCAGCCCTGCATGTTTGTTTTTAAATGTGCAGATTGAGCTGATGATGGATGGAGCAGTGTTGAGCAATATGAAATGTTGTCGCTGAAGAGTTTATACCTTGATAGTACATCGTCATATGTACATATCACATGTCTTCCGCTGCAAGAACTTAAGTTATGTACTAAAGTCAAAGAACATACTTGTCATTTGTATTACGGTTTATTGTTAAAGAGTGTCTCCCAGTTTATTTATCCTGTTTAGAGTTACAATCCCTACTAAATCGTACTTAGGATTTAGGGGCTGTCACATATGGACTCCTATCGAGATGCTCTTTAACATTGTAAACTTTTCAAATCCATCCTTGTCATATCCATTTGGTCCTATTTAACACCGTTTTCTATAAAACATCGAAACAAACCAAATAAGTCTGAATCGATAAATACTAATCAAAACAACGGCATAAATAGGACAAACCAAGGGAAAAGGCATGCATAAAAATATAAAGAATAAGCACAAAATCATACTAAACATTAGTTCAAAGCTACCTCCAAAATTCTGGCTGAAGCAATCAGCACAACATGCTACACCGAGAATTGATCATTTCTTACTCAGATGCATGGGAAAACAACGTACGAAGTATGGAATAACATGAAGACTCTATCTATCACTTTCATACTTTTGGTAGTGTATGTTACATCCACAACAATGACAAAGTGCAGTTAAAAACTTTTGATAGCAAAGCTGAACAAGAAATTTTCCTTGGATATTCTTCAGCTGAAGAATCTAACAAAGCCTACAGAGTTTTTAGCAAGAAATCCTTAATTTTGGAAGTAACACCTCATGTTGTTTTTAATGAATCTGCTACTGAGTTAAGGAATCAGGTTAACTTGGAAGCTGAATCATCCTCCCATAGAAACTCCACTCTCTCCAGCCTGAAAAACGAAGTACTTATATGAGGACCAAGAGAAGAGAAAACTGAAGATGTTCAGTATGTCCATGAAAAGGAACCAGTTCAGCTGGATATTTCCCTCAGTTCAGAACCTGTCATATGTCAAGTAGGAACTGAACCAGCTGAAGGTAGGAACTGATAAATATTAGTCAGGTGACAAAGCAACCAGTCAGCAATATACACCAGCATCAAAGAATCATACTGATCCCCTTCTAACTGATCAGTTACCTATTGATCAACCTACTGTTGATCCAACCCCAGTATCAGACGAAGTTCAAAGATATCGAAGATGGGTTGAAGATCGCCTAACTAACAACATTCTTGGTGAACCTATTGATAAAGTCAGAACTCGTATCAGTGAATGACTCGACTAAAGTACCAGAAAACTGACCAGCACATAATCAACATTGTTCAGTTGTTTCTACTTTTAAGTGGAACCAAAGGATGTTCTCTAAGCTCTCAACGATGTCAGCTAGACTAATACCATGCACGCAGAACTGAATGAGTTCTTAAGGATTGTAGTATGGGAACTGGTGGAGAGACTAGACAATCATAAAGTCATAGGTCTGAAGGATGAAAATGGTTATGTCATCAAGAACAAAGCAAGACTAGTGTCCAAATGGTACAACCAAGAAAAATTAATTGAGTACAATGAAACATTTTCCCTAGTTGTAAGATTGGAAGCTATTAGCCTATTCTTAACCTATGTTGCACACAAGGGATTCAAAGTCTATCAAATGGATGTGAATTGTGTGTTTCTGAATGACATCCTGACTGATGGAGTGTATGAGAACAACCTTCTGGTTTTAAGACTGAAGATTCTAACAAGGTCTACAAACTGAAGAAAGTCCTCTGTGGACTCAAACAAGCTCCCAAAGCTTGGTACGATATTTTTTCATTGTACTTGGAAGAAAAGAGGTTCAAGAAAGGCTTGATAGATATGACATTATTCACTCTCAATGATGGTGATGATATTCTCATGGTCTAGATCTACATTAATAATATTATATTTGGATAAAAGTCTAAGAAATTATGCAAGATGTTTATTGATGTTATGATTGACAAATTTTAAATGTCCATGATAGGAGAGATGAACTTCTTCCAAGGACTAAAAGTGAAGCAATCAACATAAGGCATCTTCATATGTCAAACAAAATATACTAAGGAGCGGATAAGCAAATTCGTAGTTCAGCAAGCAAAGGTCGTGAAGATTTCGATCAATACAAACTGGAAGGTGAAACCAGGCACTAAAGGCAAGCCAGTGGATAAATCAAGTATCAAGGAATCATTGGATCGATTCTCTACTTTACTACCAACAAACCGACATATATGCAGTATGAGTATGTGCAAGATATCAAGCTGATCCAAAAGAGGCTCACCAGGAGGTAGTAAAGAGGATGCTAAGATATCTTAAAGGCATACCTAACATGGGTTTGTGGTATCCTACTAATGATAATTTTGAGCTTTCAGGTTACTCTGACTCTGATTTTACAGGTTGCAGGTTAGACAGAAAATTAACTTCAGGGACATGTCAACTTCTTGGAAGCAAATTGGTTCTCCAAAAATAGACTTTAGTTGCAACGTCCACAACTGAAGCTAAATATATTGTAGTCGTGAGCAGTTGTTCTCAAATACTCTGGCTAAAGCAACAACTGAGAGATTATGAAGTTGCAACGAGTAAAATACCCATCCAACACCATATCAAATCACCTCAACCTAGTCCTACATACTAGATACAAGCACGTTTATATCCGATATCATTTCATTCGCGATCACATCGAGAAGAAGGGCATCATTATTGAGAAAATTTACACTGATATTCAACGTGCTGATATACTTTCAAAGCCACTTGCTAAAGATAGATTCAACATGTTGTGTAGAAAGTTAGGACTGTTGAACCCAGAGGAGTAAAAAACTGAAGCTGATGAGAGAAAAACTGATCAAGGACAACATATTAATTCCAGACGAAATTCATGTTCATAAGTCCAACTGACAGACATCAACCGACCAACTATCAGTATTATTGATTCAATAAGGAATCTATATTGATAGGTAAAACTAATCATTCAAACTGATTAGTTAAACCAATAGGTCAAACTGACGAGTCGTGCTGACGGATACGAATTGACAATACTGATCAACTCTTAGTATCCGTACAAACTGGTATCTGTATCAGTACCACTTGATGTCGGTACCATCGACTAGACTGATGAGTTATCAAATGACTACTATGTTAAGCTGACTAGTAAGTATACTGATTATCATACTGATAATGCATATTGATGATCATACTGAAATCAACATCTGACTAATGTATTAAACACTTGGAATTTATTTCGATTCATTTATGTTTAATGATTTGAATTAATTCCTTTAGAAGTTATCTCACATGTGTGCATGATATAACCTTGTATTTAATGTCATGTCATAAAAAGATTGCAAAAGTGAAAAAGTTAATTCACTTTTTATCATACCAAGATGCGCGTAGAAGGTCAAACGTTTATTCCTCAAATGACACGCATGTGAACAATGATAATTACTGGCCTATTAAAATTCTTTCCATAATTGATCATCATTTTCACATGTTTAACTCTGAAACCACAATTTTTATGCATTCAAACTACCTTTAAGCTTTATACTCTGTATTTTTTCAAAATCCTTACATATTTCATTAAATGGTACCCAAACTTCAGAAAAATAAAGTTGCACTCACAGAACCACAAATAAACCATGATCTAACCGTCTCTTTTTCAGAAATCTCAAATGAGGATGTTGTTGGATTTGTATACCGAAAGCGTTTGGTTGAGCTTGTATACAATGTTTCGTTACCACTATTACAATCTCCTATCCGAATCAATACTTGATTGCATATATCCGTGTCCCCTTATCTCATATATAAGTTAGATCATACGGTGTAGAAGATCACGTAAGTCCGTATGATTGGTCGCTTAATGAGATATAAAAGTTTCACACCGAGACAACTTGAGGACGAGTTGTCGGATAGCATGCGGTATAGATAAGAAGTGACTTGACTTGGTTACTTGTATGCCGGTACGATGCTCGACGTATTGAAGGATCACAGTGAGATGTGTTCTTCTATCCGACCGTCGTGAAGAACCAAGATCTCGGTGACTTACGATGATCTAAACCTCGATAAGGTATTAGGTGAGTATGAGTTGTTGACCATCACTGACTTGTTATGGGTGAGGTTATATGTTCTAACCCAAGATTCTCCGCATCTTGGGTGGTGGCGATCTTGTATGTCACGCTAGTTATTTGTATCGAGTCACCGTATCCGCTAGGATGATGACGCCCCTTAAGGAGCTCAAAGGTTTATTGTACTAAACCCCGCAGTTGAGTTAGCTCAAGTACAATAATAAGGTTGAGTGGTACCGCTTAAGGAATTAAAGATATTAATTGTTTTAAGAAGTCGATTGCTATAAATAATTAATGGACGCTCGATATCTTAAATACGGGATTCAGAATGTCTAAGTGCAAGCCCGACTCAACTTCGGTAATAAAGGGTAAGTCAAGATTTATTCTCTAGTGGCATGAATAAATGTTTATAAATTAATTTATGTTCGGTGAACATAAGATAATTAATTTATTTGAGGCCCATCTTTATTCCTTGATTTAATCTCTGGGTGGCCCATCCAGCCCATAGCTTCAATGAAATCGCGCCCTATATGCTCTCTAAGGATAGATTTTATTCTCTTTATCCTATAAGGATATTATTATATTTATGGGATATGCATGGATCCTTTCCTTATGGGATTATGGTAATGCATTACAAATATAAGGTAAGAGATAAAGTTAGGTTAATCCTTAATTATCCACAAGCATATTTTCGAGAATCTCATAGTTCTCTTGAGAGGATTTTTCAAAAATGTGTGAGAGAAAGAGGGTGATTTTTCAAGCATTCTCCAAAGATCGCCCTCACCGCGTTGGAGATTGGGCAACCGGATACATCCGGAAGGTCAAAGCACGAGTCCGATCCGCTCGATCCATTCATCTCGCTCCACCGACCTCTTCGTATCCAAAGGTAAACACGAGAAAACCCTACGTGTTGCAATTAATTAAATAGACGCATGCTAGGAATATAATCAATGTATGGTGAATTAAATATTCAAGATAGATCCTCGGGCGAGGCTGACATATGTCATCCATACAATTGGTATCGAGCATGGGATCGTAATCTTCGCTCTGTTGGATTAATTCACGCTCGATTATTACGCGCGCTTTATTAATTGTTGGATCCGTTGTTCATCGTGGCTCGTTTTTTTTTGTTGGTTTTGTTTTTCACCACGAAAATCCGTGGTTAGATTAGATTTATTATTCGTAAATCTTATCCGTAAAAGAAGAACGAAGACGAAAGCACGAAGACGACACGACGGAAAATCGACGGGTGTCCCCGACGGTTTCGCGGCCGAGCCCGTGGTCGCGCGGACGATCGCGGGGCGGGCGGACATGGGCAAAGCGGACGGCGACCGGCGGGCACGGCAGCGGCCTTCGGCGGCGCCCGACGCGCCTCGGTAGTTGGCGCCAAGATCGCGGCGAGGCGTGCGGCATGCGCACGGGCGACGCAGGCGCGCGACTTTCGATGGGAGCCCCGCGCGCGCCGGCGGTGCGCATGGAAACCTCGTGAGTGGCCGAGACCACTCGGCAGCAATGCGACGGGTCGCTGGCAACGACGGGAGCAGCCGAGCTCGGCAACGGCGCGCTCGGCGGGTTGCGCCGCCGCGATCGCGAAGCGAGCCCACGAGACAGCACGCGACGAGACACGCGACGGGGCACGCGAGCGTGTTCAAGCGGTCTTGGGCGACCCGGCTCGCGACTTTCGACTGACGTCCCGGTGGCGCCGACAGCGTACTTGAAAGCGGCGCCGGCAGCCGCAGCAGAGCTCCTCGGCGCCGGCGGCACAAGATAGGGCGCGGATGGCTATGGGGCGCGATGGGCCGTGCCCTAGCGGCGGCCCAAGACATATTTTGGCAAACCCGCCTGCACCGATTTTCGTGCCCGCACCGTTTTCCATCCCGATTCCAGATTTTATTTCGATCCGCCTGTTCCACCGATCCGCCCAAATCCGCTTTTGATGAATCCGTCCGCGCCCGCACGCGAGGCCTGTTTTTCAAGTTTATTTCGTACTTTGCAATTTCTATGTAATAGTTTAGGCAGAAAGTGCGTGTTTCACGAGTGGGCTACGATGAACGCGTTTATTTTTTATCGCTCATTGCATGTCGTGGATGTTTAAATAATGCAAGAGCATGCTATGTATGTTTAAATTACGTTGACAAACCTTTAAGTGTTTTACGAAGTGCGCATAGTAAGCATGCTAGGTTTATCGCGCTTATCAAGCATATTTTAGAATTTGCGAGCATGTTTTACATGTCGAGTTCTATAGAAAAGCATGCTAGCTTTCGTGATCCGCATGGACAAACCTTTTGAATAAAAAGACTAAGCAAGCAACCCGACAAATTAATTTTTCAAATTAAATGTCAAGACCTCCACTTTTGATCTCTAAACAAAGTGAGACGATTGTGAGTAAACGCCCACCGCGTGGCTTGCTTGCACTGCTTATCATAAGTTTGTTAGATGAGATTTCTAAATAAAATATTTTAAATCTATTGAGAAGTGGGAGTTTCATGTAAACGCCCACACGCGTGCTTGCATGTGCGATTTTCATAAGTTCTCTAGAGATAGATATAAAATAAGATAACAAAAGAATTTGAATTGGAAGCGGTATGGTCCGAGTGAGTATGCCAATTCTAAGAATTCATTTTCTCGTTAAAATGTGGTCATTGCTTAGACATCACCGAGTACAACTTCCCGCCAAGTCCCTTCGCGATAGTGATGTGGTCTAGTAAGGTCCAATCGTTAATTTCATTTGTCATAAGGATAAGTCGACATGGATTGAAATTAAACCACTAAAAGGTATATTTTAGTGCGGTCGGGGTTCGTGTGTAAACGCCCACACGCGTGGCTTGCATGTGGGATTCCTTGGCGATTGGAGGTTTCAATTAATATTGTTTTATCAAAAGGTTACAATATTATTGTTACTTAATTATGTGCGATCGTATGCTTATGTGTTTTTCATTATCGCTTCGTATATGTCTCTTACAATCGATTATCAATATGCTCGCACAAAATCCTTATCCGTCCAAATTTTATCGAGTGGAAACGAAACATGGAATATGTTCTTATCGTCAAGAACACATGTTTGTTCTCACTACTCCTAAACCCGATGCCCCACCGACGATCGACTAATGAGCAGCAGAGTCAAGGACTTTGGAATAAGTCAAACAATATGGCTAAATGCTATATGATGACTACTATGTCTAAAGGCTTGCAGCTACAACATCAGCCGATGGTAGACGCGACTGATATTTGGTCAAGTCTCGAGAGTAAGTTTGGGCAATCGGATCGGACAGTCCGCTTCCACACAATGAGAGAAATCTTGGCGTGTAAGATAGAAGAAGGAAGTTCGGTCCATGAACATGTCTCTCACATGACTCATCTCATGGATAGTCTTGATCGGTTGGGAGGAGGTATTGACGGCGGCCAAGGTCGATATCATCCTCAATACACCGCCCAAGTCTTTTGAGAACGGCGTGAATGCGATCATGAGCAAGACCGAGTTTACACTTAGTCGATGTTTAATGATCTCGTTGTGCGGAAGGAGTTATGGGAAAAGGAGCACATGCTCTTGCTACCACATATAAGGGCCCAAATTTTTCGTTGCAAAATGGAAAAAGAAAAAGGGGTACCAAAGGTGGAAGAGGCAAGACAAATAGTGGGAGTAATGGGAACAAGAACGTGGTTGCCACCGGAGGCTTGAAGAAGCCAAAGGAGAAGGGCAAGTGCTTCAAGTGCGGTAAGACTGGGCATTGGAAGGCCAAGTGCCCTATGCTCAAGGCTCAAGGTACGCCGTTTGATTTAGTAATGGAAACATGTTTAGCGACTTGTTCTACCCATTCTTGGGTAGTAGATACGCGCAACCGATCATGTTTGTTACACCTTGCGAGGGTTCCCGCGACAAGGGAGCTGCTTTGATGGCGAGATAACGATTCCATGGGCAACGCGCGAAAGTCGAGGCGCTTGCGAGTTGGAGATGTTTCTTTATGTTTTGGGACAACAGCTTTAGTTTTGAAAGACGCTTTATATGTGCCGGATTTTCATGAACCTTGTTTCGCTTTCAAATTATTTACTCATGGATATTACATTATTTTTGATAGTGGTGTTTCTATCATAAGAAATGACGGTTATCTCGTGGTTGGCACTTTATATAATTCGCTTTATACTATTTCGCAAAACATAATACCTATAACTATGTTGATCTTCATCAAACCCCTAAAAGAGAAAGTTTTCTTCAAGAAGATGACACTACTTTCTCTGGTATCTTAGATTAGGTCACATCAATCTAAATAGGATCCAAAGACCGGCTAAGAATAGGCGCTGGGTAATCTCACGGTTACATCTGGTTCCCGATCTGCGAATCTCGTATAGAAGGTAAGATGTCGACTGACCCTTCAAAGCGAAGGGTTATAGAGCCAAAGAAATGTTAGAGCTAGTCCATTTCCACTGTGTGGACCAATGTCCACACAAGCTCGTGGAGGGTACGCAGTATTTTGTCACTTTCATCGACGACACTCAAGGTGCGGATACATATACTTGCTTCATCAGTAAGTCTCAATGCTTTGAGAAATTCAAAGACTTTAAAGGCGGAAGTGGAGACGAAGCTTGGTAAAGTATCAAGTCATCTGCTCGATCGCGGTGGCGAATACCTCAAGAACGAGTTTATGGACTATCTAGTGAAGTGTGGGATTACCTCCCAACAAGATTTCACCGGCACACCACACAAAATGGTGTGTCGAGCGAAGAAATAGGACTCTTTAGAAATGGTTAGATCTATGATGAGTTATGCTACATCGCTTATTTCGTTACGGGGTATGCCTTAGAAACAATGCATACTTGCTAAATCTAGTACCATCCAAGTCACCAAAAGACCCCTTTCGAGTTGTGGTTTGGGTGCAAGCCCGGTTTAAGCCACATAAGGATATGGGCGATCCGGCACATGTGTCTTTGAACAAGAAGGCGACAAGTTGGAGGCTAGATCCGACGCAAGGTCGTTTATCGCTATCCTAGAGGAACGAAGGTGGTTTATTCTATAGTCCCAAGGATCAAGGTCATTATTAGCACTAATGCTCGATTCTTAGAAGAGGACTACATGAAAAATCATAAACCAAAGTTGAAATCATTCTTCAAGAATTAGAAGATGATCGATTCCACCACCGACAGGCCAAAGGTACGAGATGTCGAGTCTAGTGGGAGGATCGACACCAGATACTTCAAGAAATTGAAGTGGGTCGAGTTCCACCGAGATACCGACTGCAAGTGGTACCGCCAAACAAGTTGTGCAAGATGAGAACCACAAGTATCTCGCACCCACCGTTGCCATTGTGCTGTAGAACCTCGTCAGTGGGAGGGTTGTTCGTCAACCCGAGAGATTTATGTTCGTGGGTGAATCTTGATTTAGTCCTGTGAGACGAACATGCAATAATCGACCCATGGACATACAAGGAGGCGATACAAGATATTGATGCAAGATCATGGCACACCGCTATGGACTTAGAAATGGAGTCCATAACGACTATGGATGTATATGAAAGACACCTCTACCGATGGCAAGGATGCCATAGGTAGTAAGTGGATATACAAGAGAAAGAGAGATTCCGATGGAGAGGTTTCGCTTTTATACCGTGCTTGTGCGAAAGGGTACACTCAAATTGAGGGCATCGATTTCGATGAGACCTTTTCACCAGTAGCAATGCTCAAGTCCATCGTAATTCTTCCGCCATAGCAGCCCACTTGAACCCAGAGGTTTGGCAATGGATGTTAAAACCGCTTAAACGGTTATCTTGAGGAAGGTAGAGACATCTATATGCAAAGAACACGAAGGTTATGTGGTAAAGGTGAAGAGCATCTAGTATGGAAGCTTAAGAAGTCCATTTATGGACTTAAGCAGCCTCCCGATCATGGAACTTACGCTTTGACGAGGTGGTAAAGTCCTATGGATTTACCCAGTTGCTCAGCGAGAGTTGTGTGTATCGTTAGATGTCAACGGTGATGTGGTATTTCTTGCACTTTATGTAGACGACATTCTTCTAGTTGGCAACAACGTGAAGTCATATCGACGTAAAGAGTTGGTTATCCGATCGTTTCAAATGAAAGACTTAGGAGATGCAGCTGCGTACATTCTTGGGATCAAGGTTTACCGAGATCGCAAGAAGAAAATTGTGAGCTTATCTCAGCGCCTTACATCGATCTCGTGATTACTCGCTTTAGTATGCAGACCGCCAAGAAAGGATTGCTACCTCTCGGACATGGCGTTCCTTTATTCAAGACGCATCACCTATGACCGCAAAGGAGATAGAGAAATGAGACAAGTTCCTTACGCCTCCGTAGGAAGTCTCATGTACGCAATGCTATGCACGAGCCCGATATACGCTATGCGGTAGGCATAGTAGCTAGATATCGCCTAACTCGACAAGCTCATTGGACCGCAAGAAGCATATACTCAAGTACCTGAAAAGGACTCGAGATTATAAGCTAGTTTACCATGCAGATAGTCTAATGCCTTTGGGTTATACAGACTCGGATTTCCAAGCTGACCGTGATGAGAAAAAGTCAACCTCAGGCTATGTGTTTACCTTGGGAGGTGGAGCCGTATCCTAACGGAGTGCAAAGCGGCGATGCATTGCGGACTCTACCATGGAAGCCGAATATGTAGCCGCCTTGAGGCTTCTAAGGAGGCAGATGGTTCAAGAACTACTCATGGATCTAGGTGTGGTACTGGTTTGCCCAAGAGTATCATAGTTTATCGTGATAACTCGTGCGATGTGCAAACTCGAAGGAACCACGGACCCACAAGCGACCAAACACATAGAGAGAAAGTACCATGTCATACGAGAAATCGTTAGACGAGGTGACGTGCTGATTGAAAAGATTGATACGACGGAAAATCTAGCGGATCCATTCACGAACAACTGCGCCGCAAAAGTCTACGATGGACACGTTAGAGGACTCGATTATGCTTGATGGCACCCACTTAGAAAGTAAACTTTTGTATAAGTGGGAGAACCAAAGTGATGGTTGTTTGTAATAGCTAGTAGATAGACACATTGTATACTAAAAGTTTGCTTTAGTATAAGTGGGAGATTGTCGATTTGTATCTTGAAAGCGGTTTGGTTGAGCTTGTATATAATGTTTCTTGTTACCACTATTACAATCTCCTATCCGAATCAATACTTGATCGCATATATCCGTGTCCCCTTATCTCATATATAAGTTAGATAATACGATGTGTAGAAGATCACGTAAGTCCGTATGATTGGTCGAGCTTAATGAGATATAAAAGTTTCACACCGAGACAACTTGAGGACGAGTTGTCAGTATAGTCATGTATAGATAAGAAGTGACTTGACTTGGTTACTTGTCTATGCCGGCACGCCTCGACGTATCAAGGATCACAATGAGATGTGTTCTTCTATCGACCGTCGTGAAGAACCAAGATCTCGGTGACTTACGACGATCTAAACCTCGATAAGGTATTAGGTGAGTATGAGTTGTCGACCATCACTTTGACTTGTTATGGGTGAGGTTATATGTTCTAACCCAAGATTCTCCGCATCTTGGGTGGTGGCGTCTCAGATGTCACGCTAGTTATTTGTATCGAGTCACCGTATCCGCTAGGATTATGACGCCCCTTAAGGAGCTCAAAGGTTTATTGTACTAAACCTGCAGGTTGAGTTAGCTCAAGTACAATAATAAGGTTGAGTGGTGCGCTTAAGGAATTAAAGATATTAATTGTTTCAAGCAATGATTGCTCTAAATAATTAATGGACGCTCGATATCTTAAATACGGGATTCAGAATGTCTAAGTGCAAGCCCGACTCAACTTCGGTAATAAAGGGGTAAGTCAAGATTTATTCTCTAGTGGCATGAATAAATGTTTATAAATTAATTTATGTTAAAATTTGAACATAAGATAATTAATTTATTTGAGGCCCATCTTTATTCCTTGCATTTGATCCCTGGTCGGCCCATCCGTGAACTGTAGCTTCAATGAAATCGCGCCCCTATATGCTCTCTAAGGATAGATTTTATTCTCTTTATCCTATAAGGATATTATTATATTTACGGATATGCATGGATCCTTTCCTTATGGGATTATGGTAATGCATTATAAATATAAGGTAAGAGATAAAGTCTAGGTTAATCCTTAATTATCCACAAGCATATTTTCAAGAATCTCATAGTTCTCTTGAGAGGATTTTTCAAAATGTGTGTGAGAAAGAGGGTGATTTTCCAAGCATTCTCCAAAGATCGCCCTCACTCGGCGTTGGAGATTGGGCAACCGGATCTGATCCGGAAGGTCAAAGCACGAGTCCGATCCGTTCGATCCATTCATCTCGTTCCATCGACCTCTTCAGATCCAAAGGTAAACACGAGAAAACCCCTACGTGTTGCAATTAATTAAATAGACGCATGCTAGGAATATAATCAATGTATGGTGAATTAAATATCCAAGATAGATCCTCTGGGCGAGGGCTAGACATATGTCATCCCTACAGATGCCCTCGAGGTCCTCAACATCCAAAGGAACTAGGGGTGGAAACAAATCTTGAATCACCAGCCCCAATTCTATATCGACGAACATGTGGTAGAGCTCAACAGCTTTTGGCCACTGTCACTATGGAAACCAGAGGAAAGCCTATATCCACCTACCATCAGTTCGATATTGTTTTCATCAAGACCGTCTGTAGGGTCTTCAAGCTAACTCATAGGGGTGAGCTCCTCTACACAGAGTTTGATCTTTTTTTGTTGAGGATGTGATGAGAATGATGATGGAAAACAACGTCCCCATTGCTCCTACACTGAAGAGAGCTTGGTTTCTACCCAAGTTCAAGTTGATGATCAACATCCTTCACAGATGCTATTTTGGGCTACTTGGATCATTCGTCAAGTATCAACAAACCAGCGATGCTGTTGGCTAGTCTCGCTTCAGACAAAGAGATCAATTGGGAGAGATCATTCATCACCCACTTGCTGGCAGACCAGAAAGTCATTATGAGGGAAACCATTTTAAAATTGAGATGAAACGTGTCTTTCATTATCCTAGAAGCGCTGAAAGGATAGAATGTCTCATGGTACAATTATACGTACTTACCATCGAAGAACTGAATGATGTAATCAGACGAGTTGGTGCTGCACCACATGGGATTGAAGATCCCAGTCCCTAAAGTGACGAAGGGCATAACTATTTAGAAAGAAAGATGAAGAGGACAAAAAGACCAGTCCCTGTTGGTAAAGGGAAGAAGGTGATAGATGAGAAGGCAGCAGAATCTGAAGAAGATGAAGACTCCCCAGAGCAATCTTCACTGAAGAAACGGAGAAGAATTATTATTGAGATTGTCAGGATGCTGCTCTTCGATGAGCTAGAGCCAGAACCTGAAGCCTCACCAACCCACTTCTGTACCCACACCTCAGTCTATACCTCATCAGCATCGACATTCCCAGAGCAACTGCTTCTCCCCAGCATATTCCTAAGCCCCCAGCTCACGAAAACTCACCATCACCCCAGGATGACATCCCTCAGTCTCAGTCTGAGGTTTTCCCAACTAATAATCCCTCAGCCTCACCACCTTAACCAATATCTTCTACCCACTCTACTGAATCCTTCAAATGGTTGATAGAGATCAGCCCCAGAATCCGACTAGCCTCTTGTATGACTCTCCTAAAAAACTCCTTTACCCAAAAGACCATTTTTTTTGCTGAAAAATTCACTCATTCTCCACAACATGCCTAATGTCTTGGCTCAGACTGCTCGTCTCCACGTTTTTCTCCAAGTTAAGATGATGTATTTTATCAGCTCATCGATCTTATCATTATGAAGTCATGGGAGAAGTATTATGAAGATGAAGTGGAACTCAAGAACCTCTACGACATCTCAAGCCTTTGGACAACAATATGAACCTTCGAGTCTATTGTCCAAGGATTGATTGACGATGCAGTTCTTAAGAGTGCTGTCGTATAAATGATTGTTGTTGCTGAGAGAAGAGAGGCAGCTGCTGAAACTCTGGAAGTAGCAGCTGATTAGGATGAAGTACTGGTGGAGAGAACAGTAACTGAAGTGCTAGTTCCAGTTGGTGCTGATACGAACCAAGCGAGTCCATCAGGTACTGCCAACCAGTAGGAGGAAAAATTCACGCCTCCCCAACTGATACATCTTTTGGCATCAATGTTCCATTCACACAGATTTTCACTCCACAACATTGGAGCAATCTCAGTTTACATCTGAAGCCATGCTATACAGGAATGATGGCCAAGCTGGAAGAAGAACTGGCCAAGATTGCTGAATACACTATAGGAAAATCTTATTTTACCCTCTTTCCGAGGATCTATCTTGGATGTTTAATCCACCATACATTGATTATATTCCTAGCTTGCACCTATATAATTAATTGCAACACATAGGTGTTTACACGTGTTTACCTATGAATTTCTAGGAAATCTGATCAATTGCGGACTCTAGCTTTGATCTTCCGGACTGCATCCCGGATGTCTATTCTCCAATACTGAGTGAGAGCAACCTATGGAGAATACTGCAAAATTTCATCTCCTACTTTGTTCTATGTGATTTTCGAAAATCACAACAATGATAGGATAAATTTCTGATTTTCTCTTACCTTGTATTTATAATGTATTCCTAGAATCCGATTTAGATATGATCCTTGCATATCTAATAAATAAAATAATTATCTTCATATCCCTGAAGATAAATCATATCTAGAATAATTATATCTTGATATCTAATAATATCAGATAATATCTATCTATAATACATCTCCAGAACAGAGTCCCAGGGGACTCTTCATAGGAGAGACGAAAATTTGCCTGTTCCAGGCCTTGATGGGAAAACTCAGGGATCAAATGCAAGGAATAAAGATGGGTAAAAAATGAATTAATTATCTTATGTTCAGCCTATGGGAAAATCTTGTTTTAACCATCTCCCGATGATCTATCTTGGATGTTTAATTCACCATACATTGATAGCATGCACCTATATAATTAATTGCAACATGTTGGTGTTTTCTGGTGTTTACCTGCGAATTTATCGAAGAAAGAGGAGGATCAAGACTCGTGCTTTGATCTTCTGGACTGTATCTCGTTTGCGAAAACTCCAATGCTGCGTGAGAGCAATCTAAGGAGAGTACTGTAAAAATTCGTCTTCTTCCTCACATTGTAATTTTCGAGAATCATATTAGGATACCTCTAATTTTCTCTCACCTTGTATTTATAATGCAATCCTAGAATCCTAATAGGATAGGATATATGCATATTTAATAAATACAATCTTATCTTTAAAGATATACCATATCAAGAATAATATCCTTTGATATCTAATGATATAATCTATCTAGATATAGAAGAATTATAACATAGTCCCAGTGGGACTCCACTATATGAGGGATGCATTCTTTCAGTAGCGCAGGCCTTGATGGGCCAGCCCATGGATCAAATATAAGGAATAAAGATGGGCCTAAAATGAATTAATTATCTTATTTCAGCCCAGAACATAAATTAATTCATAAACATTCACTCATGCCACTAGAGAATAAATGCTGATTTACCCCTTTATTTTCGAAGTTGAGTCGGGCTTGCACTTAAACTTCACGAATCCCCGTATTTAAGATTTCGCACGTCCATTAATTATTTATTGTGTACTAACTGCTTAAAATAATTAATCTCTTTAATTTCTTAAGTAGTACTACTCAACCTTATTATTGTACTTGAGAAAACTCAACCTGCAGAGTTTAGTACAATAAACCTTTTTAACTCTTTGAGGGGACGTCATCATCTTAAACGGATATGGTGACTCGATATAGGTACTAGCATGACATACAAGCACTGCCATCACACAATTTGCGGAGAATATTGGGTTATCTCATGTAACCCTCACCTATAACACGTCAAAGTGATGGTCAACAACTAATACTTACCTAAAACCTTATCGAACTTTAGATCAATGTAAAGTCACCGAGATCTAGGTTCTTCATGACGGTCAAATAGAAAAACTCATCTCACTGTGATGCATCAATAAGTCAGAGACGTACCAGTATAGACAAACAACAAAGTCAAATCACTTCTTATCTATACCGCAGCCTATACCGACAACTCGTCCTCAAGTTTTCTTAGTTGTGATCATTTTTATACCTCATTAAGTTTAACCAACCATACAGACTTCTGTGATCATCTACACACTGTATGATCGAATTTATAATGAGATAAATGGACATACATATGCAATCAAGTAAACACTTCAGATAGAAGATTGTAATGTTGGTAACAGGCAACATTGTATACAAGCTCAACCAAACTGCTTCCAGTATACAAATCAAACATCTCCCACTTATACTAAATCAAACTTTTAGTATACAATGTGTCTCTTGTTGGGAAATCTGATTTTAGCCCTCTCCCGAGGATCTATCTTGGATGTTTAATTCACCATACATTGATTATATAGCTAGCATGCACCTATATAATTAATTACAACATGTTGGTGTTTTCTCGTGTTCATATGTGAATTTGTCGGACAAAAGGATGATCAAGACTCGTTCTTTGATCTTCTAGACTGTATCCCGTTTGCCAAAACTTTAATGCTGAGTGAGAGCAATCTATGGAGAGTACTGCAAAAAATTCGCATTCTTCCTCACACTTGGAAATCTCGAAAATCATAATGAGCACAATATAATTTTTGAAAATATATTAGCATTAGCATTCTCTGATTTTCTCTCACCTTATATTTATAATGCAACCCTAGAAACCTATTAGAATAAGATCTCTGCATATCTAATAAATATAATCATATTTGTTTAGATAGAGAATCGTAACAGTCGATGGGACTCTATCATGAGGCGAAATTTTCAACGACTTTGGGCCTTGATCACAAACCCGGAGATCAAATGCAAGGAATAAAGACGGGTCTGAAATAAATTAATTATCTTATGTTCAGCCCAGAACATAAATTAATTCATAAACATTTATTCATGCCACTAGAGAATTAATGTTGACTTACCCTTTTTATTTCCGAAGTTGAGTCAAGCTTACACTTAGACTTAACGAATCCCCGTATTTAAGATATTGTACGTCCATTAATTATTTATAGTGTTCTGACTGCTTAAAATAAATAAACTCTTTAATTCCTTAAGTAGTACCACTCAACCTTATTATTGTACTTGAGATAACTCAACCTGCAGGGTTTAGTACAATAAACCTTTTGAGCTCCTTAAGGGGACGTCATCATCCAAAACGGATACGGTGACTCGATACAGGTAACTAGCATGACATACAAGCACTTCCACCACCCAAGATGCGGAGAATATTGAGTTATATCATGTAACCCTCACCCATAACAAGTCAAAGTGATGGTCAACAAGTCATACTCACCTAAAACCTTATCGAGGTTTAGATCAACGTAAAGTCACCGAGATCTAGGTTCTTCACGACTGTCAGATAGAAGAACTCATCTCACTGTGATCCATCAATACGTCAGAGACTTACCAGTATAGAAAAGCAACCAAGTCAAATCACTTCTTATCTATACCGCAGCCTATACCGACAACTCGTCCTCAAGTTATGTCAGCTGTGATCCTTTTTTATATCTCATTAAGCTTGACCATCATACAGACTTCTGTGATCTTCTACACACTGTATAATCTAACTTATGTATGAGATAAAGGGACATACATATTATGCAATCAAGTAAACAATTCAGTTATGAGATTGTAATAGTGGTAATAGGAATAATTGTATACAAGCTCAACTAAAACTGCTTCCAGTATACAAATCCAACAATCTCCCACTTATACTAAAGCAAACTTTTAGTATAAAATGTGTCTCTCTACTAGCTATTACAAACAACACCATCACTTTGATTCTCACACTTCTACAAAACTTTCATTTCTAAGTAGGGGCCATCTTGCGCAATCCAAGTCCTTGAACATGCTTGTCGTAGAATTTTTGCGGCAGACTCTTCGTGAATGGGTCAACTAGGTTATCCGTAGTACCAATCTTCTTAATAAGCATGTCTCATCGTCTAACAATTTCTCGTATGACATGATACTTTCTCTATGTGTTTGGTCGCTTGTGGGTCCGTGGTTCCTTCGAGTTTCACATCGCTGAAAGTTATCACAAGACACTATGATACTCTTGGGCAAACGAGGTACCACATCTAGATCTATGAGATAGTTCTCAACCATACCGCTTCTTAGCGCCTCAAGGCGGCTACATATTCGGCTTCCATGGTAGAGTCCGCAATGCATCACCGCTTTGCACTCGCTAAGATACTGACTCATCTTCCCAAGGTAATCCGAGTCTCGAATAACCTAAAGGCATTAGACTATCTCGCTGGTAAACCAGCCTATAATCTCGAGTCCTTTTCGTGTACTTGAGTATATGCTTTACCGCAATCCAATGAACTTATCCAAGGTTAGATCGATCTCTAGCTACTATGCCTACCGTGACAGCGTATATCGTGTCTCGTACATAGCATTGCATACATGAGACTTCCTACGCGTAAGCATATGGAACTTGTCTCATTTCCTCTATCTCCTTTAAATATCATGGGTCGCCCTTAGATAAATGAACACCATATCAAGGGTAGCAACCTTCGCGCTGGATGCTAAAACAAGTAATCATAATATCAATGTAAGAGGCACGAGATAAGATTAACATTTTCCTCTTGCGATCTCGGTAAACCTTGATCCCAAGAATGTATGCGAGATCTCCTAAGTCTTTCATTTGAAACCGATCGGATAACCAACTCTTTACTCACGAAAAGCGAGATAACGCGCTACTATTCCGGCGAAGGTTATGTGTGCCACTCAATAGGGAATGAGAGACAAAAATCATGAGTGAAGCTCATGAGGCAACCGATACAGCTCATCCAGAAGCACCAAATGTACGTAGACCTTAAAGGAACTTTTAAGCGGAAGGGATGAAAAGACGTAGCCGCCAGGAACGATGTCGCTTGTCGCCAGTGAAACCGTCACACCAACGTCCGTCAGATTGTTGCAACCGCTACCAATCCCGTAATGGAAATGGGATCATATCGGTATGGATTTTGTGGTGAGTTTTCGTCACGAGAAACACCGCTTATATGGGTTGTCGCCGATAGATCGATTTAAGTCAGCCTCATTTTCACCGATCTCGGACGACGACGGTTAGATAGTTAAGCTTCAGTTTTACATCAAGGAAATCGACGGTTACATGGCATGCCGGTACACGACACGATCGTGACCCGAGGTTTACGCCAAGGTTTTGGATGAGTCGTAATCCGAGTCTGAATAACCTAAAGGCATTAGACTATCCGCTTGGTAAACTAGCCTATAATCTTGAGTCCTTTTCGGTGCTTGAGTATATGCTTTACCGCATGATCGATGAACTTATCAAGGTTAGGCGATCTCTAGCTACTATGCCTACCGATAGCGTATGTCGTGTCTCGTACATAGCATTGCATACATGAGACTTCCTACTGGAAGCATATGGAACTTGTCTCATTTCCTCTATCTCTCCTCTGCGATCATGGGTGTTCGCTTCTTGAGATAAATGAACACCATGTCTCAAGGGTAGCAATCTTCTTGGCGATCTGGATGCTAAAACAAGTAATCATAATATCAATGTAAGAGGCACGAGATAAGATTAACATTTTCCTCTTGCGATCTCGTAAACCTTGATCCCGAGAATGTATCGCGTCTCCTAAGTCTTTCGTTTGAAACCGATCGGATAACGACTCTTTCGTCGATATGACTCACGTTATTGCCAAGTAGAAGTATTTCATCTCGTAAAGTCAAGAAATACCACATCACCGTTGACATCAAGCGATACACACAACTCTCGCTAGGCAGCTGGGTGAGTCCATGGGACTTTACCACCTCGTCAGCGTAAGTTCCATGATCGAGGAAGCTTGCTTAAGTCCGTAAATGGACTTTAAGCTTCCATACTAGATCTCTTCACACCCACCACATAACCTTGGTGGTGCATATAGATGTCTCTACCTTCTTGAGGTAACCGTTTAGAAAATTGGTTTCACGTCCATTTGCCGAACCTCGAGGTTCGGTGTTGCTATGGCGGAAGAATTACGATGGACTTGAGCATTGCTACTGACGAAAGGTCTCATCGAAATCGATGCCCTCAATCCGAGTGTAACCTTCGCCACAAGCTTGGCTTTAAAAGCGAAACCTCTCCATTTGAATCTCTTTTCCTCTTATACCCACTTACTACCTATGGCTTCATTGCCATCTGGTAGAGGTGTTTTCTCGTATATATCCATAGTTGTTATGGACTCGATTTCTAAGTCCATAGCGTGTGCCATGATCTTGCATCTATGTCTCAGTATCGCCATCTTGTATGTCCATGGGTCGATTACACCTGCTCGTTTCACAGGACTAAACCGAAGATTCACCTACGAACATAAATCGCTAGGGTTGACGAACAACCTCCACTACTGATGAGCGCTGCGGCACAATGGCGGCGGTGGGTGCGAGAACACGTGGTTCTCTACTTGCACAGCTTGTTGGGTAGGTGCCACTTGTACGGTCGTTATCTCCAGTGGAACTTGACCCACTTCAACTTCTTGAAGTGTCTGTTGTAGATCCGTCCCACTAGACACAACATCTCATACCTTTGGCCTAATCGGTGGTGGAATACGATCATCTTCTGATTCCTGATGTATGATTTCAACTTTGGATTTGTAGTTTTTCATGTAGTCCTCTTCTAAGAATCGCGCGTTAGTGCTAATAACGACATTCTGATCCTTAGGACTATAGAAATAACCACATTTCGTTCCTCTAGGATAACCAATAAATAGCCTTGGTTTAGATCTAGCCTCCAACTTGTCAGCTTTCTTGTTCGTACGTATCTTTGGACGCCCCATATCCTTATATGGCTTAAACTGAGCTTGCGCCAAACCTTAGCGGAAGGGGTCTTATCGAATGACTTGGACGGTACTAGATTGAGAAAATATGCCATTGTTTCTAAGGCATACCCAGAATAAAATAGGCAATGTTGCATAACTCATCATTGATCTAACCATTTCTAAGATAGTCACATTCTTGGCTCGACACACCATTTTGCTATGGTGTGCCTTGTAGTGGTGGGATGTAATCCCTGCCGCACCAAATAGTCCATGAAATCGTTCTTGAGGTATTCGCCACACGGCGATCGGACCCATGATGACTTGATACTTACCAGCTTCGTCTCCACTTCCACCTTAAATTCTTTAAATTTCTCAAAGCATTCGAGACTTGTGGTGAAAGCAGTATCGTGATCCGTACCTTGAGTAATCATAAATGAAAATGACAAAATATTCGTACTCCATGGGCTTGTGGACATTGGTCCACAGTTAAAATGGACTAGCCCAACAGTTCTTTGGCTCATACCCTTTCGCTTTGAAGGGTTTGGTCGACATTCATCCTTCTAGCAGGATTCGCAGGCGGGAGCAGATGGCTGTAATTTCACCCAACGCCGTTTCTTAGCTGGGTCTTTGGATCCTATTTAGATTGATGTGACCTAATCTAAGATGCCGAAGAAATGTGGTGTCATTTAGCGAAAAACTTCATCTTCTTAAGGTTTGATGTAGATCTGACATAATTAAAGGTATTATGCTCGATGAAATAGTATAGCGAATTATATAAAGTGCCACCACGAGATAAATTAGTCATTTCTTATGATAGAAACACCACTATAAAAACAACGAATATCCATGTATAAATAGTTTGGAAACCGAAATAAGGTTTCACCGAAACTCCGGCATATATAAAACGTCTTTCAATACTAAAACTCTCCTATCAAGCATAAAGAAACATCTCCGACTACAACGGCCTCGACTTTCACCGCGTTGCCCATGGAGATCGTTATCTCGCCATCAAACAGCTCTCTTGTACGCAGGAATCCCTGCAAGGTGTAACAAACATGATCAGTCGCACCCGTATCTACTACCCATGAATGAGTAGAACAAGTCGCTAAACATGTTTCTATTACTAAAGCAAATGGCGTACCTTGAGCCTTGAGCATATGGGGCACTTAGCCTTCCAATGCCCAGTCTTGCTGCACTTGAAGTACCTGCCCATCTCCTTTGGTTTTTTTCAAGCCTCTGGTGGCCACCATGTTCTTGCTCCCACTAGCTTCCTTGCCTCTATCACCTTTAGCACCCTTTTTTCTTCTTCCATTTTTCAATGGAAAATTGGGGCCCTTAGATGTGCTACCAAGGGTATGTGCTCATTTTCCCATGACATCTTCCATGGCCACGAGATCATTTAGCAACTGACTAAGAGTATACTCGGTCTTGCTCATGATCGCGTTCATGCGAAAGTTCTCAAAAGACTTGGGCAATGTGTTAAGGATTATATCGACCTTGGCCATTGTCGATACCTCCTCTCTGGCGATCAAGACTATCCATGAGATGAGTCATGTGGAGACATGTTCATGGACCGTCTTCCTTACGCCATCCTACACGCCAAGATTTCTCTCATTGTGTGGAAGCGGATTGTCCGATCCGACTGCTTAAACTTATCCTCGAGACTTGACCATATTTCGATTCGTCTACCATCGGTCGATCTTTGCGGTTGCAAGTCTTTGGACATAGTAGTCATCATATAGCATTTCGCCATATTCTTTGACTTATGCCAAAGTCTGCTTGACTCTCGTTGCTCATTTGTCGATGCGTCAGTAAGGGCATCAGGTTTGGGAGTAGTGAGAACTAGGGGTGTGCATGGATCGAACCGAATCAAAAATACCGACCGAACCGATCGGTTTCGGTCGATTCGGTTCGGTTTTTAAGGAAGTCAGTTTTCGGTTCGGTTCAAAATTTTAATTAAAATTGGTTTTCGGTTTTACGTTTTAGGTTCGGTTACCGAAACTATTATTTTTATATATTTTATATAATAATTCATTAATATTTTAATTAGATAATTAGGATAAAAATATGTTTATTTGAAAATATATATATAATTTATATTTCGGTCGATTTTTCGGTCCGACCGAAATAGATCGGTTTTTTCGGTTCGGTTTTCGGTCGGTCCAAAATTATAAATCGGTTCGGTTCGGTTCAAAAAAATTCGTACGGTTCGGTTTTTGGTTTTGAAAATTTCGGTCGGTCGGTCGAACCGACCAACCGATGCACACCCTAGTGAGAACAAACATGTCTTCTTCAGCGATAAGAACATATTCCATGTTTCGTTTCCACTCGATAAAATTTGGACCGGATAGAGGATTTTGTGCGAGCATATTGATAATCGGTGTATGAGAAATATCTGAAAAAGTATTGTAAACACATAAGCATACGATCGCACATAATTCGTATCAATAATATTGTAATCTTTTGATACAAAAATATTAATTAAAACCTCTAATCGCCCAAGGAATCCTACATGCAAGCCACGCGTGTGGACGTTTACACATGAACCCCTCGTCCATACTAAAAAATTACTTTTAGTCGTTTAATTTCAATGCATGTCAACTTATCCTTATGACAAATGAAATTAATGATTGGACCTTACTAGACCACATCACTATCGTAAGAAGGGACTTCGCGGAAAGTTGTACTTGAGGTAATGTATAAGCAATGACCATAATTTTGACAACAGAAAATGAATTCTTAGAATTGGCATACTCACTCGGACCATACCGCTTCCAATTCAAATTCTTTTGTCATCTCATTTTAAATCTATCTCTAGAGAACTTATGAAAATCGCATATGCAAGCTACGTGTGTGGACGTTTACACATGAAACTCCCACTTCTCAATCGATTAAAATGTTTTATTTAGAAATCTCATCTAACAAACTTATGATAAACAGTGTAAGCAAGCCACGCGTGTGGACGTTTACTCACAGAGCGTACCACTTTGTTTAGAGATCAAAAGTGGAGGTTTTGACATCTTTCATTTTAAAAAATAATATGTCGGGTTTCTTGCTTAGTCTTTTGTTTCAAAAGGTTTGTCCACGCAGATCACGTAATCTTAGCATGCTTTCTATAGAACTCAACATGTAAAAAAAGCTCGCAGAATTCTAAAACATGCTTCAAAACGCGATAAATCAAGCATGCTTGCTATACGCATCCAATCACGAAAATATATTACATGTTTATCTACGTAATTAAACATACATAACATGCTTCTACATAATTTAAATATCCACGACATGCTTTGAACGATAAAAATTAAATAAATTCATTCATTGCGGCCCACTCGTGGATCTTGTACTTGACTGCCTAATTTATTACATAAATTTGCAAAGTACACATCTTCAAAAAAATCTCGAAATGGGTCGCCCGTGCACGGGTATGGACCGGACTCGTCAAAACTGGATTTGGGCTGAAAATAAAAAGCAGTGCGAAGCGATTGAATTGGGCGGGTCGGGTCGGGTCAGAGAATCTGGTCGAGGCGGTAAAACGGGTCGGGGCCAAAAATCGAAATTTGGTTCAAAACGGGCCGGGTCGGCCCAAGATGGGCTGGGCCACGCGCACTATGGCACAACCCACAGCTCACGCCTAGCACACCCCGCTGCCCTGCATGTTCTCCGTCACCCTACCTTGTCACGCCGCAAATGATAAACGAGCTTTGTACTCATTTATTAATGATATATTTGGATGAATTTAGATTAGTTTAAGTGCGTTTATTTAGTTGATATTATGCTTTTAGCTATTTTTAGAAGATACTGCTCTTGGGGTTCCTTTTTGGTGTTTTGTAGGCTTTTCAGGTTATAATCGATGCACAAGGCAAAGAACGTATGACGACCCGACTTCTCAAGGAAATGGAGTTAAGCGGATCGCCATTTGGTATGATAATGCGTGGATACACACATAACTAAATCAATACAATTAACGATAAGCTACTCATAAATGCGTGAAGCGAAGGAATAAGGTCGCTGTCTGAACCCAAGTCACATAAGGACTTGCCAAAAGATTCAATATCCAAATATAACCCAATCAGGGCGTAATTCAAGGAATGAGATACGACCTTAAGTTCAATACGGAAATGAATAACAGTTATAGCTAAAGGCACAAAACAATATCAGAGTTTGGCAGTAAAACATGTGGACATGCATATGAGGATACATGCCCAAGGTTCTAGAAATCCTTTCTATTATACCTACAAAACACCTGCCACTCTGCACCACCTCGTACTCATCGTCAATCCCTGCTCAACTTGTACATCAAAAACGAGATGCAGGGCTAAGTACAAAAGTACTCAGTGGACTCATTACCGAAAACATTTTCTTTGTAAAGTTATTGCACTGCCCACAATAGCACATGGGGGTTTTCCTTGAAATGACCCATGCCTATCAAATATTTTATCATTTTCCAAAGTGTGTCCGGCCGGACTATTTCATCCACGTTGTTCTATATCTAATCATTCATTCATTCATTCATTCGCGCACTATGGAGGTAGCCACCTACACATAGTCGCCGTGACCGATTGAGGTAGCTAAGCTTAACACACAGTCACACGTGTACACAATCCGAGTTAGTCCTTAAATAAGTCGGATCCGATCGTTATCCTTTTTAACGTTGGTGGACCAACACATTCTCATACCACGTTGGATATACCAACCTCAGATATGATCACAACAAACATAAACATTTGGTAGTCAATAACAGTTCATGCAATGATATTTTATAAAGCTTTTGTAAATCATGCTTTGAGGTATGCATGTCATTTTGTTTCAAGAGAGCCCACCTGCTAGTCCGAAGCTATAAGTTCTAAGTGAGAAAGGTATGGTTGTCCTTCCTCGGCAACTACGTATGAACATGACCTTCATAAGAAAATAACTTTTCTAAGATTCCTTATATTGATCGAGGGTCGTTTATAAGTTACGACTTAAAGTTCCCAATTAGGGTTTCTTTATGATTTCATGTGATGGTCTTAAGATAATTTATATTATCTTACATTCCCAATTCCCAAACTATATTACTTCATCTTTCATAGATGAACCTCAACTTATGAGTCATATACTCCGAGTATATCCTCGACTCTAGCCTTAGTGTTCTTCTAAATGTTATTACGTTATAGAGTGTTGGTACTCAATCACGATTTATAGGGCTAATACTTGGAATAATAATTAAGGAAACTTTATCAATATATATACAAGACTCGTATGCTTAGAAGTATTCAACTAATCAACATCATAAGATAAATTAATTCAATTGCAGTGGAAGCGTGTGAATACACATATGACGATGTGTATTCAAGCGTTTCTAATATATAAGTATTCAATAGGGTTACGGCTCCGACACGTCTCCGTCCATCATACGCTCGACTGCGCATTTAAAAACAAATATGCGGTGAGTACAGATTACACTCGATGGCTCATGCGAAATAATTTATCAAGTTTAAATTACGCGCCATCACGGTAACACACGAGGTTTTGATTCAAAATACTCGCTTACTAAATATTTTCTTTCATTTTCCATAAAGATTAAATACGGCGGACATTTTCCATGTATGTATGATCCATATCCACCACAATAATTCATTCCACAACAATTCCCTCTGTTTGGAGGCCTCCTCTCACAGACGCCGTGACCGCCGAGCACCCCTTCGGCCTGCAGTCACAAAATAATCGGTGCACAAAATCCGAGGCCGTCTCGGACAGATACTAATTCTCCATCATCCTTGGGGTGCTTCAAGAATCACAATTCAAGCATGTCGTAAAGTGGGTGCTACCCGACATTATGCATCAAATATCATGGATTGGATACATACATAAAACATAAACATTTTGGGCGGGTAATTAAATAAATCATTTCATAAATATTTGCTTGCAATAAAACATCATAAATAAATCATTTGGTAAATTCTACCGGTTTGAGTATAGTAAAGCCCACCTTCTTTTGAACTTGAATTCGACACGCGTGTTCTCTCCTCACGGTTGCGTGTGAGCCTTCACGTCCCACCTTTACGCAAAATTTACGTTTATACGTTGTACGCTTTTCGAGATTTTCAAAGTTCATTCAACTTTGATAAATAATAATAATTGAAGTTCTAATAAACTTTATCGTCGTTTCTGGCGTATGTTAATAAAATAATTCTCGTATTTGAGAGAGACGTAATATGATCTGGTCTCATTTTAACATTTTAGGTTAAATAATTAGCATTATAATAACGTTATTGATAAAATGATTTCAATTAAATCTTTTCTTACAATTGAGATATTCGGATAAAAGTAATCGTTTTTCGGCGTATTAGCGTATTTAATGACGATTTCAGACGTTAATTTCGAAAGTCAACCTCTTTGACTTTTAGTTATAAAACTTCAATAAACATATTTTAATGAATAAATTGATATAAATCGATTTTCAATCGATTTCTTTTCATAAAGCTTTAATCCTCGATTTTTCACGTAAATCGATAACTTTGATTAATATTTTCTTTCAATATTAATCTTTTAATACGATAAGCATTATTTATGCTTTTAACGTTATTTAATATAACGTTTAAGTCTTAAACATAATATTCTATGTTTAATAATTCTCAAAATTTCAATTATGTCTAATATAATTTTTAGACATATAATAAATTATTATTCTTGATTAAAAGGAATTAAAATTCCTTATTTCACAATATAGCTCACGGCTATATTACAATTTCTCAAACTTTTTCCAAAATTCTTCTAAATTCATATAGTGTATTATTTTACACTATGATCATTAATATGTATTAATATCACTATAGAAAATTTGGATCACACCTATCCAATACTTATAAGCTTTCGGTTTTCACACTATGTATAGCAAACATTTTTCTAAAATTTTTATAATTTCACACAATGTCTATACATTATCATATATCACAAATATATCCTAATATACAACATTTACAACTCAACATCAAGGTACCAATACTTATGGCTCTCGGCCATCCTTAATATATATATACTCATATTTTCCAAAAAATTTAGTAAATTCACATGGTGTAATATCAAGGCTCTAGAACATTAAAATGCTATAAAATCACCTAAATAATAATCAAACCTTAACATATCATCTTCAAATGCTTCGGTAATCATACTTTAAATAGCATACAATTTCTCAAAAATTCCTAACAATTCACAATGAACTCATTTACCAACATATAACATTAATCCATTAACATTTGGGCATTAAGAATTTTTTATTACTTGATTAATTTCTTAACATGCTTAGCTTGCACTTAAATCATAACATATGATAATACTTAGCATAATAAACAATATTAACAAGTCACTAAGCATTAGAACATTATTTCTCATATTTTCAACATTAAGAACATAAGCATATATAATAAAATCTAACGGTTAGAATTCAAAATTCTTAACATTATACTTAAAATCGTTCGATTCTAACCTTTTACGGGTGTCGATTAATGGTGCAAAGGATTTTATATCAAGGTTTAGGGATTAATAGAAGAACTCTCTCCGTTTTTTTCTTTGAAGCTCACGGTACTTTGAGAGAATGAGAGAGAATGATGCTCTTTCGACAATATATCACTATTATCACACAATTAATAAATGGAAACAAAATACTCACTTTTGTTCAATGCATGCGTCCCTTTTCTCAAACAATTTGCAAGCCTCTTTGTTTGATGACTCATCGATAATACATCACTATAGTTTACTACTTACACAAGCTTTGAACAATTCAAAATTATTCCTTCTTGCTTCATGAAAACCACCGTCGGTTCTCTTGTGTACATAGGGAAGCAATTTAATTTTTTTGTCTTAATACCATGTATATAATATCTATGCTTTATGACTCATCAATGTATACCTCATCATACTTACACACCATTTATTCAAAGTAAATACACCTCTCATCACATTGAACAAAACAAACTAAATCCTCACTTTTGATCCATGGTTGCGTCGGCTCTCTCAGCAAAAAGGGAGGAATTATGTTAATTTTCTTTGTCTTATTACACAATACAAATATCTACACATGCAAGCAAATCAATTAAAAGATTTTCAAGATTTCTTCTCACTCCATAGTCAATAGGTTATGTAAGAACCGAACCGGACGAAAAAACCGACCGAACGATCGGTTTGGTCGGTTCGTTCGATTAAATTCAAATCGGTTGGCGGTTCGGTTTATAAATTTTGGTGAAATCGGTTTCGGTTCGATTTGGGTTATGGATTTTTGGTTCGGTCGGTAACCGAACCGAACCGAAACTATTAATATATATATATATATTTATTTAACATTAATATACATATACTTAATTGAAAAAACTGAAATAAACCCTAATGTGTATCCTATTCCCGCCCCTCCCACTTGCCCCCATTTCGCCTCTCAATCAATTTAGTCTGCCGCCTCATCCTCCCACCCGTCGGCCGTCTCCTCCCACCGCCACTCCAGTCGGCGCCGCCGCCTCCCTAACGCCTCCTCCTCTCATTTCACTCCCTCAAAGCCGTCGCGCCTCCCTACCGTCCCTCGGTCCTCACGGTTTCCTCCATCGCCGTGGCGTAGCCCACCGCCTCCTCCCACGATCCTACCCGCCTCGGCCTCCTTCACGCCTTTCCAACATCGTTGATTAGAGGTAACTTACTCATGTTTCATTTTTATCATGGTTATTTTATCACTCTACAATCCAACACAGTTTGTTCCCATTTTAATTTGATTTTCTCATTCTCTTGACGTTCATCGGGTGGCTTTGGCAGGGAAGGAGCCATCGTGGGCGCAGTATGGTTTCGGTTTAGTAAAAGGAAGGCCAATCATCTATGGAGGATTACCATGTCGTAAATTTATATGATCACGAGGTCGGGGCGGGGCTGTCGCTATATATGATGGGCATTTGGGTGTGATGTTCCGACTTACTTACAAAAGCATTTGTTTTCCAATATCTTAAGAGAGGTTAGTTATTCCATGAAGTGATTCACGATGCGATTGTTGCGTATATCTACATTCGAGTAGTGAGTCTTCAATCCTATCAAGTATGATTCCACGTTGATCTAAATTAAAAATCTAGTTGTTTTCATCCTCCGGAATGTTTATCGTGAGAATGGAATTACGGGTTTGAATGGAGTGGAGCAGTAGTAAGGCGGGCTAATGATTTATACCTTTTTCTGTTTGTGTATACCTTTTCGTTTTGTGTGCAAGGTTATCTTTGTGGTTTTCAAATTCAATGAAAAGCTAAGCTTTTTTTGTCCTCTGCAGGCGCAATTGGTAAACTTCACCTTTTTAATAAATTATTATTGTTACTTTCAAAGGCATGGTTACGTGAATTTCTTGAACTAGCTCGTGTGATGTGATATATATACATAGTTCGGTCGGTTTATCGGTCCGACGAAACCGATCTATTTTTAGGTTCGGTTTTCGATCGGTCCGACAATTCGATCGATCGGTTCGGTTCGGAAAAGTTTAATTCGGTTCGGTTTTCGGTTTTGAAATTTTGGTCGGTCGATCGAACCAAACCAACAAATCTATCTAAATTTCAATAAGTCGACAATACGACACTCTTACACCAAGCCAATTCATCCCACTTGATCCTCAATTACTATCTTGTTTCTTGTGCATAAAATATCCCACTTTTACATTATTTACACAACATGGCAATTTTAATATGAAAACTCACGTAAATATTTGTTGCTCCAACATAAGTCACTGGCTATTTCGGATCTGATTGGTACACATTTTATTTTCATGCTAAAATATAGATATATATCATAATATATATCTTAGATGATAATTTATATCATAGAAAAATTATTAGTATCATCTTATATGTGAAAACCCTAATTTTCGAATTAGGGTTTTCGAAAATTAGTACTTTGTTCAATAATTAATCCTTAATGTTCTAGCATTATTTTAATGCTAAATAATATTCTAATTACATAAAATAATCATAGGAATTTAAATATCATAATTCCTTGATCATTAGACTTGATTCTCAAGTCATCTCTAAACGTTAACGTTTGAAGCGTTTCAACGTTAATTATCGACTCATATCAAAATGGTCGAAATAAAGGCGATTACTGACTCTATTAAATATATTCCAATAATAATGGAATTAAATTCTAAGCTTAAAAAAACTTAGAAAATATTACGAGCATTTAATCATCGATCGTAATCGGCGTAGAAATAATCTTGTTGAAATCGTTAAATATTCGTATTCTCGATTCACGTTGTTGTGAATCAAGCATAGGAATTTATTATTCAACAATAATCGAAATCATTATTCGATATATTAATAATCAAATTATCATAATAATACTCTAATTTACGAAATTAATATCGTAATTAGGCGTTTAAATAATCGGAATTATATTGATCGAGGGTCGTTTATAAGTTACGACTTAAAGTTCCCAATTAGGGTTTCTTTATGATTTCATGTGATGGTCTTAAGATAATTTATATTATCTTACATTCCCAATTCCCAAACTATATTACTTCATCTTTCATAGATGAACCTCAACTTATAGTCATATACTCGAGTATATCCTCGACTCAAATTTTAGTGTTCTTCTAAACGTTATTACGTTATAGAGTGTTGGTACTCAAGTTATGATTGGTGTATTAGGATATTCTCGCCACTAACTAGACTTAACAATTATAGTTACGCCCTAGTAGGTTATGGTCGACGACATCGTCAGACACACGGAGACGAATAAAGTAGTCTCGACTTATGATTCAAGTGATCCCATACTATCACGTAAGTAAATACTTAGAAATAAATGAAGCTCTTTGTGAATACTAACTGACCTTTGAGACATAAGGATCAACATCTTATGTTTAGATCTTAGCTTACACTTTTCGACATTGTTTGTTCCCCTTAGCTCGTCGGAGATTGTGTAAGTTATATAACCGCTATTCGTATCGAGTTGTCTTAACGCTCAATCTAATATTGTATTAGGTTGTCGTTGTTGAGTATTCACGTTGTAAGTCGGCTCTTGATTTCTTTACTTAGGAACTCACGTTTGAGTATCCTATTATCAATAGAAAACCCTAAATTTGTGTCTAACTTCGATTCTCATTAATTCTTTCTTGAGTTATCAAAATTTGTCGATTTCTTTTGGATTCTCGTACATAAAGTACTATGTTGTTTACGTTTGGGGTTTTGTTTGTCGGCACAACATAAATATAACCATTTAACACCATACAACACCGTACACAACATAAACTATACTAAAGCATACACAACATAAACTATACTAAAGCATTTCTAACATAATACCCAACTATTGTGTATGTGTTCATGGGTGTTCCGTTCATTCATCATAATCACAACCATTCATTCTAAATTTATAGATTAACTACCATTGCATCACTCACAATTAAAATCAACTCATACTTAACTATTTTGCTATATTTTCGATAATGAGCAATAATTAGTGTAAGTATCCAATAAATTCCAATAACATCATGATATGCTCCTATCATACTATAGAATTTAATTATCAACTCAATACCATCAAATAAAATTTTAAACCATGAGTTAAAATACCTAAAGTTTTCGGTAATAATGATTTAGTGCACATTGGTGTTCAATAAATTCCACAAAAATCATATCATGCTTATATCATATACTAAACATGAAATATCATCTCATATCATACATTAAAAATTAAAACACATGCTCATTACTACATATATATTTTCGATAATATCACTATATATATATATACATATTCAAATATATTCTACCAACTTCACAACATGTTTATAATATGTACTAAACATGTAATATTAACCTTAAACATCAACTAATATTTATAATATGAACTAAATGCTTGGAATTCTTTTTATCCTCACACATATATTACATATGTGTTCAATAAATTCCCAACAATGCATAATAGGTTCATATTATTTCTAAACATCATATATCATATTATTTTCAACAAATAAAAATCAAATAAATCTTAGAATATATATGCATAGTTTCGGCCCTTTTATAAAAATAGGAGTAGTGTCTCAAAAATTTCAAGATTAATATATGATGTTCATATCATATATTAAATACTATATTTCAACAAATAAAATCAAACAATGGCTTAAAAATACTTAAATAAATTCTGCCCTTTTGTGAAAAATAGGAGTAGTATTTCAATAATTTCAAGATTAATATATGATGTTTATATCATATATTAAACACTATATCTCAACTATTTCTCAACAAATAAAATCAAATAATGGCTTAAAAATACTTAAATAAATTCTGCCCTTTTGTGAAAAATAGGAGTAGTGTTTCAATAATTTCAAGATTAATATATAATATTCATATCATATATTTAACGCTATACCTCAACTATTTTCCAACAAATAAAATCAAAATAAATACAAGAAAAATTTCAAAATTCTCATATTTATTCTACATGCTCCTAACACATCAACAAGCAACAATATGAAATAACATTCATAAAAATATGCTTCATCTTCTACAAAACAAATTATAACAAAATTGAAAATAATTAACATGCTCCAAAAATTCCCAAACTTTAAAAACAACCTTAGAACACATTTCTAAGCATATTTTATTTATGTCTTGTGAGCATTGGGTGGCTCAAAAGTCATGAAGAAAATGAAGAACAAAAATTAGGGTTCTTCATGAAAGAATTCAAAATAAAATCTAAAAAATTCTAATCCATTACAAATGGAGAGAATTATGAATGCTACCTTTTTATGGTCTTAGAAAAATTATTGGAGGGTTGGAATGGAGGATTTGAGGCTTGGAGAAGGTGAAGAATTTGAAAAACTAGAGAGAATTTTGTGTTCCAAAGAGAGAGAGAGAGAGAGAGAGTAAGGCACGAAATGCTACTGCATTGTCACATAAAATAGGCTGTAATAAGCCTATAGGGAGTTCCCTTGGTGGTAGTTGGGAGAAATACAAGTCAAATTACCCGATTTGGCATGTTAATACCGGTTCCTTAAGTTTTATCACGCTTTCGATTGATTTCTCGAAACCTTAAGGTTTTATTTTCTTAAATAGCCTTAAAAGACTTATTTCATAGTTTATAATAATTTCATGAAGTTCGGATTGTATCCAGTAAGTCAATTCTGAATTATCGCGAAAAAACAGTGTCCGACGATTAAATTATGCTCATTCGAATTTCTATTGAATTCTTGAGCTTTCATAATTAATTTGAGTCTTATAAATCATTTCTTATTGATTTAGATCCTTGGTTCGAGTTTCGGTTCGTTCGGATTAGTTTAGGGTTTTTTCGGTATATATTCTCGGCATTCCGTTAAGTTCTTCAGGAATTTCGTTCAGAAATTGATTCTTATGAATTCTAAATTCATAATAATATATTCTTTCATGATTTTGATTTTTCTCATTAATTTCCATGATTAGCACGGACTGGAAATTTATCCGGCTTGTGAATAGTACTTTTGAGACTGATCGGGCAAGTCTGCTCGAAAATTCTAATTCTTTGGCTTCTCACATGTTTTCGTGAGATGATTCTAGAAATACAATCCTTTTGTTGAGATTAATTCTAGATATTTCATTCTATATTCAGGCTATTTAGGAAACTCTAATCTGATTGGATTAGTCACTAGTTTTTGATTTCTCTAGTTTTCGATCTCCGAATCGATTCTAATTCGTTTCGTTGGTTACCTTAAACATAATTAAGGTTTAAGAACCATAAGAAATTGGTTTAATCTTCACTAAAAAAAGTTTTAAATTTTCGGGTTATTATAGAACAAACCAAAGATGAATAGGGATAGGAGGCTAGCGGCCACTAGCACAGCCGCGAGCTCGGGCGGAAAAGCTTCTGTATTAAAACTAGTGACCGACCTAGCGAACGCTAGGCCGGCCGCTAGGCGCATCACGCGGTCGCTAGCCATGGCCGTGAGAAATCCCAAAATGCTTCTGTCTCATAGCTAGCGACCGGCCTAGCAAGGGCGGTCGCTAGGCGCCACGGCCTAACTTGAATTAGGGCAAAAGCCCATCAGCAATAAATACCCCCTACTATCCATTGGCGTCTCTCTCGGTTTTACCCTATTTTTCATAGTTTTCATTCTGTTTTCATTCTAGCTTTAGATATTACGCTTCTAGACTTTAGATTATTGCAATTCTACTTTACGTTAACGCATTGTAATCGCCATTGGAGCAATTCATCCGAAGGATTTCAGATTTTCCGTTTTCTACTTGGGTTTGGATTCAAACCCAACAATTGTTCTTCTGACACTCCATTACGGGTTTTATCAATTCAATTCATTATTTTTATGTTAATTTCGTATTTTATTTCAATTTATATGTCTAGCTAATTTCATGTTCTAATCCTAGGGTTTGTATGATTTTATCCTAAGTGTGGTGATTCCTGCTATTTGCTATTTATCTTCTAGTCATTGATTTGTGATTCTTGATGATAAATCTTATGTGTTAATTTCTGATCAACTTTGATACATATCTAGTTGCCAGTTGAATACTTAACAGTTTTAATTGTCAATCGATCTTCAATGCACAATGCGAGTAAGTCTTGAGTCGTAGTTGAGATAGGAACATCCGTAGGAAACATATTCTTTGTGATCTTTTTGGAGTTACTAATTTTCACCTTGAGATATGACAGTAATAGGTAAATTAGTAATCCACAACCACAATTGTCTAACTGAAATTGTTGGTTACTTATGTGATCTTTCATCTTAACTGGATTAAAAATTGGTTAATAGGGAGCAGGATAAACACACGCTGTGGGTAGAATTAATACATCCCTAGGGTTAGTCTCTTAGTCTATTTGTCTATTTGAGTTTTATTGTTATTTTTAAACGTTCTGTTTCTCTTGGCTTTGAATTTCATATTTGAAGTCCCAAAACTCTTATAAACCAAATTGTTGCTTGGATAATGATAAAGAATTACTGAGTTAGCTTCTATATTTTCACTTTACAATCCTTGTGAATACGATACTCGACTTACCTATCTACTTGCATGTTTACGTGTTAGAAAATAAGCAGATCAAATTTTGGGCCGTTGCCGGGGATTGTTTAGATTATATAGGAATAACTTGTTGATTTAGAATTATTAATTCAAGTTGTATTTTTTATTTTATTTTTTTATACTTGCCAGAACTAATTTCTCCCTTTATCTCCAGGTAGTTTATGATCGCAAGGTCCCGGGGACAACATGCACAACCTTTAGATCCCGAGATCGAAATCACCCAAAGGAGAAGGAAGCGAGAAAGGAGACGGCAAGAGATGGCAGCAAACCCGAACAACGGAGGTGTTCCTCCCGAGCATGTTGCTCGTCTTCTGATATAATTCAATGAGATGCAACGCAAGATGATAAATATGGGACTCCTCCTTGCTCAAGAGACACGGCCTCTAAATTATACGTGCCGACCTCCTACTGAACAGTTTCAAGGAGGTGGATGGGGCCCTGAAGTGAATGCTAACAACTTCGAACTGAAGCCGGCCTTAATTAGTATGGTACAAGGAGAGCAATTTGGGGGAGGAGTGACAGAAGATCCAAATGCTCATCTGGAGACATTTTTGGACATATGTGACACCATCAAGCAGAATGGGGTGCCACAAGACACTATCCAGATGCGTATGTTCGGATTCTCTCTGCGCAACCAGGCGAAGGATTGGTTCAAGTGCTTGTATCGTACCGGGATCAACAGCTGGGGAAAACTTTGTGAAACGTTTCTTTCAAAATATTTTTCACCGGCTAAAGCGCAGAAGATTATAGTAGAGATCTCCCACTTCTCCCAACTGGGAGATGAGTCATTGTTCGAGGCATGGGAGAGATTCAGATGCTTGTTGAGGAAATGCCCTCTGGATGGATTTTCCATGGAGCAGATCACTCAGTTCTATAGTGGACCGACACCTTACACCAAAAGCATAGTGGATGCGTTAGCAGGAGGATGTCTGTTGAACCGAAGAGTGGAGGATGCCAGCAGAATTCTAGAGGATGTGGCTGCCAACAGCTATCAATGGCCTATGGAGAGAACACCTGTGATTAATTCAGCTGATGTAGAGGTCGACTCCAAATATGACGATCTCATGGAGAAATTCACTCTTCTGAAGAGCCAATTTGAGAATGAGAGGAAAGCTAAGGGGGTAGCTCATGTCACCGCTGCAGAGCAGGACATGATAAAGACGGAAGACATTAATTATATAAATCAGAGGAACCGTCAAGGAGGAAATCTGGCATATCATCCTAACAATAGGAACCATCCCAACTTCTCATATGTCAACCCCAATAACTTCCAGCAACCTCCACCAGGCTTCACAGTGCAGAATGGAATGATTCACGAGGCGAAGAAGCAGAGTCTGGAGGACATGATGCTGCAGTTGGTTATGAGCAACCAACAACTAGCGACTCAGCAGAACTCCTTCATAAGTAACACTGGTCAAAAGATGACACATTTGGAATTGATGAACGCACTTTTTACGATTTTAAGAATGATATATTAATATGAATTTAGATCAGTTTAAGTGCGTTTATATAGTTGATATTATGCTTTTAGCCATTTTGAGAAGATACTGCTCTTGGGGTTCCTTTTTGGTGTTTTGTAGGATTTTCAGGTGATAATGGATGCACAAGGCAAAGAAGTAACCAAAGATGAAAAGGAACACGAGGCTAGCGGCCACCCTAGCGGCCGTTAGCCCGATTGCGAGCTCGCACGAAGAATAATTGTTTAAAAACGACACTAAATAGGATGAAATGGATATGACAAGTATTGTAATACCCCGTCCTTCCTAAGCTTCAGGTTTGCATGGCATGTTTTTCGAGAAAGGTCAAAGGTTGACTTTTTGTTTCGGTGATGCGATCGTCATGAAACCTCAGGCGTTGTGAAGAGTGTCTTATGACGAATTCATAGACACTAAGTATGCAGGTTTTCGACCACCCACGAAGGTTTGGCACTCCGGGGAAGTTATCGAAATACCAAACTTTTTATGAGTCTTTTAAAAGCATATCTTGTTTATAGTCATTGTGTCTGGTATTTTATTTTGAGTCCATGGGTACCATGTTTGCTGATGATTTTGGAGTCCGTTTGCAAAAGATGCATCGTATTTTGCGTTTTCGAAAAAGGGATGCTTGCGCAAGCAGCTGCGTAGCCCCCTGGTTTTTCCTATAAATAGAGGGCTAGGGCCTTCATTTTCAACGTTCATTTTCTTTGGTCAATTAATCTCTATGTTTACTGGATGAACCGAGACCTTCGCCTCGCATCAACTACGCCACTAGGCCAACACACACAGCAACGCTCATTTTCTTTGTCTCTCCGTGGATGAGTGAGGGATCGAGTCGGGAGGCTCGAGTCAGTGAGGCGGCGGCGTCGTTCTTGCATACCGCTACCGCCACGACCGCCGATCAGCCCCTCCCCGACAACCCATTTTTTCTATTTTTGTCCTTTTCTTATTTTTGTTTCTGTCTTTTAGTAGATAGCATAGCATAGAACTCGGGTTTCTAAAGGGATGAGGCGAGAAAACGGCCGGAGGTCGGCCTATTTGGCCGCCGATCGTCGCCGCCTAGCGCCACTGCCGTGAGCCTTGTTGGCCGCCGATTGGTGGTCGACGGGCCACTTTTTGGCTATGGGCCCTTTAGGTTTTGAGTTCCGGGCTATGTGTTCTACTAAAGTATCGATTCCATTTTTTTGTTTTTCGCGTTTTTGCATGTCGGGATGTTTTCCGTCGTTTCGAGTTTCTAAAGGAAGTACATGCTCGGGTTATCTATTTTCAACATAGCTTGTCATTCCCTCTTCCTCGTTATGCATATTGCTTATGTTTCCATTTTCATGCATCGATTTGGATGGTTTATCCTGGATTTGAGAATAGGCATCGATTTTTGAAGCTTCTTCGCTGCTAAGATTGGTGTCAACTTGCATGCATGCATATTTTGAAGGTACCATATTATTGGTCTTGATGCCTTGAATATATTTTCCTTCTGCATCGAGTTGATTTGAAAACCCGGAGAGTGCCAAATGTGGGTTTGGAAAGTCGAAAACCCCATTTTCGCTTCGATCTTCGTTTGGATCACGTTGTTGCTTTGATTTGTGGGATGTGACTCCAAAGGTTGTTCCATCTTGTTACCAGGTACCTACCAGTGCGATCGGTGAGATCGTTGGATATCTTCCAGTTGACGTTTTCGACTGTTTGGTTGGGTTATATATGCTTATTTTGAGTTGTTTACTCTGATATTTCAAAAATAAAACCTTGCGCCGTGAAAATATTTTAACGAAGTTATTACTGTTCTCTGCTCCGAGATATGGTTCTATTGTGATTGTACACGGATCTCTATTCGGTAGGTTAATCACCACCTCGAGTATTGATCGAAGGATAGACACCGAACTCGTGGTTATGGTTACGAATGGGATAGACCCTAAGTTCACACGGAAATGATAATGAAGTGGTTATGGTTACGATTGGGATGGACCCTCAAGTCCCACCGATTTAGCCATTTGGATACATTAAGGCGTGAAATTTGTTGGATATTTTCGGGCGAGATATTGTGGGCTTACTGGATATGTTCCGGGCCGAGATATTGTGGGCTGACTGGATATGTTTCGAGTTGAGAAGTGATGGGCTGGAGGGATACGTTCCGAGCCATGGTTCTATGATGAGAGTAACAGTAATAACGGGTCAGGTATAAAAAAAAGGAAAATCTCTTTTTGCTTACTTAGAAGTGGGTTTACGTTTTAAAACCTTCTAAGGTAAGTTCTCTGAACACGGTATCATGGATTTTTCTTTTATGTTAAAACCCCAGCTGAGTGCGCTAGTACTCACCCCAAAAATCTTTTCAAATGTTTTCACAGATAGAGGAGGGCTGGACGGGTGACGCTGAGGGGTTGAGCTGCGGTTTCTTTCATGCCATTCTGCTTCCACGATGCTGTGTTATATATGTATTTTGTTGTTGATGTATTCTTGTCCCTTTATTTTGCTCTCTCATTGGGAACAAGGATTGCTATAATATTATTATGCTGTGAGTCTCGATAAGAGCATGCTATGCGGTTGACCGGTCTAGTCAACATGATGTAATGCTGTTTTGTTTCCTTGCATTACTAGTATCTAATAAAGATCACGTTCATTGAAGTTATGATGTCGATATAATTCAGTTGGTGGATTGTTTGCTCACCCCTTCCTTTCAGGATATGTCCTAGTTATAGAGGAGATGTTGTCCGATTTTATGGTCATATGTTCTTATTAAGTATGCTTTATATATCCCCCCTCCTTTCCCGCTTCTTAACCCTGATAAGCCTCATTTTTACCTAATTTATAAGGCTATATTCGTTTCGTTTATAATTGGTAAGTGATCTTTTGAGCTGTCTTTTGATATATTTATGTTTACCTTGGAAGATATTATGCCATGTGTGTTTCATGTCATTTTAGCACAGGTTTTGATGTCAAAAAGGTGGATCACGATAAAGAGGAATTAGCTAGCCCGATCACGAGCTCGTGAGAAGAATATCTGTTTAGATACGATGTTAAATATGATGAAATGGTTATGAGAATTATGGATGTGAAAATTTTACAATGTTAAAGAGCATCTCGATAGGAGTCCATAGGCACAACGGATCACAATTCGGAGTCCGAACGAGAGAGAACAGACTGAAACAGCGAAGTCGCGCAATGCACAACCGCGAAAAACACGCCCCGCGAGATTTGCTCGCGACCCAAGGTCGCGAGACAAACTCGTGAGGAGCAATGAAAGAGCAGCAATTTGAATGTTCGCAAGTTTTCTTTGCGAGTTAATATCGCGAGCAAAACTCGGGAGGAAGCATGGAAGTGCGCAATGAGATTGATTCGCGACATTCCATCGCGACTATTGCTCGCGAGAGAGTCTAGCGAGCCATCGCGTCCTAGGTTTTAAATATATACGCGCAGCTTTTCAGAGATTGATGATGGACGATCACACACACACACTTTACAATACATAACATATATTTTGCTTTCTTTCTTCTGCACATTTTCTAGAATAGTTTATTAGATTAGTTTTTCAATTCTTTCTAGTATTCCAATTGTTTTGATTCCTGTTTTCATAGTTCAGTTGTTATTCAAGTTCCGTTTTATTTTTGGATTCAAGTGCTACATTGTTCATCGTGGAATCATACGGTTTTATTTATCTATTTCTGTTTATGTTATTTTTATTTATTTATTATTTTAGTAATTTAATTATGCGTAGCTAAATTCCGTATTGATCCTAGGGTTTGTATGTGTGACTAGATTTATATTATTTATCTATTGATACTGTTTTGCCGTCCCATTCATGATTTATGATTCTTGGCTTTAATTTTCATGTGTTGGTATATGGGCAATATTGATGCATGCTAGTTATGTGATTGATGTCCTAGTGGAATTAATTGCATAGTCGATATCTTGAATACATAATAACAGTTTTTACCTTGAGACCTGGCGGAGATAGGTGAACTGTAGGAGGTTAAATCTTTGTGTGCTTTTGGCAATTAGCTTACTTCTCTTGAGACCCGACGGAGATAGAGTTTAGGCTAACCTACTGCTATAGGCTGTCCTGGCGGAAAACTATAGTTACTTTAGTGATCCTTCATATGAATGCGGATTAAATTGGTAAACAAATTAATAGGTTAATTGTGTGAATATGGTTAGGTTAAGTACATCAATAGGGTCAGTCTTTTATATCTGGTTTTATTCCTATCTTTATTTTCGAGTCTAGTTTCATTATTTTCTCTCTCTTGATATTTTTGTTGCCTGAATAATAATCAAGATTATGTGTTGATTATTTGATGTGTTTTCGAGTCACAGTCCTTGTGGATACGATATATATACTTGTTGTTTTACTATCATTTTATTTTGGTAGAAATTTAGAGATCAAATTTTGGCGCCGTTGCCGGGGACTGTTTAGATTGCATAGTAATAATTTTTTGAATTGTAGTTATTAATTCAGGCTTTAAAAAAAGAAGATAAAAACAGGAAATAAAAAAAATCCTGTTTTTTAATTGGATCTAATCTGGTTTTTATTTCTCTATGCAGTGCATGATTACAAGATCTCAAAGGAAAGAAATTATTCCTTTGGATCTTGAGATTGAAAGGTCACATAAGAGGGAGCGCAGGGAAAGGAGACTAGCAATGGCAGATAGACAACCTCAAGGCCATGATCGGATGGCCGAGATGGAGGACATGTTAGCCGCAATGCAACACCAATTGGCGTTGCAGAATCAGATGAGCCAGATTGGTGGACGAGCACCACCCATATCGCTCAACCACATGTACAGACCACCGACGGATCAGTTCCAAGGTGGAGGATGGGGGCCGAACGTCAATGCCAATAATTTTGAGTTAAAGTCTGCCTTCATCAGCATGATACAAGCGGGCGATTTGGGGAGGTTATCAAGACCCCAACGCACACTTGGAAGCGTTCCTGGATATCTGTGATATTATCAAGCCGAATGGAGTGCCAGCTGATACCATCCGGAGATTGTTTAGATTATATATTTATAACTTGCTGATTTATAATTATTAATTCAAGTTGTATTTTTTTATAATATTTTTTTTTACTTGCCTGGACTAAATTCTCTCTTTATCTCCAGGTAGTTTTTTATCACAAGGTCCCGGGGACAGCCTGCACAACCTTTAGATCCCGAGATCGAAATCACCCAAAGGAGAAGGAAGCGATAAAGGAGACGACAAGAAATGACAGCAAACCCAAACAACGGAGGTGTCCCTCCCGAACATGCTTCTCGTCTTCTGGCAGAATTCACTGAGATGCAACGCCAGATGAAAAATATGGGAATCCTCCCTGCTCAAGAGACACGACCTCTGAATAATATGTACCGACCTCCTACTGAACAGTTTCAAGGAGGTGGACGGGGCCCTGAAGTGAACGCTAACAACTTCGAATTGAAGTCGGCCCTAATCAGTATGGTACAAGGAGAGCAATTTGGGGGAGGAGTGACAGAAGATCCAAATGCTCATCTGGAGAATTTTTGGACATATGTGACACCATTAAGCAGAATGAAGTGCCACACGACACTATCCGGATGTGTATGTTCGGTTTTCTCTCTGTGCAACCAGGCGAAGGATTGGTTCAAGATCTTGGACCATACCGGGATCAACAGTTGGGGGAAACTTTGCGAAAAGTTTCTTTCAAAATATTTCGCCGGCTAAAGCGCAGAAGATAATAGCAGAGATCTCCCACTTCACCCAACTGGGAGATGAGTCATTATTCGAGGCGTGGGAGAGATTTAGAGGCTTGTTGAGGAAATGCCTTCAACATGGATTTTCTAGGGAACAACAGATTACTCAGTTCTACAGTGGACTGACACCTCACACCAGAGGCATAGTGAATGCACCAACAATTGGCAACTCAGCAGAACGCCTTCATTAGTAATACTGGTCAGAAGGTTGCACATCTGGATTCCACCGTAGCAGCTATGTGCAAACATTTGAAGATAATGGATAACTAGATCAGCCAGATAGCTGCATATCAGAATGGGCAACACAAGTCGGGCCAATTTCCTAGCACTACGGAAGTAAACCCGAAAAATCAGTGCTATGCCATCCAGCTGAGAAGTGGAACAACCTATCAGAACCTCCCAGAACAAGATAGTGGTGATATGGAAGAGGCAGGGACAAAGGAGCCGAGAAAAAGGTCAAAGTTCGAAAAGATAGAAACTAGCTACCGAGCTAGCGGTCGTTAGCCCAGCCGCTAGGACGAGTACAGAACGTTCAGTGGAAGAACTAGTGATCGACCTAGCGACGCTAGGCCGGCCACTAGGAAGACTACAGACGCGTCAGCCAGAGCTCGCGACCATCCTAGTGGTCGCGAGGGTGGCCGTGAGTCAGACCGAGCAAAGACTCTTCCGACTTACACTCTTCCGGTCCCTTTCCCAAGTCGGCTAGCTAAGCCGAAATATGACGAGAAACTCACCCGGTTTATGGAGATGTTTCAAAAGGTGCACATCAACATACCATTACTAGATTCAATTAGAGATATGCCGGGGTACATGAAGTTCTTGAAGGATGCAGTAGCCAACAAGAAGAAGTTGAGTAAATTTGAGACTATCAATTTGTCTCAAGAATGTAGTGTTGTCTTTGCGAAAAGTTGCCACTAAGCGTAAAGATCCAGCGACTTTACCATACCTTGTGTCATTGGAGGGCAGACTTTCTCACGAGTGTTATGTGATTTAGGGGCAAGCATCAACCTGATGCCGTTGTCCATATTTAACAGATTGGAGATTGGAGAGATCATGCCTACTACTATTGCTCTCCAGATGGCAGACACATTTGTTACCTATCCAAAAGGGATAGTGGAAGACGTGCTTGTCAATGTCAGAGATTTCATCTTTCCAGCAGACTTTGTGGTCCTTGATATGCCAGAAGTTGAAAAACACCTCTCATCCTTGGGAGACCGTTCTTAGCCCCAAGCAGAGCACTAATTGATGTGCAGGATGGTGATTTAACATTCCGTGTGAACAAAGAGGAGCTAAAAATTTTGATTTATGATTCTATTAAGAGACATGATAGTTTAGACGATGAGATTTGTTGTTCAATCACCACTGCCACAGCTAGCCCAATCGCACTTGGATGGAACCGACCAGTCATTGGGGAGTCTACCAAGAAAAGTCTTATTCGGCATGGAACCCCGAATGTTCTGTTCAAGTTTGGGGAGGGCCACTTCCACACTCAGTGGAGGTTTGCAGTAAATGCTAAATATAGGGGCAAGCAGAAGATGGTGAAGAGGTCAGTTGCCAAAATGCCAGATTGATCAAGGTAACGGTCTAGCTAAAGACATTAAATTAAGCACTTGTTGGGAGGTAACCCAATCTTTTTGTTTTGTTTTTCGTTTTTTTTGTTCTTGTTTTGTTTTTCTTGTTTTGTTTTTGTGTCTGTTTGGGGTTGAGTTGAATGACGAGCAGCCGATGATGAGAATTTTTTTTATTAGAAAATTTGATTGCAACTATTTTGTGAGACAAAGCATGTTATGATCATTGTGAGTATTGAGCCTTTTAGAACTTGATCAAATGTTTGAAACCTGTGAGACTTGAGCTTTTGACTATCATATCTTTTCAGTCTTGTTTCTTTCTGTGTGAATAGTTTGAAATAGCATGTGTTTCTCTAGAACTTGCTCTGGATTTTTTTCGAGGTTGCATTGACGTGCTTCAGAATTAGGAGATGATATTAAGCATTCTTTTCTTAGCATATATACTATCCAAACACTAACCTGTTAATCATTGAATCATTTGATGAGCTCGTTTGAGCCTACCTTATTCTTTCATATAGCCGTGGGTTGGGTTATGTAGTTAGTGTGATGTTTAGTTGCGAGAATTGAGGGTTGAGAAAAAGAAAGAAAAGAAAAAGAAAATAAATGATGAGAAAGTGATAATAAAAAATAGTTGCTTACCCATATAAGTCAAAAAAAAATGACACAAGTGTGCGAAAGAACATAAATTGGTAAGTAGCTAGTGCTTGAGATGAGTATATCACTTATATGATAAGTGTGATTTTCTAAAGAGAAAAATGACTTTTTGGTGTGGAGATTTGAAATGAATTATTAAAGTTTGGGATTTGTGTCTTGTGATGCTTATTGTGTTTTTCATTATAGGATTATGAGTCATTTAACCTAAATATATTCTACCTTACCAAAGAGTCTACATTATAACCTTGTATAAGACCTTTTTGATCTTAGTTCTTGAGCACATATTTGAGCAATGGAGAATTAGACGATTTGCAAGCTTATGGTAGATTCCGCGTGTTTTTAAACATTGAGAGTATACACATCCTCCTTAATACACTTGAGTGTTTGAGAGTTTATATATATATTTTTCCATGTCGTGAGGACTCAGGTTTGAGAAGGCTTGTGCTTATGATTATTATGATATGTGGATTTTAACAAAAGATGTTGTGATTTGATTCATTTGATGTGAATCTTTTGTTGCTCATTGCTCTGAGGCTCATTGCTGTTTGCGTTCGACTCATCGCCTGTTCTTTTGGTTGTCCATCTTATGTTCTGTTTTGTTTGAGGACAAACAATGTTTTAAGTTTGGGGGTGTGATGAACGCACTTTTTACTAGTTTAAGAATGATATATTAATATGTATTTAGATCAGTTTAAGTGCGTTTATATAGTTGATATTATGCTTTTAGCCATTTTGAGAAGATACTACTCTTGGGGTTCCTTTTTGGTATTTTGTAGGCTTTTCAGGTGATAATCGATGCACAAGGCAAATAAGTAACCAAAGATGAAAAGGAATAGGAGGCTAGCGGCCACCCTAGCGTCCGCTAGCCCGGTTGCGAGCTCACGTGAAGAACAACTGTTTAAAAACGATACTAAATAGGATGAAATTGATATGATAAGCATGGATGTGAAAAGTTTATAATGTTAAAGAGTATCTCGATAGAATTCTATAGGCGTAAACGGATCGTAATTCGGAGTTCGGACGCGAGAAAATGGAGCGAAACAGCGAATTCGCGCACTGAAGCTAGCGACCACCCTAGCGGTCGCTAGCCGTGATCGCGAGTTCAGCCCAAAAAGCTTCTGTCTAACAGCTAGCGACCGACCTAGCGACCGCTAGGCCGACCGCTATGCGCCGCGGCCTGACGTGAATTAGGGCTTCAGCCCATCAGCTATAAGTACCCCCAGACCATCCTTGGCGCCTCCAGCTCCGTTTTTTAGCTTATTTTCCATTGTTTTCATTCTAGCTTTTGATAGTACTCTTCTAAGCGTTAGATTATTGATATTCTACTTTACGTTTACGCATTGTAATCGCTATTGGAACAAATTCATCCGAAGGAATTCAGATTTTTAGCTTTCTACTCGGGTTTGGATTTAAACCCAACAATTGTTCTTCCGACACTCCATTACGGGTTTTATCAATTCAATTCCTATTTTTATGTTAATTTCGTATTTTATTTCAATTTATATGTCTAGCTAATTACATGTTCTAATCCTAGGGTTTATATGCTTTTATCCCAGTGTGGTGATTCTTGCTAGTTGGTATTTACCTTCTAGTCATTGATTTGTGATTCTTGGTGCTAAATCTTATGTGTTAATTTCTGATCAACTTTACGGCATATCTAGTTGCCATTTGAATACTTAACAGTTTTAATTGTCAATCAATCTTTAATGCACAATACGGGTAAGCCTTGAGTCGTAGGTGAGATAGGAACATCCGTAGGAAGCATATTCTTTGTGATCTTTTTGGAGTTACTAATTTTCACCTTGAGACGTAACAGTAATAGGTAAATTAGTAATCCACTACCACAATTGTCGTAACTGAAATTGTTGGTTACATATGTGATCTTTCATCTTGACTTGATTAAAAATTGGTTAATATGGAGCAGGATAAACACATGTTGTGGGTAGAATTAATAGATCCCTAGGGTTAGTCTCTTAGTCTATTTATCTATTTGAGTTTTATTGTTATTTTTTTATTCGGTCTGATTCTCTTGGCTTTGAATTTTTAATTTGAAGTCCCAAAACTCTTATAAACCAAATTATTTCTTGGATAATGATGAATGATTATTGAGTTAGCTTCTATATTTTCGCTTTACAATCCCTGTGGATACGATACTCGACTTACCTATCTACTACTATGTTTTCATGTTAGAAAATAGGCAGATCAGGAATCCACTGTGACAGCTATGGGGAAACATATAAAGATGATGGAGAACTAAATGAGTCAGATAGCTGCACAACAGAATGGGCAACACAAGTCGGGCCAATTTCCTAGCAATACGGAGGTGAACCCGAAAGATCATTGCAATGCCATCCACCTGAGAAGTGGAACAGCTTATCAGAACCACCCGGAATGGGAAAAAGATGATATGGAAGAGGTACCGGTACAAAAGAGCTGGAAAAAAGGTCAAAGTTCGAACAGTGAGGAACTAGCGACCGAGCTAGCGGTCGCTAGCCCGGCCGCTAGGAAGAGTACATAACGTTTTGGAGAAGAACTAGCGACCGACCTAGCGACCGCTAGGCCGGCCGTGAGGAATAATACAGACACGTCATCAAGAGCTCGTGAGCACCTTAGCGGGTGCGAGGGTGACAGCGAGTCAGACCCAAAGAAGAATCTTCCGACTTACACTTCTCCGGTCCCTTTCCCAAGTCGGCTAGCCAAGCCAAAATATGACGAGAAGTTGAACCGGTTCATGGAGATGTTTCAGAAGGTGCACATAAACATTCCATTACTAGATGCACTTAGAGACATGCCGGGATACGTTAAGTTCTTGAAGGATGCTTTAGCCAACAAGAAGAAGTTGGAGAGATTTGAGACTATTAATTTGCCTCAAGAGTGCAGTGCTGTGCTGCAAAAGAAGTTGCCGCTGAAGCAGAAAGATCCAGGCAGCTTCACGATCGCTTGTGTCATTGGAGGGTAGACGTTCTCCAGAGTTTTGTGTGATTTGGGGGCAAGCATAAACCTGATGCCGTTGTCCATATTTAACAGATTGGAGATTGGAGAGATCAAGCCTACTACTATTGATATCCAGATGGCAGACACATCTGTTACCTATCCAAAGGGTATAGTAGAAGACGTGCTCGTCAAGATCAGAGATTTCATCTTTCCAGCAGACTTTGTAGTCCTTGACATGCCAGAAGATAGAAACACATCTCTTATTCTTAGGAGACCGTTCTTTGCCACAGGCAGGCACTGATCGACGTGCAGGATGGAGACCTTACCTTCAGGGTCAATGATGAAGAGATGAAAATCTCTATTTACGATGCAATGAAGTAGCCTGAAGAGAAGATAATGGAAGAGTGTCGAGTCATTGAGCAGCTGTCTTCCACCCATTTCTGATCAAGCACTGTTGAGTTTACATCCGATTCGATTTTACTTCCTCGGACCTCGATGAAGCTTGTGATGAGATCTTGGAATACCTCGAAGCTATAAAAGAAGTAAAGGCCCTCCCCGAGGAGTCAATGCTTTACTTAGATGTGAGGAAGCCAGTTGGAGGAGAAAACACTACAGTGGCGATAGAAGAGCACATGCCCAAGGTAGAATTGAAAGAATTACCTGACCACTTCCATTATGTCTTTCTAGGAGAAGATTAGACTTGTCCAGTTATAGTCTCCTCAAAGTTGACAGAGGAAGAATTGACAAAGCTGATAACCGTGTTGAAGCAGTATAAATCTACAATTGAGTGGACTATTTCTGATATCAAGGGGTCGATTTGCCACCGGATTAGAGAAAGAGTATTGCACCTGCAGGCAATCAAGAGGTTGAGGAAGGAGAGTATAAATGCGAAGGAGTGCAACCTCAACGATTCGATTGAATCCGTATTGCAATGAATGCGCTTGTTCAAACAAAAGTATACTTTCAATTGACTCAATGATAAATGCGAGGTGTTATAGTAGGAAAGTCGCTTCTCAAGGAAAACTTAACAGGCCTAATGTTCGTGTTGCTCATGAGCGATTAAATCCTAAACATTCTAATACCAACTGGGTCGAATATGCAAGAATCGAATACGAGAAAATAAACAAGATCCTAAACCGTGGGTTGAGGATGGGTTGTCAATCCCTAGCTTGAAGCTTCTAGATGCGGGCATGATCTATGCGATATCGCCGTAATACTTGAATATGAACGGTGAGTGGGTGAGAAAGCGGGCGCCACCGGAGTGAGTTGAGCGTCTGTTGGAGAAGATGGCGCTGAAGTGTGAAACTCGCTTGAAAGTGGTGTCATGAGAATCAAGAAATGCGATTTTGGGTGCCAATTATATCTGTGATTCGAGATGACTCTCCGTTAGGCTAATTAACTAAAAGAACAAGCTTGTGTAGTACTCAATTGATTCTCCAAAGAAAAATAGATAACTATAATTCCCAAAGCACGATACTTTGGTGAATTAGATGTTGACAAATTATTGAAGTTACCTCAACCTTTGTTATCATTGTATCCTCCGGGTCCCCGTACTCCAATTGTTGAGGCAGGCAATCGCCAGAGTGGGCTTTGCATGTCAACAACTTCAGTGCCCACTCTTGCTTCATCCCTCTTCATCCTCCTTCACGTGTTTGTGCAAGAGTGGTGACCATCCGAGCTTGATCGGGTTGGTGCGGGAAAGGTGTTTCAATCACTTCTCGTTTTCCACCCCGTGACTCTGACTCATCTAATGTCTCTTCCACCCAATTTTCAACTATCGATCACTTTTTGAGGGTTCGTCAAACCCAATCTAAGTCTACTTGTAAATGAATCATAATCATCAATCAACCAACAAGAACTGAATTAATCCAAAGCGAAATCATATATCTAATTGAATCCAACAACAATCATAAAGTAAGAAATCACCAAACAATAATATAAATCGAGGAGGAAATCCAATAACAATAATCGATAAATCCAACATATGAATTGTAAACAAAGCGTAATAATCAAGAAAGCAGAAAGCATGAATTAAAGCTAAGATTTATACGTGTTGTGCTCAAGAAAATCCCGGAAGAAAATGGGCGAGCGCGCGGCTTAAGAAATGCGATCACGTTGAAATGAAGGAAGAATCATTTTCCCTACCCTTTATTGATCGGATGTTGGATAGGCTCGGTAGGATATGGGTTTAATGCTTCACGGATGGATATTGCCACGGACTCCTATCACAACGTAATTTACTTATTATGAAGGATTGCCATCGCTCAGCGCCGGCGCGCGGAGGACCATGACGAACTCGAAATTGCGATCCGCTTGCGGCTTTCTTCCATGTCTTTATGTAGTATTACTCAACCAAAGGCATTACATAGAAATGAGAATGCCGTTTAAGGCTGGACGGTGTAATGAGCTTTCCCATGCTTATGTAGTATTTATAACCTTTCGTGAGCAATAATGTATGATGTCCTTATTCCATGGTTTGATTGAGAACATTATGGGGGTATTCATGGATGACTTTTCCGTTTTTGGTTCTTCTTTTAACCATTGTCTCCACAATCTGTCCCAAGTGTTACATGTTGGATTTGTATACTGAAAGTAGTTTTGGTTGAGCTTGTATGCAATGTTTCCTGTTACCATTATTACAATCTCCTATCTGAATTGATTACTTGATTGCATATATCGTGTCCCCTTATCTCATATATAAGTTAGATCATACGGTGTGTGAAGATCACGAAGTACGTATGATTGGTCAAGCAATGAGATATAAAAGTTTCACGGTGAGACGACTTGAGGACGAGTTGTCGGTATAGCTGCGGTATAGATAAGAAGTGACTTGACTTGGTTGCTTGTCTATCTTTGATGCGTCTACGATGTATTGAAGGATCACGGTGAGATGAGTTCTTCTATCGACCGTCTTGAAGAACCTAGATCTCGGTGACTTACGATGATCTAAACCTCGATAAGGTATTAGGTGAGTATGAGTTCTTGACCATCACTTTGACTTGTTATGGGTGAGGTTATATGTTCTAACCCGATATTCTCCCTATCTTGGGTGGTGGCGGTGCTTGTATGTCATGCTAGTTATCGTATCAGTCACCGTATCCGTTTAGGATGATGGCGCCCCTTAAGGAGCTCAAAGGTTTATTGTACTAAACCTGCGAGTTGAGTTAGCTCAAGTACAATAATGAGGTTGAGTGGTACTACTTAAGGAATTAAAGATATTAATTATTTTAAGCGGTTAGAATGCTCTAAATAATTAATGGACGTGCGATATCTTAAATACGGGATTCGTAATGTCTAGCTGCAAGTCCGACTCACCGGTAATAAAGGGTAAGTCGACATTTATTCTCTAGTGGCATGAATGAATGTTTATAAATTAATTTATGTTCTGGGTGAACATAAGATAATTAATTTATTTGAGGCCATCTTTATTCCTTGCATTTGATCCTGGTGGCCCGTCAGGGCCGTAGCTACATGGAAATCGGCGCCCACCCTCTAAGGCAAGGATTTGATTCTCTTTATCCTATAAGGATATTATTATATTTATGGGATATGCAGGGATCCTTTCCTTATGGGATTATGGTAATGCATTATAAATATAAGGTAAGAGATAAGATCAAAGCTAATCCTCACTTTTAAACCTAGCAATTTTCGAGAATTCCTATAGCCTTTAGGAGACAATTTTCTAAAATTATTAGAGAGGTTTAGGGTGATTTTGTAGCATTCTCCATAGATCGTCCTCACTCGGCGTTGGAGATTGGGCGGCCGGATCTGATCCGGAAGGTCAAAGCACGAGTCTCGATCCGTTCATCCCCGAAGATTCAAAGGTAAACACGAGAAAACCCTACGTGTTGTAATTAATTATATAGGTGCATGCTAGGTATATAATCAATGTATGGTGAATTAAACATCCAAGATAGATCCTCGGGAGAGGCTAAATCGATTTTCCTACAATTGGTATCGAGCACGGGATCGATGTATCTTGGCTCTGTTGGATTAATTCACGTTTGATTATTACGTGCGGAATATATTAATTGTGAATACGCTGTTCATAAATGGCTCGTTTTTATTTTTGTCGGATTTTGTTTTCACCATGAGAAAATCCGTGGTTAGATTAGATTTTCCCTGTAAATCTTATCCGTAAAGAAAACGAAGACAAAAGCACGAAGAACGAGACGGCGGGAAGACACGTCGGGAAACCGGACGGTCACGAAGAACGCGCGGGAGGCGACACGCGAGGGCGTGCTCGGCGCTCATCTGCCGCCCTCGGCTGCTGGCGTGTTTCTCGGCGGCGCAGGCGACGGCGGGCAAGCGAGGCACCTCGGCGGCGCGCGCGCGCTTCGGCGGTGTTTAGCGGCGGCTCGTGAGGCGGTGTCGGCGCGCGGGCGTGGCGCGCATCTCTGGCGCGCCGGCGGCGGGCGTGCTCGCGCCGCGCGCCGCGATCGCGGGTAGCCCGCGAAGGCGGCGGCGTGCGCGGAAACCTCAGCGTGTGCGAGGTTGGGCGGCGGTCCGGGCGGCGGGGTGCACAATTTTCGTGGGATGCACGGCGGCGCTTCGGCGGCGGTGTGAGATTCGCGCAGAAACCTCGGCTGCGCGATTTTCTCGGCGCGCCGCGCGGTCTTTGGCGCGCTCATGGTGGCTGTGCCCTGGCCTGCCCATCCCATCTTGGGCCAACCCGGCCCAGACCGATTTTTCGGCCCGAATCCGTCCGTGCCCGTGCACGCGAGGCTCGTTTTTCAAAGTTTATGAAGATCTGTTCTTTGCAATTCTATGTAATAGATTAGGCAAGAATGTGCAGGTTCCACTAGTGGGCCACGATGAACATTTTATTTTATTTTTAATCGTTCATTGCATGTCGTGGATGTTTAAATTATGCAGAAGCATGCTATGTATGTTTAAATTACGTAGACAAACATATTATATGTTTTCGTGATTGGAGGCGCATAGTAAGCATGCTAGGTTTATCGCGTTTTTTTCAAGCATATTTTAGAATTCTGCGAGCATGTTTTTACATGTTGAGTTCTATAGAAAAGCATGCTAGGATTACGTGATCTGCATGGACAAACCTTTTGAACAAAAGACTAAGCAAGCAACCCGACAAATTAATTTTAAAATTAAAATGTCAAGACCTCCACTTTTGATCTCTAAACAAAGTGAGGCCTTGTGAGTGGCGATCCACACGCGTGGCTTGCTTGCACTATTTATCATAAGTTTGTTAGATGAGATTTCTAAATAAAACATTTTAAATCTATTGAGAAGTGGGAGTTTCATGTATGGCGTCCACACGCGTGGCTTGCATGTGCGATTTTCATAAGTTCTCTAGAGATGGATATAAAATAAGATAACAAAGAATTTGGATTGAAAGCGGTATGGTCTAGTGAGTATGCCAATTCTAAAATTCATTTCTATTGTTAAAATTGTGGTCATTGCTTAGACATCACCTCAGTACAACTTTCATGAAGTCCCTTCTTGCGATAGTGAGGTGGTCTAGTAAGGTCCAATCATTAATTTCATTTGTCATAAGGATAAGTTGACTTGGATTGAAATTAATTTTAGTGCAGTCGTGGGTTCGTGTGGCGTCCACACGCGTGGCTTGCATGTGGGATTCCTTGGGCGATTGGAGGTTTCAATGAATATTGTTTTATCAAAAGGTAACAATATTATTATTCAAATTATGTGCGATCGTATGCTTATGTGTTTACATTATCTTTTCAGATATGTCTCTTACAACGATTATCAATATGCTCGCACAAAATCCCTTATCCGGTTCGAATTTTATCAAGTGGAAACGAAACATGGAATATGTTCTTATCGCTAAAGAACACATGTTTGTTCTCACTACTCCTAAACCCGATGCTTCATCGACGTCGACTAATGAGCAACGAGAGTCAAGGACTTTGGCATAAGTCGAACAATATGGCCAAGTGCTATATGATGACTACAATGTATAAAGGCTTGCGGTGCAGCATCGATCGATGGTGAGCCTTGACGAAATATGGTCAAGTCTCGAGAGTAAGTTTGGGCAATCGGATCGGACGATCGACTTCCACACAATGAGAGAAATTTTGGCGTGTAAGATGGAAGAAGGAAGTTCGATCCATGAACATGTCTCCACATGACTCATCTCATGGATAGTCTTGATCGGTGGGAGGAGGTATTGTGAGCCAAGGTCGATATTATCCTCAACACACTACCCAAGTCTTTTGAGAATTTTTTCGTGAGCGCGATCATGAGCAAGACCGGTATCGCTTAGTCGGTTGCTTAATGATCTCGTGGCGCGGAAGGAGTCATGGGTAAAGGAGCACATGCTCTTGCTAGCACATCTAGGGGCCCAAATTTTCCATTGCAAAATGGAAAAGAAAAGGGCACCAAAGGTGGCGAGGCGAGGAAATAGTGGGAGTAATGGGAACAAGAACATGCACACCGGAGGCTTAAAAAGCCAAGGAGAGGGCAAGTGCTTCAAGTGTGGCAAGGCGGGCATTGGAAGGCCAAGTGCCCTATGCTCAAGGCTCAGTGCGCCATTTGCTTTAATGTGGAAACAAGTTTAGCGACTTGTTCTACCCATTCTTGGGTAGTAGACACGGGTGCGACTGATCATGTTTGTTACACCTTGCAGGGGTTCCTGTGGACAAGGGAGCTGCATGATGGCGAGATAACGATCTCCATGGGCAACGCGGCGAAAGTCGAGGCCGTTGCAGTCGGAGATGTTACTTTATGTTTTGATAGAACAGTTTTAGTATTGAAAGATGTTTTATATGTGCGGATTTTGGTGGAACCTTGTTTTGTTTGAAATTGTTTATTCATGGATATTACATTATTTTTGATAGTGGTGTTTCTATCTTAAGAAATGACGAAGTTATCGTGTTGGCACATTATATAATTAGCTTTATACTATTTACGCTAAACATAATACCTATAACTATGTTGCATCATCTACAAACCTTAAAAGAAAGTTTTCTTCACAAGGCGACACCACATTACTCGGCATCTTAGATTAGGTCACATCAATCTAAATAGGATCCAAAGACTAGCTAAGAATGGGCGTTGGGTAATCTATGAGTTACTCTGTTCCCGATCGTGAATCTTGTATAGAAGGTAAGATGTCGACTACACCCTTCAAAGCGAAGGGTTATAGAGCCAAAGAAGTGTTGGAGCTAGTCCATTCGACTGTGTGGATCGATGTCCACACAAGCTCGTGGAGAATGCAGTATTTTGTCACTTTCATTGGCGATTACTCAAGGTGCGGATACGTATACCGCTTTCACCGAAGTGCGAATGCTTTGATAAATTCAAAGAGTTTAAGGTGGAAGTGGAGCGAAGCTTGGTAAAGTATCAAGTCATCTGCGATCCGATCGCGGTGGCGAATACCTCGATAACGAGTTTATGGACTATCTAGTTGAAGTGTGGGATTACCTCCCGGTAAGCTACTACCGGCACACCACAACAAAATGGTGTGTCGAGGCGAAAAATAGGACTCTTTTGGAAATGGTTAGATCAATGATGAGTTATGCGGCATTGCCTATTTAGATTCGGGGTATGCCTTAGAAAGCGGCGGCATACTTGCTAAATCTAGTACCATCAAGTCGATCGAAAAGACCCCTTTCGAGTTGTGGTTTGGTATGACTTAGTTTAAGCCACATAAGGATATGGGCGATCCGACACGTGTCTTTGAACAAGAAGGCGACAAGTTGGAGGCTAGATCCGACGCAAGGTCATTTATTGGCTATCCTAGAGGACGAAGGTGGTTTATTCTATAGTCCTAAGGATCGGAAGGTCATTATTAGCACTAATGCTCGATTCCTAGAAGATGATTATATGACAAACCATAAATCCAAAGTTGAAATCATTCTTGAGGAATTAGATGATGATCGTATTCCACCACCGATTAAGCCAAAGGTACGAGATGTCGTGTCTAGTGGGAGGGATCGACACCAGATACTTCAAGAAATTGAAGTGGGTCGAGTTCCATTGGAGATACCGACCGTACAAGTGGCTCCTATCCAGCAAGTTGTGCAAGATAGAAAACCACAAGTTACTGCACCCACCTTTGCCATTGTGCGGTGGCGCCCGTCAGTAGTGGGAGGGTTGTTCGTCAACCCGGCGATTTATGTTTGTGGGTGAATCTTGGATTTAGTCCGGAAGCGAGCAGAAATAATCGACCCATGGACGTCTGAGGCGATACAAGACATTGATGCAAGATCATGGCACACCGCTATGGACTTAGAAATTGAGTCCATAACAACTATGGATGTATCTGAAAAGACACCTCTACCGGATGGCAAGGAAGCCGTAGGTAGTAAGTGGGTATACTGAGGAAAAAAGATTCAAATGGAGAGGTTTCGCTTTTAAAGCCGGTTTGTGGCGAAAGGTACACTCAGATTGAGGGCATCGATTTCGATGAGACCTTTTCACCTGTAGCAATGCTCAAGTCCATCGTAATTCTTCTAGCCACAAGAGCCCACTTGAATCTTGAGGTTTGACAAATGGATGTGAAAACCGCTTTTCTAAGCGGTTACCTTGAGGAAGGTAGAGACATCTATATGCAAACAACCCGAAGTTTATGTGGTGAAGGGTGAAGAGCATCTAGTATAGAAGCTTAAGTCCATTTATGGGCATAAGCAAACCTCACGATCCCGGAACTTACGCTTGACGAGGTGGTAAAGTCCTATGGATTTACCAGTTGCCTAGCGAGAGTTATGTGTATCGTTTAGATGTCAGCGGTGATGTGGTATTTCTTGCACTTTATGTAGATGACATTCTTCTAGTTGGCAACAATGTGAAGTTGTTATCAGACGTAAAGAGTTGGTTATCCGATCAGTTTCAAATGAAAGACTTAGGAGATGCAGCATACATTCTTGGGATCAAGGTTTACCGAGATCTCAAGAGGAAAATGTTGAGCTTATCTCAGGCGTCTTGCATTGATACTGTGATTACTCATTTTAGTATGCAGACCGCCAAGAAAGGATTGCTACCTTTCAGACATGGCGTTCCTTTATCTAAGGAGCAGTCACCTATGACTGCAAATGAAAAAAAGGAAATGAGACAAGTTCCTTACGCTTTTGCCGTAGGAAGTCTCATATCTGCAATGCTATGTACGACGCCCGATATACGCTATGCGGTAGGCATAGTAGCTGAATATCGATCTAACCTGGACAAGCTCATTGATTGCGAAAGCATATACTCAAGTACCGAAAAGGACTCGAGATTATAGGCTAGTTTACCATGCGAGATAGTCTAATGCCTTTGGGTTACTGACTCGATTTCCAAGGCGATCGTGATGAGAAAAGTCTACCTCGGGCTATGTGTTTACCTTGGGAGGTGGAGCCGTATCTGGCGGAGTGCAAGCGGCGATGCATTGTGGACTCTACCATGGAAGCAGCGTGGCGCCTGAGGTCGCTAAGGAGGTCAGTATGGTTCGAGAACTACCTCGTGGATCTGGGTGTGGTACTGGTTTGCCCAAAGTATCATAGTTTAGTGTGATAACTCGGTGCGTGGCAAACTCGAAGGAACCACGGACCCTGGCGACCAAACACATAGAGAGAAAGTACCATGTCATACGAGAAATCGTGAGACGAGGGGACGTGCTGATTGAAAAGATTGATACGACGGATAACCTAGCGGATCCATTCACAAAGAGCCTGCCGCAAAAAGTCTACGAAGTGCACGTTCGAGGACTTGGATTGCGCTTGATGGCACCCACTTAGAAATGAAACTTTTGTATAAGTGGGAGAAGCAAAGTGATGGTTTTGTTTGTAATAGCTAGTAGAGAGACACATTGTATACTAAAAGTTTGCTTTAGTATAAGTGGGAGATTGTTGATTTTATATCGAAAGCGATTTTGGTTGAGCTTGTATCAATGTTTCTATTACCACTATTACAATCTCTATCTGAATTGATTACTTGATTGCATATGTCGTGTCCCCTTATCTCGTATATAAGTTAGATAATACGATTGTGTAGAAGATCACGAGAAGTCGTATGATTGGTCAAGCTTAATGAGATATAAAAGTTTCACGGTGAGACAACTTGAGGACGAGTTGCGGTATAAAGCTGCGGTATAGATAAGAAGTGACTTGACTTGGTTGTTTGTCTATGCTCGTACGTCTCTGATGTATTAAAGGATCACAGTGAGATGAGTTCTTCTATCTAACCGTCGTGAAGAACCTAGATCTCGGTGGCTTACGATGATCTAAACCTCGATAAGGTATTATGTGAGTATGAGTTGCTGACCATCACTTTGACTTGTTATGGGTGAGGGTTATATGTTCTAACCCAATATTCTCCGCATCTTGGATGGTGGCAGTGCTTGTATGTCATGCTAGTTATCTGTATCGAGTCACCGTATCCGTTTAGGATGATGACGTCCCCTTAAGGAGTTCATGTAGTAACCCGAAAATTTTATAGTAATTAATAAAGTTTAATTAAGTATTATTAAAGGCTTAAAAACTCTTTAAGCCTTAAGAATTCGTAAAATTTAATATAGTGAAATATTAATCGGTATGAATCCGATTAATTTAAAACTTGATTATATGGAATCGAAAAATGTAGAGAATTATTAAAAATGTGTTTAATTGTAATAAATGTGAATTATTGAGATAATTGAATTATTAGTATATGTTTGTATGAAAAATGCTATTTATCCGAAAATAAGTTATAAAATGCCTTAATTATTTTTATATGGATATTTTATTATAAAATGAAAGGAATTATTATTCAAGTTATTAATTTATGTGAATAAATTTATTTTTGCAATAACTAATGATTAAAGAATTTATTTATGTAATTTTCAAAATTTTAAGAAGTGTTATTGAAATGAATTGAATTTTATTAAATAAAGTGATTTAAATTCTGCTAAATGAATCTAAATTCAATTATGAATATAAGTTGCAATAGATTTTATAATTTAATTGAGATATGATCCTATTAATTAAATTATATTAAGGTATGGAATTAGTAAGAATAGGAGTGCAATTATAATATTTTTTGAAATTAGTGATTTATGATCTTGAAATTTTAAATAAATGTACATTAAATTTAAATTAAACTTCTAGAATTATAACATAAGAATTTAAACATCTTCTTCCCCATTTTTCTTTAAAACTCACGACACACACACACCTGCACACACAAAATTTTATCTTCACTTTTAACACATAATTAGACTTGGGAATTAAAGGAAAATTGTTACTAGCAAGGTAATTACTTCATTTATGCAAAGTTTTCATTAATTAAATTGATGAATATTATGTTTGAATGTTGTAGGATTTTGAAATTTTGAAGATTATGGTTATGATTGATTTGTTTAATTTTTGTTATATTTATTGATTTAATTATAATTATGGAGCTTGATTAACATATGCTATGGATTTAAATTCCATAAATTCATGAAATTCCAAAATTAAAGTTTGATCATGAAACCCTAATTTTTGAATATGATTTCTATGTTATGATATGATTGAATTAAGCTTAGATATATGTTTAGGAATGCTTATAAACATCATATGATTAAAGAAATTAAAAGTTAAATTATGTTTGTTAAATTCTTGAAAATTTCGAAAATCACATGTAATATGAACTTAATGATTTTAATTTTTATTGATGAATTTGACATGATATTCATGCTTAGGGATATGAATAATGTATAAAATGAATTTATAGGAATTTAATACAACCATATACTAATAACCCTAAATTTTCAAAAATGAAGGGTATATGTTGAACTTTGATTTCTTGATTTTATTTGATATATTTGAATTGATATTTGAGATCTATGATAAAAATAATGCCTAAGTAGAATTTATAGGAATTTTTGAACATAGGTATCAAAAGTTAGAAAATTAAAGTTTAGCAAAGGTTATGATTTTATGTGAGAAATTTTAATCAAGATTTGAATGGATGATGGAATTATGATCATTGATGATAAATGAGTATGATTATATGATATTTGATAATTAATAGATTGTGGATGTTAAAAATATTGAAATCTTATAAATACGTGGTTGAAGGACATTAGCCGATTAAAGTATAAATGAATGAGTTTAAACTTATTTTAAATTCCTAAATGTATATTTAAGCATATATTGATGATATCACTACAAGAATTTTGGTTATAGATCACGGGGAATCCCCATTGTCTATTACAGAAAACCCCATTGTCTATCAAGGTATAGTCTATTAGGGCCGGCTATAGACAACGGAAATCCCGTTGTCTATAAGAACATAGACAACGGGGTCTTGTAATATCTGATGGATATTCCCGTTGTCTATAACATCATAGACAACGATGGGTTTACCCGTTGTCTATGTTATTATGTATAACGGTGTTCTAACTTTATCTGATGGTTAAACCCCATTGTCTATTGTGTTTTAGACCACGCGGACATCCCCGTTGTCTATATATTAATAGACAACGGGGAAAAGCCGTTAATCTATGACGGTCAGCGAAAAAAATTATTTATTTATTTATTATATAATTCAAAATACATGTTTACGTAATTAAAAACAATAATACAAAATAGATATAAAATATATATTTTCTCATAAATAGATAAATCAAGGTACAATACATAAGCGTTATATACTGGAAAATTCTCAATCAACAATTATAGCACAACAAATATTGTCTACCAAGCTAATTAAATTCGTCCACAAAAAACATCAATTTCACCATCTTGAACCTTTCATTTCACCATCTCTATTCCAACATCAATCATCTAATTAGCCTCTCCATCTACATGATCAAAATAAGATGCAATATGTGAGAAATAAAATTTAATACCTAAAAATATTCAATTGATAAAGGTATCAAACTTACCATCATCAACAACCATATAATCGGCGACTAACTCGCCCATTCTATCTGGACTTCATCGATTTCTTTTTCGAGTAAAAGCCCGGAAAACTATTAAATAAACAAAATAGACATATTTCATTACTAAAAATATTAAAGAATAAATATTTAGAAAATTTTGGATTACATTGTCACGTTATAATTACCAAAAAGGAAGTGCAATGGTGTTATCCGAACCATAATTATCAATAATATCTTTCATGTACTGCATTGACATAGAATCCACATGACTTTCATCGAGGTTGTTGTTGACACTACATTAAATGCATAATTTGAGTTATCAACATTTTAAAGGACAATAATTTTAATAATTATGGCAAGAATTTCATACCTTGATCATTTCCCACAAGAGATTATATCTCCCCCTTTTTCCTATGCTCATATTGAACATTTTTAAGGCCCTGCAAATACATATTGTGGATTAAGATACATAACACATACAAAAATCTTGAACTTTAATATAAAAAAACTTACATTTCCATGATGCACTTCCACTCCTGAACATGATTCTCATCACTCAATGGATCCATCACATATAAAGTTTCAATATGAGGATCGATAACTATAAGAATCAATGCTTGACTAAAAAGAATACATATGTAATCAATTATCACAAAGTCTGATGCATATTAGCATATTAACTACATATCAATCTTTTCACATACCCGACATTGCATGGCATCAAAACAAGTTGCTTATTCCGTGTACCAATCAACCTTTTACCTATGATATTTGACTTCATTATCGATCAACCTTTGGATTGTGTGATATTTCATATGGATTGTGTGATATTTTATATATACGAGAAAAGGATGGTGCTGGCGTCCTACACTATGTCTATTTCAAGTGTTTTGCATATTTGTCGTATAACTCAAAATAATTTTCGGAGCAATCATTCATTTTCAGGTCGGTGAGTTGCACTGAGATATCTCTAGAATCATGAGAATAGTATAACTATATAAAATTTCCAAAATAGAAAATACTTGAGTAGAAATTCCATTCTTCTACTGCTGCATTGTGGACACTCCTCCCTTTACATTCTTTATGCGTGTAATTAAATATCAAATTGAAATACAATAACTTAGCAAACTTAGATAATCGTGTCCCAAATTTTTTGAAAATAAATGAAAAAGAGAGAGCGAGAGATTCTACTATTAGACCATCTCACGTGTCCGGACCATCAAATAGTCCCAATATTCGATCTATCACATTATATTGACTTGAATCAATTATTAATCCCAATAGTCCCAATAGTGTAAATAGTTGTTGACTTCTTAAATATATACCTTTGTGCAGCTCGAAGAGTTAGCTAGAGAGGTCGTAGTTGTCTTAAAAATAGGTTTGGTTGAGCCTAAAGGCGTAGTGGTATATCACTAAACACTCGTAAAAGCTTATATTTGTATATTTCAATGTTTTGGCCTTCATTTGTTTGTAAATTACATTAATATTCTTGTGCTATATTGCAATTTTAGCAAAATATAGGGTTAGCTTTGTCTACACGAAAAGGGTGCGAGATTCATGTTTGGTGATAATATTATGTTTGGTGATATTAACCATTTGGTTCGTGAGCGAGTCTCGACCTTCTATAACAAAGAATTGGAGTGTGTAAGAAGGATTCTCATCATCCGGAGGCATTTTAAAGTTATGGTCTCGTGTTGTGGTCCGACAAAGGGTTCTACAAGATCTCCGAAATTGGTGAATTTGGCGGGGAGAAAGGCACTTTTGATCTGCTGTTCTTTGTTTCAAGAGGTATAAGTTTGAGGGTAAAACCTAGATCACGTGTGGTCGGACATTATGTAATCACATTAGTGTCCGCAACCTCTCTTGAATTTTGTAAACCAACAATAGTTATCTCCACTGTTTAAGGTTGTATTTGCATGTGGTATGGCATGGTATGTAACTTAATATTGCAACTCGAAAGTCGAAAGTGAGGAAGAAATCAACTTAGTTGTACCACATAAATGTTGAATCACACTTTTACAAGAGAAGCAAACGAAATATGACATGCATATAAGCACAAAGTAAAGCATGATGATTCAAAATTAGATAAAATTAAAAGAGAATGTAATTCAAAATATAACAAGATTAGCGACAATAACATATTGGCTCTTGAAGGGGGCTTCGCATCAAAATTTCCATCCAATGATGGTCATTGAAGCCAAGATTAAAATTGTCCCAACAAAGAATGTGGGATTTCATCTCATATAGAACTATCTCTTGTATATTACCAAGAAGCATCAATATTCACGATAACATGCTTCAAGTTTTATGTCCTTCTTGGCATAGTCTTTTTATGCAACTAAAATTCACCCATAGAACCTATCTTCACCATCCCCATAAATATCAAATCGGTACATGTAAATGCAAGATAACAAATCTAATACACATACTCAATAAAACCACAGCACCATAAAACTAGAGTATCTTATCAACCAGACAATGATGTAGGCATGAATCTTATTATCCCTTGTACATGAAGAGCAAATAGTGTACAAACTCATACGCCTGCCCTTAATAGATTCTCTGACCGGTTCTACCGCATTCACATACCACATTTCTTCCAACAACAAACACTCCTCTCTAGTCTTCTCATAATCATATACACTGTGACCACAGTTAATTATAAGCATATTCGGCAGTCGACAGTCAGGACTCGACGGCAGACAAACATGAAGAAGTCATTCACTCTCTCTCTCTCTCTCGGTCTTTCAATTCATTCCATCAATCCATTCATTCCCAACATTTCATATTCGAATTATACAAAAACCAAAATTTACACAACAATACTCAATACAAGAAAAGGAAACATGAAGAGAGGAAGATGTTGCGATACCTTATTCGATTTAGCTTCGATTTCAGAATTGGGACAAGGCAAGGCAGAGCCAGCAGAGGAGTTCTTCCAACCGAAAATGGGGAAAATTTGGAGGAACATCACGGACAAGGTAAGACAATGCTTGGAGATTGAGATAGAATAATGAAATTAATTTATATGTATGTAAAATGCAAAGACATTGTGTTTCTGACATACAATTGCAATTAATATGTAATGATATAATAAAATATTGGTGCAATATTTCAATTCTCGATTATTCCATGGATAATCATTCAATATTAGTGTTTTAATTACTTTAATTTAAAATCTCTCTCTTCAAAACAATAATTAAAAAAATACGTATTCATAAAATCTAGCACTTGATGTATTTAGCACTTCAATGTATCGAGTCCATTTGTTAGTTGAGCATTTTTATAGTGAATGAACACGGTATAAAACATAAATTACATATGTCTAAAATTTTATTATACCGATATACGATATTTTGGAGGCGGAGGGAGGCGTGTCACGCTGGCGATGGAGAGGGAGGCGGAGAGGAGGGCTGGTGGAGTCTGGAGGCGTCGGCCGGGCGCGTGGGAGGCCGAGGGAGGGAGAGGGAGGGAGTGAACTCAGCGAGGGAGAGGTCTTTGAAGTGGGGAAGGAAGGGGGGAACGTCATTTGTGTCTTGAGGCGATAGACCACGAGGAAGATAGAACTTAAGCCCTAAAATTGAAATTTAATTTACGTAATGAAGTGAGGCGATAGACCACTTGGTTAATAACCCGTGGTATTTAATCAACACGAGAGGAAGACAACGTGGGCTAAAGTCCGTTGTCTATGAAATTTTAGCTAATAGACCACGCGGAATGAACCCCGTGGTCTATAATATAAAACACACTAATAGACCACGCGGAATGAACCCCGCCGCCTATAACCGTATGAAAAATGGTTATAGACCACGCGTTTGACCGCTGCGTGGTCATCACAACATAGACAACTTTAACATTAATGTACGAGGTCTATTACATGTTGTCTATAAGCTAAATTCTTGTACTGTATTGGGGAGTTTGGGATGATATTGGTGTAGTTTGGTGTATTTGGGCTATACATATTACGGATGTTACTCACGAAATTTAGGTAGAATATGATATTATAAGATGTTTTAGATTTTAATTGATCATTGATGATATGTATATTTAAATAAGTAATGAAGATTACTAAAGTCGATAATAATCTTATGTTACTGAGGAGCAAGCGGAGGAATCGGGAAGTAAAGAACGAAGAACCGAACTTATTGGATTGAGCGTCACGAGGTGGGTAATGCCTCTCAAAGTTGTGTTAAGCAAAAGAATTTATGTTATGCTTGAACTTGTTTTATTAAGAAATTACTTTCAATCACCACATGATGAATATGTTGAAAATGAGCGTTTACCACATTGTGGGTATGACGATGATTTACCTATCTACGGAGGAAAATGTTATGTCTTGTACGTAGATGGTGTGAGCTTGTAAATGTAGGCCGCCATGGTGCTGGGAGGAGCCTACTTCCCTTTACCAAACGACGTAGATAGGGTATGACCGTAGTTGTGATCCTTCTGGACCAACTCGGGTATGTGATGCCGGTATGTTTCAAAATAAAGTGTGGTGATATGTTATGATGATAAAGGTTTCTATGAATAAACAAACCACTGTTTTCCTAAAAGTTATTTGAAAAAGATGCTAACTTGAACGAAATCATAAGTTTTGAAAATTTATGTTGGCATTTACTCACTGAGTACTTCTAGTACTCACACCCGATAAGTGTTTTATGATGCAGGTTGAGCATGGAAGAGGTGTGGTCCGGGCCGGTGAATATTTTTTTCTTTTCTTGAACTATTGTGGCGATTGTCGTGTCGTCATACATGACATTCATTAGTCTTCCGCTGTTAACCTTGAAAACGTGAAACCATACTTTTGATAAACTTTGTAAATATTTTGAAAAACTTCTATACATGTATTTTCGAGGCTGTACCCTTGTTTGTGATCATTAATGTTGTTGGATATTTTCTGAGTGCAGGTTGGCTTACTCCATTTACAAACGTTATGCGTTGTCCGATTGTTTAAAACCTAATTCTCTAAATCACTTATTGTGGAAAGATTTTCGTTAAGTAATCCCGTCACGGCTTGATATTTAGTTAATTAAGTGACTAAATAGTCGGGTCGTGACAGTGTGGTATCAGAGCATTTGTTCGCTTTGATCCTGTGAATTTTCTTTCCTTAAGCCAACCTTTCTTGTAAACCTTTAAGTCATTGGTAAAAGCTCAGTGTCCAGCCCATCTCTTCAGCTCAACCAGGTAAAGTAAGATGTGAATGTTGTGCATATGTGAATGAAATGTGAGTATGATGAATCTTATGATGTAGTATGTATGTGATTCCTCTTAAAGAAATTATGTAGTTTCTAACCGGTATAGAAGTGATATCTGATTATAGGATGGTAAGGACAAAAGTTACCGCTCGAAAGAACGTCGCTTATAGACCATTGGGCTTAGGAGATATCAACAAATTTTATGCGCTACGAATGAGACCAGAACAGGGCATGCAGTTCTTCCTTCATCATTTTAAGGTTATGTGGCGATTGGTTCTAAAGTGTGGAACTACCGAGCTCGACGGGCTACTTCAACTGGTGCAAGCTTTGCCTCCTGACTAGAGGGGATGGGCATCCGAGATAGCTCTCGATTATGTGCATCCTGATATGGAATGTAGAATTACTTGTAATCTTAAGAAGTACATAAGAATCCTTAAAGACCAATACAGGACGGGGAAAAATCCTCCACTCATTCCTTACCGTCCCTTTGATTATTTTATCCCTACTGTTCATCAAATCTTGTTAGATATATTAGACCCACAAAGCCGAAAAATTTAAACCTGAATCTCATGAGCTTGTTAAAGCTAGTCCTAAAAATGAGTATTGTGATGATGATGATACTCTGTTTCCACTTGGACCTCAGTGGACCTTGGAGGATCTGGATTTATTTGACCAACCAGTTGTACTGAAAACCCCTTCACCACCCCTATCTCCTCTTCCTGAAATTCCACTTATAATGTCTTCCACTGAGGTAGAGAATGAGTTTAATCAGCAATCGTTTGTTGGCACTTCCAGCTTACAACCTTTGTCTACTAATGAAATGCCTTCGTTATTGGATCCATCCCTTCTCTTGCCAGGAGAGTCTGCTAATCCAGCTGCGGATCACATTCACGTTCCCGAAGAAGAAGAGGATCCTGAAGAGAATGCAGATAGTTGAATGAAAGTAGTCTTAACTAATTAAGATAGTAGGCGGAGCTACCAGCCCGTAACTATGAAACTAACCTGTGTGTAAAGTCCTCAATGAGGCAATTTTCTTGTAAATTATAAACTGTTTTGTTATCCTTGATGTGATTAAATGGTTTATGTCTTTATCTTTTGGTGATAATTATATCTTACTGCATATTAAATCCCTTTCCTTTGTTTGATACTTTATTAACTGTTGTGGAAATAATAAATTTCTTTTGAAGTGAAATGCCTCCTCGAAGACGAAACCAGAACATGGAAGAAAGAGCAAGTCAAATCACTCCCAAAACCTTCCCGAACAAAACCTTTATGATCGTGAACCTCTCCCGAATGGAAAAATAGCCGAACTTTTCTTCATCGAACCCACCTAACTTCACGGTCTTTGGTAGTCCGTTGAAGCGTAAGAGTGAGTAATGGTGTGGAGAGAATTTTTAAGTTCTTGGAGTGTAGCGATCGGGAATGCTTGCTATGTATAAACTTTCTCATGAAAGGAACATGAGACTTGGTGGAGTCGAGACGTAAAACTCTCACCCGGAACAAATGGCGAACTTTACTTGGGAGCAGATTCGAGGAAGAAGCAGACGCTAAGTTCATTCCTCGAAGTTATAGGAAGCAGAAAGAAATTGAATTCATGAATTTGAAACAAGGGAATAGGAGCGTGGCTGAGTACGATCGGGAATTCTGCACATTATCCCGATATGCACCTTACAAGGTAGAAACAGATGAAAAGATGGCTGAGATGTTCCGTTCCGGATTGAGACCTGAAATCCGGATTATTTTAGCTGCTCAACCACCCATGTCTTATGCAGAGACTCTTAACCGCGCGTTAGACATGGAAATGGAGATACAAGCAGAGAAGAATGCTACCGAGTCAAATACGGGTGTACCACAAGGAACTGTACCATCAAGACCCTCCCAAATAGAACAAAGATATAAAAGAAAAAGAAAGTGGGAGACACGAGGAAATCCAAACAAAAGGCCATTTCAAAGGCAGGGATCCACGGCGTCAAGATCATTCCGACCGCCGACCACGGGACAACCACTCTTTTCTCCGAATCAGATAAGACCACCCATGTGCCCTCAGTGCAACCGTATACATTTCGATTTATGTAGAAGTGGGAGCAACACTTGCTATTCGTGTGGACAGTATGGTCACTTTGCTTCTACCTGTCCATACAGACAGAATGTGGCTGGGAGAGGAGAAAGAGGGAAGTCTTCTCGACCCGTTCAGACTGTGAAAGCAATGACAGAATATCCACAACCACCTCGCTATCAACTTCCTCCACCACAAATGACTGCAATCGCAGAGACTTCAGCTCAGCAGGCGTCATCTACATCTCTACAAGTTCAACCTCAACATCAGCAGGCGTATGCTTTGAAATAGAAGCAACCAGAAAAGAGTATGGGAAATCTAACAGGTATGGCCCAGTTAAAAGGTGTACCTGTTATAGTTTTATTGATCTTTGGAGCATCGCATTCTTTCATTTCTACCGCATGTGTAGATAATCTTGAACTTCCCGTAGAATCATCTGAAGTAGGTTTCAAAGTGCTTACTCCAATAGGTGGGGCGACAGTAGTTGATAAAGTATGTCCTAACTTAGAATTCGAGTTAGGATCACTTTGGTTAAAAGCTGAATCATTACGCCTCTTATGCATGTGGGATGTAGATATTATCTTGGGTATGGATTGGTTAGCAGAGAATTTTGCAACGATTCGTTGTGAACAACGAGAAATCGCGTTTTAACCACCAGGAAAAGAACCCACGTGCTTTTATGGGATCGATGAGAGAAAAAGAAGGGTGCCTGTGATATCAGCTTTGCAAGCAGAAAGGTTGATAAAATGTAATGAAAATCGTGCCTATCTTGTATGCCTAAGCAAGGAAGACAAGAAGGATAGGAAGATTGATGATGTGCCAGTTGTTCGAGAATATCGGATGTATTTCGGAGAAGTTACGGATATACCGCGGATCGACAAGCTGATTTCGCGATTGATCTCGAGCCAGGATCTGCGCCAATTTCCAAAGCACCGTATCGGATGGCTCCTAAGGAATTACAAGAATTGAAAGTCCAATTACAAGAACTTTTGGACTTAGGATTCATTCGACCAAGCGCATCATACGGGGCGCCCAGATTGTTGTAAAAGAAGGACGACACCTTAAGGATGTGTATCGATTACCGAGAATTAAAAAAGGTGACGTTGAAGAACAAATACCCTCTTCCTAGAATTGATGATTTATTCGACCAATTGAAAGGAGCTAGGGTATTTTCGAAGATTGATCGAGATCGGGTTATCATCAGTGAAAATCAAGGCCGAGGACATACCTAAAACCGCTTTTAGGACCCGATACGGACACTCTGAATTTGTAGTGATGCCGTTTGGGTGACCAATGCTCGGTGTGTTCATGGACCTCATGAACCGTGTATTCCATGAATATCATGATAAATTTGTGCTAGTATTTATCGATGATATTTTGATCTATTCAAGGTGAACAAGAACACGAGGTACACTTGCGGTGTATTGGAAAAGCGAGGACTCGAGATTATATGCCAAGTTTAGCAAGTGTGACTTACGGTGAAGGAAGTAAATTTCTTAGGGCATATAGTCTCATTGAAGGAATTAAAGTGGATCCTGCCAAGGTTCAAGCGGTACAGGAGTGGAAATCACCTACGACTCCGAACGAGATTCGTAGTTTCCTAGTCTTAGCTGGGTATTATAGAAGATTTATCGAGGGATTTTCCAAAATTACTAAGCCAATGACGCAATTATTGAAGAAAGGGGTAAAATTTCAATGGTCCCCAGAATGCGAAGACAGTTTCCAAGAACTCAAAGAAAGATTAACCAACGCTCCTATCCTAACTATACCTGATCCAGAGAAAGATTATACCATATACACGGATGCGTCGAGGAACGGAATAGGATGCGTTTTAATGCAAGAAGGAAAGGTCGTCGCATACGCTTCATGAGAGTTGAAGACTCACGAACACAACTATCCCACTCACGATCTGGAACTTGCAGTGGTGGTCCACGCATTGAAAATTTGGAGACATTATTTATACGGATCAAGATGCGAGATTTTAACGGATCACAAAAGTTTGAAATATTTCTTTGAACAAAAAGATTTGAATATGCGACAACAAAGATGGCTCGAGTTGGTTAAGGATTACGACTGTGAGATTAAGTATTATCTAGGAAAAGCCAACGTCGTCATGAGCGCTACTGAGTAGGAACATTCGGGAGAGATTAGGAACTCTTTTAACGGACGAGGAGAATTATTAAAGAGTTCGAGAGAATGAAGTTGAAGCGTGTTACCTCCTCAGAACATTAAAGGAATTGTAGCGTCGTTAGTGGTACTTCCGGATTTGAGAGCTCGTATTATTGAAGCGCAAAGAAGAGATAAACAACTCGAAACTCTACGAGCAAAGATTCGAATGGGAAATTTTTCGGAATATCATGAAGCTGGAGATAATGCGATTATGTTTGGTAATCTCATATACGTACCTAACGATGCAGAATTGAAGAATGAAGTTATGAGTGAAGCTCATAAGGTCCCATATACGGCACATCCCGGAAGCACGAAGATGTACCAGGATATCAAACAAAAGTTCGTGTGGGCGGGGATGAAACAAGATATTGCCACCCTCGTTGAGCGGTGTTTAGCGTGCCCGACAAGTAAAAGCTTTGCATCAAAGACCATACGGAAAGTTCTGACCTCTCGAAATTCCGAATGGAAATGGGATCACATTGCGATGGATTTTGTTATTGGATTACCCAAATCTAAGCGAGGAATCTTGCCATATGGGTAATCATTGATCGATTAACAAGAGCGCTCATTTCGTTCAATTCGATAGCGTATGGGCAGATAAGTTGTACAGATTTATGTTCGGAAATTGTTCGCCTACATGGAGTGCGGTCTCAATCACCTCGGATCGTGATGCCAAATTCACCTCTCGGTTCGGACTACTTTTCAAAAGAATTGGGTACTCGATTAAATTTTAGTACCGCTTTTCATCCCAGACATGACGGTCGGACCGAGAGAACAATTCAGACCCTGGAGGATATGCTCCGAATCGTGGTGTTTGATCGGGGAGACCAATGGGAACAAGTTTTACCATTGATCGAATTTGCTTACAACAACAGTTATCAAGCTACAATCGGCATGGCTCCCTACGAAGCACTTTATGGCAAAAAGTGTAGATCACCTCTATATTGGGACGAAATAGGAGAACGGAAGATTCTTGGCCGGAAGCAATTGTGAAATGGTCAGGTGTGCGACAGAGATAAGACAAAGAATGAAAGAAGCACAAGGCAGGCAAAATCTCTCTGACAATCTTAAATGCGAATTGAAATTTGAGATAGGAGACAAAGTTTTTCTCAAAGTTTCCCCAACCGAGGAGTTCACCGTTTTGGAATAAAGGAAAACTCGAACCAAGATTTCTTGGACCTTACGAGATATTGGAACGGATCGGGCCTGTAGCTTATAGGTTAGCGTTACCTCCAAACTTCGCTAAAGTACATGATGTTTTCCACGTGTCTCAGCTTAGAAAATATGTTTATGACCCACAACATATTCTTCATCATAATGAAATAGTTCCGATCTTGACTTAAGCTATGAAGAAGAACAGAATGCATTACGGATCGAAAAGAGCAGTTAATGACTAAAATTATTCCTTTAGTGAAAGTTCAATGGAAACATTATGGTCCGGAAGAAGTGACATGAGGCTGGAAGATCAAATGAGAGAAAGTACCGACTTGTTTGTCTGATGCACGAAAATTTCTGGGACGAAATTTCTTTAAGGGAGGAATGTAGTAGCCGAAAATTTTATAGTAATTAATAAAGTTTAATTAAGTATTATTAAAGGGTTAAAAGCTATTTAAGCCTTAAGAATTGTAAAATTTAATATAGTGAAATATTAATCGGTATGAATCCGATTAATTTAAAACTTGATTATATGGAATCGAAAAATGTAGAGAATTATTAAAATGAGTTTAATTGTAATAAAAGTGAATTATGTGAGATAATTGAATTATTAGTATATGTTTGTATGAAAAATGCTATTTATCAGAAAATAAGTTATAAAATGCCTTAATTATTTTTATATGGATATTTTATTATAAAATGAAAGGAATTATTATTCAAGTTATTAATTTATGTGAATAAATTTATTTTAGCAATAACTAATGATTAAAGAATTTATTTATGTAATTTTCAAAATTTTAAGAAGTATTATTGAAATGAATTGAATTTTATTAAATAAAGTGGTTTAAATTATGCTAAATGAATCTAAATTCAATTATGAATATAAGTTGCAATAGATTTTATAATTTAATTGAGATATGATCCTATTAATTAAATTATATTAAGGTATGGAATTAGTAAGAATAGGAGTGCAATTATAATATTTTTTGAAATTAGTGATTTATGATCTTGAAATTTTAAATAAATGTACATTAAATTTAAATTAAACTTCTAGAATTATAACATAAGAATTTAATCATCTTCTTCCCCATTTTTCTTTAAAACTCACGACACACACACACCTTCACACACAAAATTTTATCTTCACTTTTAACACATAATTAGACTTGGGAATTAAAGGGAAATTGTTACTAGCAAGGTAATTACTTCATTTATGCAAAGTTTTCATTAATTAAATTGATGAATATTATGTTTGAATGTTGTAGGATTTTCGAAATTTTGAAGATTATGGTTATGATTGATTTGTTTAATTTTTGTTATATTTATTGATTTAATTATAATTATGGAGCTTGATTAACATATGCTATGGATTTAAATTCCATAAATTAATGAAATTCAAAAATTAAAGTTTGATCATGAAACCCTAATTTTGAATATGATTTCTATGTTATGATATGATTGAATTAAGCTTAGATATATGTTTAGGAATGCTTATAAACATCATATGATTAAAGAAATTAAAGTTAAATTATGTTTGTTAAATTCTTGAAAATTTGAAAATCACATGTAATATGAACTTAATGATTTTAATTTTTATTGATGAATTTGACATGATATTCATGCTTAGGGATATGAATAATGTATAAAATGAATTTATAGAATTTAATACAACCATATACTAATAACCCTAAATTTTCGAAAATGAAGGGTATATGTTGAACTTTGATTTCTTAATTTTATTTGATATATTTGAATTGATATTTGAGATCTATGATAAAAATAATGCCTAAGTATAATTTATGGGAATTTTTGAACATATGTATCAAAAGTTAGAAAATTAAAGTTTAGCAAAGGTTATGATTTTATGTGAGAAATTTTAATCAAGATTTGAATGGATGATGGAATTATGATCATTGATGATAAATGAGTATGATTATATGATATTTGATAATTAATAGATTGTGGATGTAAAAAATATTGAAATCTTATAAATACGTGGTTGAAGGACATTAGCCGATTAAAGTATAAATGAATGAGTTTAAACTTATTTTAAATTCCTAAATGTATATTTAAGCATATATTGATGATATTGGGGAGTTTGGGATGATATTGGTGTAGTTTGGTGTATTTGGGCTATACATATTACAGATGTTACTCTGCCGAAATTTAGGTAGAATTTGATATTATAAGATGTTTTAGATTTTAATTGATCATTGATGATATGTATATTTAAATAAGTAAGAAAGATTACTAATGTCGATAATAATCTTATGTTACAAGGAGCAAGCGAGAGGGAATCGGGAAGTAAAGAGCGAAGAACCGAACTTATTGGATTGAACGTCACGAGGTGGGTAATGCCTCTCAAAGTTATGTTAAGCAAAAGAATTTATGTTATGCTTGAACTTGTTTTATTAAGAAATTACTTTCAATCACCACATGATGAATATGTTGAAAATGAGCGTTTTACCACATTGTGGGTATCTTTGGCAATTTACCTATCTACGGTAGGAAAATGTTATGTCTTGTGCGGGTAGATGGTGTGAGCTTGCAAATGTAGCCGACCATGGTGCTTGGGGAGGCATACTTCCCTTACCAAATAGCGTAGATAGGGTATGACCGTAGTTGTGATCCTTACGGACCAACTCGGGTATGTGATCTTAGGTATGTTTCAAAAATAAATGTGTGGTGCTATGTTATGATGATAAAGGTTTCTATGAATAAACAAACCAATTGTTTTCCTAAAAGTTATTTGAAAAGATGCTCACTGAGCGAAATCATAAGTTTTGAAAATTTATGTTGGCATTTACTCCTTTGAGTACTTCTAGTACTCACACCGATAAGTGTTTTATGATGCGGGTTGAGCATGGAAGAGGTGTGTTGCGGGCCGGTGAATATTTATTTTGTTTTTCTTCTTTGCGAACTATTGTGGCGATTGTCGTAATAGTCATACATGACATTCATTAGTCTTCATTGTTAACCTTGAAAGCGTGAAACCATACTTTTGATAAACTTTGTAAATATTTTGAAAAACTTCTATACATGTATTTTATTTTGTACCACTTGTTTGTGATCATTCTTGTTGTTGAATATTTTACGAGTGCGGGTTGGCTTACTCCGTTTACAAGCGTTATCTTTGTCCGTTTGTTTAAAACCTAATTCTCTAAATCACTTATTGTGGAAAGATTTTAGTTAAGTAATCCGTCACGGCTTGATTATTTAGTTAATTAAGTGACTAAATAGTCAGTCGTGACGACTCAGGTTTATTGTACTAAACCACGCGGGTTGAGTTAGCTCAAGTACAATAATGAGGTTGAGTGGTACTACTTAAGAATTAAAGATATTAATTATTTTAAGCGGTTAGAATGCTCTAAATAATTAATGGACGTGCGATATCTTAATCTGAGGGATTCGTAATGTCTAGCGCAAGAAGTCCGACTCACCTTTGCCGGTAATAAAGGGGTAAGTCGGCATTTATTCTCTAGTGGCATGAATGAATGTTTATAAATTAATTTATGTTACAGGCTGAACATAAGATAATTAATTTATTTGAGGCCATCTTTATTCCTTGCATTTGATCCCGGGTGGCCCGTCCAGGCCGTAGCTACATGGAAATCGTATTTTCACCCTAAGGCAAGGATTTGATTCTCTTTATCCTATAAGGATATTATTATATTTATGGGATATCATGGATCCTTTCCTTATGGGATTATGGTAATGCATTATAAATATAAGGTAAGAGATAAGATCAAAGCTAATCCTCACTTTTAAACCTAGCAATTTTAGAAATTCTATAGCACTTTGGGAGACAATTTTCGTAAATTATTAGAGAGGTTAGGGTGATTTTGTAGCATTCTCCATAGATCGTCCTCACTCGGCGTTGGAGATTGGGCAACCGGGATCTGATCCGGAAGGTCAAAGCACGAGTCTCGATCCGTTCATCCCCGAAGCATTCAAGGTAAACACAAGAAAACCCTACGTGTTGCAATTAATTATATAGGTGCATGCTAGGTATATAATTAATGTATGGTGAATGAACATCGATATAGATCCTCGGGAGGGCTAAATCGATTTCCTACATTACAGGTGTGTGAGGCGAACTTAGTGCTCAGCGGGAGAAGTGACATTTTATGGTTAAGGAAGGTGTGGTCTTTGGGCCACAAGGTGTCGCGAGGGCTTGAAAGTTGGCCGAGCCAAGATCGTTGCAATTGAAAGCTACCTCATCACCAATTTCAAATCAATGAGGAGCATTCTCGGACATGCCTGCTTTTATAGACGCTTCATCAAGGATGTTTCCACGATCACAAAGCCGCTGTGTGGATTGCTAGAGAAGGACATTAGGTTTGTGTTCACTAGTGACTGCATGGGGGCATTTGAGAAACTGAAGCAGGCTTAATCTCCACTCTAGTTTTGGTTTCGCCTGATTGGAGCCAACCTTTCGAGCTTATGTGTGATGCCAGTGACTAGGCAGTGGGAGCTGTTTTGGGGCAGAAAAGAGATAAGCTATTCATGGTTATCTATTATGCCAGTAAGATGCTTGACTCAGCTCAGATGAATTACAGCACTACAGAGAAGGAGCTTCTTGCAGTGGTCTATGCTTTTGACATGTTTAGACCTTATTTGGTGGGCACCCACACTATCATCCATACCGACCATGCAGCCATTCGCTATCTGTTTAACAAGAAAGATTCGAAGCCCAGATTAGTGAGATGGATTCTCCTTCTTCAGGAATTCGACACGGAGATCAAGGCCAGGAAAGGCTGCGAGAATATGGTAGCAGACCACTTATCTAGACTGGAGAAGCCAGTAGAAGGGAAAGATAAGAGAATTGGGATCAAGGAGAACTTCCTAGAAGAGCACATTATGAGCATAGTTGATCATACTCCATGGTACGCTGATTTTGTGAACTATTTGGTTATTGGAGTAATGCCCCCTTCATGCAGTTCTCATCATGAGAAGAAATTTCTCCACGACGTGAAATTTTACTATGGGGATGATCCCCACCTTTACTGTCGATGTGCCGATGGCCTGATACGTCGTTATGTCCCACAAGGGGAATGGGGAAAGATAATTCATGAGTGCCACAGTGCAATAAATCTAAACCAGAGGTTGTCAATCCCTAGTTGATAAACTACGAAAGCGATAAATCGAAAGCAATAAACAAAAGCAATAGCAATCGATTCATAGGGTTTGTCGAGCCTAATCTAAATCTAATTGCAAATAAACCATAATCATCAATCAACCAACAAGAGCGAGGAATTAATCGAAAGCGGGATAAATCAAGCAATATAAATTGATAGAAACACGAAAACAATCCATTGTCACTATGGAATTGAATCAACAAAATCATCAAACAATAATACTATGAAATTAATTCCAATGGGCCGATAAATCAAAGCATAAATTGAGCACATAAAATGATAAACTAAATTATTCAATCGATAAAATGAAAGAAGAAATTAAACTAAGATATATCGTGTGTTTGCGTCTTGATCGAAAGTAGCTCCCAAAAAATTGGTGTCCAAGAACGAGGCGCGGCTGAAGAGAATAATCGGGACTCACGAAATTAGACCAAAAAAAACGTATATATAATAAGTGCGAGAGAGCACCGGCTGTAGATGAGCGCTCGCTCAAAAACCATACTAACTCACAAACAAGCGCCGGCTCAAAGCAAGCGGGCGCGTAGGGCGGCGGGCGGGCGGCGTCGGGCGCTGGAGGCGAGATGGCGCGGCATGCGGGCGGGTGGCGGGCGGGGAAGCAACGCACAGGATGGCGGGCGGGTGGCGCGGTTGGTGTCGACATCGGACGAAGTGGATGGGCGGCCCGGGCTGGGCAACGCCGGATGGATTAGAGCGGGCGCGCGCTGGGCTGGGCGAGGAGGTCGGCGTCGGGCGGCGTTCGATCATGAAGCGAGGAGAGATGGCGGCGGGCGCTCGAGGCTCGATGCCGGCTGGCGGTGGGCAGGCATGTAGGTGGGCACGCGAGGAGTTGGCAGCGGCGGGCGGGACGGACACAGGCGGAGATGGCGAGGGCGTGGCGCTCACTCTGAGCAGCGAGTAAATTGCCAACGCGGCGGAGTGAGCCGGCGTTGGTTGGCGAGGGAGGCGGTGCGGGCGAGGCATGGGAGAGGTGCAGGCAGGCCGGCGTGCGGCGGGCTCGTGGCGCTGGCGGGCAGGCGCTTGTGCTGTGCGGACAGTCTTGGCGTTGGCGTGCGGGCGCTCGGGCGCGACTTTGACGTTCGCTCCGTTCTCTCGCGTCCGATCTTCGAATTGCGATTCGCTTGCGCCTATGAAATCCTATCGCGATGCTCTTCAATTTACTTGATCCTTGGTAGATCCAATTCATCCTATTTGATACTGTTTTCCTACAAAACTTCGAGACAAACCAAATAAGTCCGAATCGATAAATACTAATCAAAACGACGGCATAAATCGGATAAACTACTGAAAATGACATGTAAAACAATACCAAGAATAAGCACAAATTCATACCAAACAACTCCCCCACACTTATGTATTTGCTTGTCCTCAAGCAAACTCTATACTAATAAGAATAGGGAAGATAATTCATGCAACTTCACTCTTATTCTAATCAATCAAACCTTATTGCTTTTCCCCCACACTTGGTGTCTACGTATTCAAAGATAATGTGAAATAAATCTGGGGCGACAATTGATTTCCAATAAATAAAAGGTAAACTACGTCGGACCCGACTCTCGTTGGGGTGAATTAACTAATGTGGTCATCTTTAGCAACAAGTTTCTTTATAATAAAGAAAATATTAATGATTTTGGAACAATGTTGAAAGGTGAATTCTCGATTAACTCGAGTCTCTATCGTGGTTTCCATGCCCATTTCTCAATTTCACGAGAAGAAGCGTAATCCATCCTCCATTCATATAATCTCACCAAAAACCGAGTTTATTCTCTTTCTTTTCTCTTCTTTTCACACCTTTTTTATTTTTTATTTTAAGAAATAAGTATATAGATGGCCACAATGTTAACACTACCCTAACATTAGTCGGACAAATCACATCAATTTTCCCTATTCATTTTCTATCAATCACAATCTAGTCAATTCACATTACACTCAAATCATATATCACCAAAAGTCCAAAATTCAAAATCAATTTGACCAATACCACGAGTTCGATTGCACAAATCAAAATCCTAACTTACTCGCATAGACAAAGCTTAAGTCAAACAATCAAAATAAGCACAAGGGCACATCATTAAGCATACAAAATATATACATCACGCCCAAAACAAAATACTCTCTCCCCACACTAAATTCGAACCTTTCCCCCCTGCTCAAAACATTAATAACACAAAAATAGCCAATAGAGGAGAGACTTCACGATAATAAATGGCGGTGGTAGGGTTGGAATGTGAGTGTGCGACGGAGTTGAGTGTCACGGCTTCACCACCTGCTTACAGCGTTCAATTCTGAGCAAAACAAACTCGGCGACAGCAGACGGATCAGCGAGAACAGCGAAACAAAACAAAAAGAAAGAAAGAAAGAAAATAAAAATTAGGTGGGTAAACTCCACGAATACTCGATTAACGTCGTGAGCCGTCGTATTCCGGTCAACAACGGACTATACATGAGTCCTTTACTGCGAGGAATACCATCTCGACGAGAGCATCGGTGGTAACCATATAAGAGCGAGAGGATAGTAAAGAAAGCAAATAATGCATCATTTAGCTCAAATCAAACACCTATTCTCCAAAAAAAAATAGATAATTTTAATTCCCAAAGCACAATACTTTGGTGAATTAGGGTGTTGACAAATTATTGATGTTACCTCGACCTTTGTCCTCGGTTTGTCCTCCTGCGGGAACACGTACTTCAATTGTGGGCGGTTCCTTCACTTCCAGTGGGCTTTGGCATCTAGACACTTCACGTGCCCTCTTGCTTCATCATCTCTTCATCCTCCTCCAGTGTTTGGGTGGTTCTTTCACCTCGAGTGGGTTTTGGCGTGTTATCAATTTCATGTGCCCACTCTTCCTCGTCAGTCGTCCTTGTAACAACTTCCTCGTGGCTCTGATCCTGCTTCTCATCCTCACGTGCCCATTCTTTCTCATTTTCCACCTTCTCAGCTATGACGACGTCGTGTGTCTCCCTGATTCTCAATAATTGGGTCCTTTCTAGAATAGTAACCGCTTGGACCTGATTGGATTGGTTTGGAAGTTCCTCCATTCTTTTTGACTCATCAAGCGGGCTATTAACATGTCCCTGCGTCTCAAGCGTTGAAGTGGCGTCATAAGCATCAAACTTTGTGAACTTATCATCCCTTTGGCATTTGAGGGTGAGGTGGGCTGCTGCGGTATGAATCTTGAGGTGGAGGTGGTTGTTGTGAGTACGGATCTTGCGGAGGTGGTTGATCCCGGTATGGATTGTAGGATTGATCCTCGTAGTGCGGTGGAGGTGGTTGATCCCATTATGGATTGTGAAGCTTGATCCTAAATGCTGCGGTGGAGGTGGTTGGTCCCGATGGGGATCATAAGTTTGTTGCTCGGGGTAGGGATCGTGAGGCTTGATACTTATGGTTTGTGGTATCCTCGAATAGCGGCGGGCTCCGTCTTCGTGAAGAATTTGCCCAATCTGACGAACTTTCCTCCCCAGACTGTTTGACCACATTAAATCTTGCGATACCCTGCATTATGAGACACCAACAACAAAACAAGATCCACGCACGCGGGGAAAATAACCATGTCGAGCGAAAAACACGAGAAAACAAACAACCTGAACAATCGCCTAAAGTTTTTCCGACAGCGGTAAAATTGATCGAGCTAAAACACACTCAAATTTACCATGATAAATGCGGGGTAATTGTGGCGTGATAAGTTAACCCAGTCGTCTCTCAAGGAAAACTTAACAGAACTTATTGTTAGTGTCATACTGACGATTAAATCCTAAACATTCTAATACCAACAAGGGTTTTGAAACATGCGGGGAATTGAAATACGGAAAATAAGCGACAACCTAAGCTGGGGTTGTCGATCGAGCTAAACTAATAAAGCGATAAATTTTAACGGAGGTTGTCGATCCCTAGTTGATAAACTACGGCGATAAATCGAAAGCAATAAACAAAAGCAATAGCAATCGATTCATAGGGTTTGTCGAGCCCTAATCTAAATCTAATTGCAAATAAACCATAATCATCAATCAACCAACAAGAGCGAGGAATTAATCGGCGGGATAAATCAAAGCAATATAAATTGATAGAAACACGAAAACAATCCATTGTCACTATGGAATTGAATCAACAAAAATCATCAAACAATAATACTATGAAATTAATTCAATGGGCCGATAAATCAAAGCATAAATTGAGCGACATAAAGCGATAAACTAAATTATTCAATCGATTAAATAAGCGAAATTAAACTAAGATATATTTGTGTGTTTGCGTCTTAATGAAAGTAGCTCCAAGAAAATTGGTGTCGAAGCAGCAGGCGGTGAAGAGAATAATTGGGACTCCTCAAATCGAGACCTAAAAGCATTATATATAATAAGTGCGAGAGCACCGGCTGTAGATGAGCGCTCGCTCAAAAACCATCTTGACTCACAAGCGAGCACCGGCTCGAGGAAGCGGTAGCGTGGGTGGGCGGCGAGCAGCGGCGTCGGCGCTGTGGGCGAGATGGCGCGGGATGCGGGCGGGTGGCGGGCGGGCGGCGAACAGCGCGCGAAGATGGCGCGGCATGCGGGCGGGTGGCGTCGGTTGGTGTCGGCACGAGCGAGGTGGATGGGTCTTTGGGCTTGGCGGCGCCAGATGGATTGGAGCAGGCGCGGCGTGGGCTGGGCGAGAGGTCGGCGTCGGGCGGCGTTCGATCATGAGCGAGCGAGAGATGGCGGCGGGCGCTCGGGGCTCGGCGTCGGCTGGCGGTGGAAGGGCGGAGGTGATGGGGCGCGAGTTGGCACATGGCGGCGCTCTCGACGAGGCAAATTGCAGCCTGCGCTCGGAGTGAGCCGGCGCTGGTTGGCCGAGGGAGGTGGCGCGTGGGCGAGGCATAGGTGAGGATGCTGGCGGCCTTGTGCAGGCTCAGCGTGGCTGATGGGGCGCAGCAGCTTGTGCGGATGGGTGCTGGGCGTTGGCGTGCGGGCGCTCGGGCGCTCGTGCGCGACTTTGACGTTTCGCTCCGTTCTCTCGCGTCCAATCTCCGAATTGCGATCCGCTTGCGCCTATGAACTCCTATCGCGATGCTCTTCAATTTACTTGATCCTTGGTAGATCCAATTAATCTTATTTTATACTGTTTACCTACAAAACATCGAGATAAATCAAATATGTCCGAATCGATAAATACTAATCAAAACGACGGCATAAATCGGATAAACTACTGAAAATGACATGTAAAACAATACCAAGAATAAGCACAAATTCATACCAAGCAGTGCCGATGGTGCGATCGTTGTTATGTCCCACAAGAATGGGAAAGATGTAATACCGTCTTTCTAAGCTCGAGGTTTCGTGGCATTTTTGAGAAAGGTCAAAGGGTTGACTTTTGTTTGATGTCGACCGTCATGAAACCTTAGGCGTTGTGAAGAGTGTCTTATATGAATTCATAGACACTAGGTATCGCGGTTTTCGACCACCACGAAGGTTTGGCACTCGGGAAGTTATCAGCTGGACTTTTCATGGGTCTTTTAAAGCATATCTTGTTTATAGGCGTTGTGTCCGGTATTTTATTTCGTGTCCATGGGTGCCAAGTTTGCTAAATTTGGAGTCCGTTTGCAAAGTTGCGTCGCATTTTTGCGTTTTCGAAAAAGGGCGCTTGCATGACTTGTGACACCCTTTCTATAAATAGGAGGATAGGGCCTTCATTTTCAACGTTCATTTCCTTCGTCTCTCGTGTTTATGGATGAGCCGAGCAGCTCAGTGCTGCTGTGAGCTGGAGGAGTGGGGATCGGCGGGAGGCTCGGCGGCGCCATTGCTTTCTGCTGCCAGCCTGCGCGATAAGCCCTCCCGGCAGCCCCGTTTTCTATTTTTCCTTTTCTTGTTTGATTCGCCTTTTAGTAGATAGCATAGCATAGAACTCGGGATTCTAAAGGGACGAGGCGGAAAAGGGACGGCCAATTACCACAGATCGTCGCCGCCACCGTGGCTGTTGGTGCCGATTTGGTGGTCAGCGGACCACTGCACAGCTCTGGTCCTTTAGGTTTTGAGTTCGGGCTATGTATTCCACTAAAATACCGATTCCGTTTTACTTTTTCGGCGTTTACGCGTGTCGGGATGTTTTCGTTGCTTGAATTTTCTAAAGGAAGTACATGCCGGGTTATCCATTTTCAATTTAGTTTGTCATTCCATGTTTGTCGTTATGCATATTGCTTATGTTTCCATTTCATGCATCGATTTTGGATGGTTTATCCTAGATCGAGGATAGGCATCATTTTGAAGCTTCTTATTTGCTAAGATTTGAGTCGACTTGCATACATGTATATTTTTAAAGTACCTTATTATAGGTCTTGATGCCTGAATATATTTCCATACGCATCGAGTTGATTTGAAAACCGGAGGTGCAAATATGGGTTCGAGAAAGTGAAAACCTAGTTTTCTCGATCTTCATTTGGATCACGATGTTGCTTTGCTTTGTGGGATGTGACCCCAAAGTTGTTCCGTCTTGTTACCGGTACCTACCGATCTGATCGGTGAAGTCATCGGATCGTAGATATCTCCCGGTTGGCGTTTTCGTCTATTCGGGTTGGGTTATATATGCTTATTTTGAGTTATTTACTCGATATTTCAAAATAAAACATGCGTTGTAAAATGTTTATGTAAAGTTATTACCGTTCTCGATCGAGATGTGGTTCTATTGTGGTTGTGCGGATCTCTATTTGGTGGGTTGATCACCATCTTGAGTATTGATCGTGAGGATAGACCCGAACACGTGGTTATGGTTACGAAGGGATGAACCGGAAGTCCACATGGAAATCGTAATGAGGTGGTTATGGTTACGTGAGGTTTGACCCACGAAGTCCACACCGAGTTAGCCGGTTTGGATACGTTCGGGCATGGTGCGGTTGGATATGTTCGGGCGAATGAATGAGATGTGATGGGGTGGCGGGATCGTTCGAGCCATGGTTCTATGATGAGAACAACGGTAATAACGGATCGGTGTCGAGCGAAAAATCTATTTTGCTTGCCAAATTGGTTACGTTTAAAACCTTCTAAGGTAAGTGCTACGAACACGACATCATGATTCTTTTGATTTATGATAAAACCCCAGTGAGTGCGCTAGTACTACTTTGAAACTCTTTTCAATCTTTTCACGGATGGAGGAGTCTTTGGATGGGCGATTTGAGGGTGGGCTGCGGTTTTCATGCTATGCTTCCATGATGTTGTGTTATATCGTATTATGATGTTGATGTATTCTTGTCCCTTGTTTTGCTTTACGATTGGGAACAAGATTTGCTATTATGTTATTATCTTTGTGAGTCTCTATATGAGCATGCTATATGGTTGACGGTCTAGTCAACGGGGTGTAATGCTATTTGCTTCCTTGCATTACTTATTATAAACCAAGATCATGTTCCATTGAGGTTATGGTATCGATATTATTACATTGGTGGATTATGCATGCCCTCCCGGGATATGTCCTAGTTATAGAGGAGATCTTTGCCCGATTTCATGGTCACGTCTTCTTATCGTGTATGTTATATGTAACCCCCCTTCTTCCACTTCTTAACCCCCACCCCTAATCACACCCCGACATCCGTGCCTTCCCTCGGGAATTGGGGCATGATAGCTTGGTATCAGAGCAATGTTCTTGGCATCTAGTTTTCCTAATTGTTTGATATCAAAGTAGTTCGTTTGCTTTATATCATGTACGTTCTTGAAATTGAGTGTTTAGAACTTGTTCTTCTAAACTGTTTATCAGGTACAACTACCCTCAACTCGCGTCGGGCCGCCTCCTATAAAAGGGGATGAGGTATGTGTTTATTCTTGATGCTTTATGTGATTACGTGATGCTTGATATGATCTTGGTTTCATGTGTTTTGGCCTGGTAAAAATTTACGTGATGTAAACGTGATGTGGATGAGATATGGTTGGATGGTGATGTAGATGTGAAAGTGATTGTCGATGAGATGAAAGGGCCTGTGTGGCTGTGATATGGGAACCATTGATGTGGTATGATGTGATTGATATGATCATGAATGGATGATGTGAATCTATGTGTTTACATAGAAATATGTTGTTGATTGAAAATCTTGTTTATATTGATAAACGAGTGCTTGTAAGTGAATCATGTTATTTTTTTACGTGATTATTGTTATGAATATCCATATCGATGTTGATATGTGTTGGAAGTGAATATGTGTCTCAAGACATGATTACTAGATGTTGAGGCGAGAAAAAGCGTGAATATTTGTTGTTTTTGATGAACTAACATGTAGGTTTATAGATATTGATGGCCCGACAACAATGGTTAAGATCCACAGGATGGATGAGCAAATCCGTAAGTTCGGGGAATGTACGGGGAATGTTCATGAGCCGTTGGGAGTGTTTAGGGAGATTTGTTGGTTTGTGGAGAAAGATTCGAGATAGTGGAAAGGTATCAAGTACTGAGCTTACTATCGGATAGCGGAAAGGCTACCGACGGGTTGGCGACCATGGGCGAGAAAGCGAGTGCGTGATGTTCCGTGGGATCTATCACGAGACACACCTTGGATTTCACGAGTTTCTTTGCTCGGTATGGAGCGGTGGACGATCATCGGCATACCCTCGAGGCGAGATGTGATAGAGAGGCATGTTCGAGGCGATCAGTTGATGGCGAGGATGATGTTCACGAAGAGCCTTTGGGAAGCGACCATCGGCGTGAGCGATCGCTTGATTCGTGAGGATACACGGTCACTACACCTCCATCTGATCCTCACTTTCAGACGAACCGGGAATGATTTTGGCGGGACCCTCCAGTAAGAGATTGTCCATCCGGCGGTGGCGGGGAAGAGGCCGGGATCGGAATCTTCATGCCGCAAACGATATCAAGTTGGCCTCCGGAAGGAGATTACGAGGGGAGGAAGACCCGGAGGAAGATGAGGAGGAGCGGTGAGGACTCGGAGGACCCGGTGATCCGGATAGCGGATGACTCGAGATGAGGTTGAGCACGTTGAGGAAGGGCAAGCGCCGGCTGGAACCGAGGCAGCATTCACACGAGACTCGGGCGATCGAGCCTGACTTGGATGGGATCATACCCACGAGACTTGCTTCCTTGCAGGATCGCTTTACCGAAGCGGCAGCCCGAATTCAAGCCCTGATAGGAAGGGAGAGAGGATGAGGAAAGGCAAAATGGAACCACTAAAACAAGCGGTAGTGGACGGATATAGATGCGAGATGCGGGTAGTCGGTGTGTCTGATGTGATCATGATCTGCTTTAAGCATAGACGAGCGGCGTCTTTTGGCGATGCGGTCGATTCTTTTGCTCATATCGACCTTTTGGTGACATACCTTGATCTTGTATTTTGATAGTCCTTTATGGACAATACTGATACTAACACTGTCTATGATAGGATGTTTATGTTTGATGCTTATATGTGATATGAGCTATACCATGATGATATATGATCTATGTGATGTGTGATGATAATGTTATGTGAAATGCATAACGATGATGTGTTGGCAGATTGCATGTTTATATGTGATCGTAATATGTGGCATATGTGATGATATGTGGTTATGGGTGATGATATATGTTATGCGATGATACAGGTTATCTATGCGAAAGTGTTTCTAATGTTTGAAGCGTCGATGCAGAATGCGAGAACAAGGAACGGAGAAACAATAACGTGGAAGAAGCCGAGAACCGCCTTTGGTTCGATGGCGATCGAGAGTTTTGCGTGAGAATCCCCTACGTTCGACGGTCTCGGCGAACCGATCGGCAATGAGCGGTTATGATCCACGAAAGGATCTTGAATACATCGGTGCGAAGAAGCGAGAAAAAGTTGAATGCGCGATCTTTCGACTAGCCGATGAGGTGATTCTGCTTTGGGAATCCGTGAGGAGGACCTAACACGGGGCGATGGGGAAGGTATCGTGGGAAGATTTGAGGAAGAACTCATGGAAAAGTATGTGCTGGCGTCTGAGGCGAGAGAAGGCAAAGCAGTTGGAATCTTCGTCGAGGAGAAGGGCGGTCACGAAGTGCGATCGCTCGTTGATAAATGCGTCACGTTATGCTCGTGCACAGTAACGCCGAGGTGCCGAGCGAGCGAGTTCGAGAGAGGACTCGGCCAGAATCAATTTCGCTCGTCGATCGAGGAGATTTGGCGTATCATGATCCTTGAACCGGGCTTTAAACATTGAGTCAATGTTGCCCTAGGAAGAACAATGCCACCGGACACCGGTGACGGAGGAAGAGGTAAGAGGAAATGGGAAGATCGAGGAAAGGCGATCGGTGTTCGAGGGAACGAGGCGGTCGATGATTCCGAGGAATCGGGTATTCGAGAAGAAAAGCGACCTTGGGAAGGAATTTACAACCCATACGGCGGTGGAGGCGGTGTGGAAAAACTTGGTGCGAAATGCGGAGGAATCATTTTAGCGAGTGCGGGCAAGGTAGCGTCGAGTGTTATCGTTGTAGGAAATCTGGACATTACGCTCGAGATTGTTCATTAGGAGGTCGGCGGTCAGCCACGGTGAGGCGACATCCAGCTCGCGGAAAAACCAAGCTCGCCGAGGACAAACAGCGGGCGGAGGTCACCTAGGCCGACAAACCAAAGGCCACCGCAACAAGCAAGGTGTGCGCCTTGAATCGGTGCCAGCGACTCAAGCTCTGGAAATCTTACGGTATAATCCATATGAGTGATATACCCGTTTCGCTTTGTTTGATCTGAGAGCCTCACATTTTTTGTTTCTAGAATCGCATGTGAGAGGTTGGGGTTGGTACCCAGTCGAGTACCACAAATTAGCATCCCATCGGGGAAGTGCTAAAGGCGAAAGATATGCCGAACCGGGAGGTAGAAATACGTGAGAAGAAGGTCTTTGTCAATTTGCATGTCATCGGAATGGAAGATTTCGATGTCATCTTTAGCATGGATTGGTTGTAAAAGCATGGCGACTATCGTTGTCTCGAGAGAAGTTGCTTTTGAACGGCCGAAGGAGTGGAAGTTTGTTTCCACGGCATAAGGATGGGTGTTTGTGTGCCAATGATCTCGACCTTGAAGGCATTGAGGATGATCGGGAAGGAAAACTGTCAAACTTTCTTGGTGAGTTTGACGAGGCGATCGAAACACTTAGCGATTCAGAAGGAGCCGATGGTGTGTGAATATCCGGACGTGTTTCGAGGACTTGCGGGCTTGCCGCTGATAGACAAGTGGAATTCACTATTGATGCGGAACCGGGAAGCGGCACGGTATGAAAGGCACCATACGAATGGCACCTAAAAAATTGCGAGGCTGAAAGCGCGATTCGAGGCTGTTGGATCTAGGTTTTATCCAACCTAGCGTGTGCGTAGTGGGGGCGCTTGATTCATTCATCAAGAAGAAGGATGGGTCAATGCGGATGTGCATTGACTACGAGAGAGTGAATGGTGGCGATCGAAACGGATATCCTCTTCCAGGATCGGCGATCTGTTTGACCAGCTCAAAGGAGGATGTCTTCTCTAAGATCGATTTGAGGTCGGGCTACCATCAGCTGAAAATCGGGAAGGAAGGCGTTGCGAAGACCGCGTTCGAGCGAGGTATGGGCACTCTGAGTTCATCGTGATGCCATTTGGTTTGACCAATGCGCGGCGATTTTCATGGATCGATGAATCGAGTTTTCCATCGATTACGGATAGTTTCGTCTTGGTTTTATCGATGATATACTCATCTATTCAAGAATGAGAGTTGCATAGAGAACACCTCCGTGCCCATACGGAAATGTTATGAGCGGAGAGGTTGTATGCAGTATAGTAAGTGCGAGTTTTGGCTCGGAGAAGTGATGTTCCTTAGACATATCGTGTCTGCGAAGGAATCAAAGTCGACCAGTGAAGGTTGAGCGGTAAGTAGCTGGAAGGTTCGACTAATGCCAATGAGGTTGAAGCTTTCTAGGCTTAGAGGATATTATAGGCGTTTCATCGAAGGGTTTTCGAAGTTGGCAAGGCCGATGATGCATGACAGCGGGAAAGGATCAAGTTTTCATGGTTCGAAACTTGTGAAGCAAGTTTCTAAGAGTTGAAGAAGAAGCTAACAACAGCTCGGTGTTAGCCGTGGGAAGCAAGCGATGGGTTTGTGGTCTACGATGCATCAAGCTTGGTTTAGGTTGTGTTCTTATGCGAGCGGGTAGGTTATAGCTTCAGCGTCTCGTCGATTGAAACATACGAGTTGAGCTACCCAACTCACGACCTAGAGTTATGCGATCGTTCATGCATTGAAGATTTGGGCCTTATCTCTATGGAGTTAAGTGTGAGATCTTCACGGATCCAAGAGCCTCAAGTACTTCTTTGAACAAAGGAGCTGAAAATGAGGCAAAGGAGATGGCTAAAGTTGGTAAAGGATTATGATTGCTCTGTCGGCTATCACGGGAAAGCCAATGTCGTAGAGATGCCCTTAGTCGCCAAGTCGAGGAAAGTTGGGATATCTTCTTCTGGCGAGAATGAGCTTATTTGAGATTTTGAGAAGCTCGACTGGAAGTGATTCACCGCGGAATCATTGCAAGGATTCGTCATGACTTTGACGGTGAACCGGACTGAGAGAAGCCATCGTGGCGCTGGCGTGGAGCGAGTTCTTGGAAAGGATGCGTTTGAAAGCAAGGCTAGAAGATACCAAGGGGTTCCTTGAAGTGAAGACAAGCGCTATTATTCGAGGAAGGTTATGTGTGCTACTCGATAGGGAATTGAGAGATAAGATCATGAGTGAAGCTCATGAGGCACCATCTCTGACTCATCACAGGCACCAAAATTTATAGAGACCTTAAGATGAACTTTTGGTGGGAAGGGATGAAAAAGGATGTAGCGTGTTTGTGGAGCGTTGTTTGGCTTGTCGACAAGTGAAATTTGTGCACCAGCGTCCATCGGGTTTGTTCTGACCGCTACCAATCCCAGTGGAAATGGGATCATATCGGTATGGATTTTGTGGTGAGTTTTCCAAGATCAGCGAAACACCGCTATATGGGTTGTCGTCGATAGGCGGTGAAATCGACTCATTTCTTACCGATTCGGATGGCGTCGGGTTAGATAAGCTTGCTCGACTACGTTAGAGAAATAAATGCGGTTACATGGTGTGCCGGTATCGATTACGTCGAGATCATGACCGAGTTCACGTCGAGGTTTTGGAGAAGTTTGTAGGAAGCCGTGGGGACCAAGCTGAATCTCGATCTGACTTTCCATACTCGCCCGGCGGTCGATCGGAAAGAGACGATTCGGTCTTGGAAGATATCTTTGAAGCGATGGTGGCGATAGAGGAGGAAAATGGGAAGAGATACTACCTTTGGTGGGTTTGCCTATAACAATAGTTATCAAGCCACCATAGGAATGGCTCCTATGAGCGTTATGCGGAAGGAAGTGTCGATCGCCACTTTATTGGGACGAAGTGGGCGAGAGAAAGATGTTAGGACCGAAGATGGTTCAACAGACGATCGAAGTTATCGATCAGATCAAGCAAAGGATCAAGGAAGCTCGGGGCAGGCGAAGTCCTATGCGGACAAGCGTCGCGGATCTTGATTCATGATCGGAGAATCGCGTTTTCATAGGTTTCGGCGAGAGAGTCGTTCGATTTGGGAGCGAGGTAGAGTTACGATCAAGGTTCGTTGGACCTTTCTAAGTTCTTGAGAGAATAGGCCCGTTGCCTATAGGTTAGCTTTGCCGCCTAGCATCGGAGATGTGCTGCGGCGTGTTTCACGTTTCTCGGTTGAGAAATGCGTGTTGGACCCAAACACGTGATCAAGCATGACCAGTGGTTCTTGCTCGGGATCGATTCGAGGAGAGACGGTGGGTGTTTGAAGCGAGAAGTCGAGGAGTTGAGGAACAAGCGATTCCGGTGGTGAAAGTGTTGTGGAATCACCATGTCGAAGAGGAAGCTACGTGGGAGTTGGAAGACAAGTTCGGGGATCGGTACCACGAGTTGTTTTCTCCACGTATTTGAAATTCAGGGGCGAAATTTTTCTAAGGAGGAGGATGTAAAACCCGTCTTTTCTAGCGCCGAGATTGCATGGCATATTTTTGAGAAAGGTCGAAGGTTGAATTTTATTTGGTGATCGACCGTCGTGAAACCTCGGGCGTTGTGAAGAGTGTCTTATGAAGATTCATAGACACTAAGTATCTGAGTTTTCGACCACCACGAAGGTTTGACACTCGGGGAAGTTATCGAAAACCGGAGTTTTCATGGGTCTTTAAAAGCATATCTTGTTTATAGTCGTTGTGTCGGTATTTTTTCATGTCCATGGATACAAAGTTTGCTAAATTTGAGTCCGTTTACAAAGATTCACGTCATTTTGCGTTTTCGAAAAAGGGCGCTTGCATGACATTGCTTGACCCTCTTTCCTATAAATAGGAGGCTGGGGCCTTCATTTTCAACATTCATTTCCTTAGTCTCTCTGTGTTTCTGGACGGGCGAGCAGCTCAGTCTGCTGCTGGCCAGCGGAGGAGTGGGGATCAATAGGGAGGCTCGGCGGCCGGCGCCATTCTTGTTCTTGCCAGCCACCACCGCCGATCGACCCCTCGGCAGCCCGTTTTCTATTTTATCCTTTTCTTGTTTTGATTCGCCTTTTAGTATATAGCATAGCATAGAACTCGGGATTCTAAAGGACGAGGCGGGAAAAAGGCGGGAGGCGGCCAGTGCCGCCGAATCGCCGCCGCCATGTGGTGGCTATTGCCCGATTTGGTGGTCAGCGGACCCTGCCCCAGCTCTGGTCCTTTAGGTTTTGAGTTCGGGCTATCATTCCACTAAAATACCGATTCCGTTTTACATTTTCGCGTTTACGCGTAGTCGGGATGTTTTCCGTTGCTTGAGTTTTCTAAAGGAAGTACATGCCGGGTTATCCATTTTCAACGTGGTTTGTCATTCCATGTTAGATCGTTATGCATATTGCTTATGTTTCCATTTCATGCATCTATTTTGGATGGTTTATCTAGATACGAGGATGAGCATCGATTTTGAAGCTTCTTGTTGCTAAGATTTGAGTCGACTTGCATGCATGCATATTTTGAAAGTACCTATTATAGTACTTGATGCCACGAATTTATTTCCATACGCATCGAGTTGATTTGAAAACCGGAGAGTGCGAATATGGGTTGAGAAAGTGAAAACCTAGTTTTCTCGATCTTCGTTTGGATCACGATGTTGCTTTGCTTTGTGGGATGTGACCCCAAAGTTGTTCCGTCTTGTTACGGTACCTACCGATCGATCGGTGAAGTCATCGGATCCGTAGATATCTCGGTTGACGTTTTCGTCTATTAGGGTTAGGTTATATATGCTTATTTTGAGTTATTTACTACGATATTTCAAAATAAAACATGTGCGCCGTAAAATGTTTTGGTGAAGTTATTCTTGTTCTACGATCGAGATGTGGTTCTATTGTGGTTGTGCGGATCTCTATTCGGTGGGTTGATCACCATCTTGAGTATTGATCGTGGGGATAGACCCCGAACACGTGGTTATGGTTACGAGGGGATGAACCGGGAAGTCCTGCGGAAATGGTAATGATGTGGTTATGGTTACGTGAGGATTTGAACCACAAGTCCACGCGAGTTAGCCATTGGATACGTTAGGGCATGAAATTGGTGGATATGTTTGGATTTGAATGAATGAGATGTGATGGGCTGGCGGGATACGTTCGAGCCGTGGTTCTATGATGAGAACAACGGTAATAACGGATCGGTATCGAAAAAGCGAAAAATCTATTTTGCTTACTTAGAAGTGGTTCGTTTAAAACCTTCTCGGGTAAGTGCTACGAACACGGCATCATGATTCTTTTAATTTATGATAAAACCCCAATTGAGTGCGCTAGTACTCACCTCAAACTCTTTTTCAAATCTTTTCACAGATGGAGGAGAACATTTTGGGCGAGGCGGACGGCGAGGGGTGGGCTGCGGGTTCTTCATGCTATCTTCCAGCGATGTTGTGTTATATCGTATTCGATGTTGATGTATTCTTGTCCCTTGTTTTGCTTTACGATTGGGAACAGATTTGCTATTATGTTATTATCTTTGTGAGTCTCGATATAAGCATGCTATATGGTTGACGGTCTAGTCAACGGTGTAATGCTATTTGTTTCCTTGCATTACTTATTATAAACCAATCGTGTTCCATTGAGGTTATGGTATCGATATTATTCTATTGGTGGATTATCTGCGCTTTCTCGCCTTCGGGATATGTCCTAGTTATAGAGGAGATCTTGCCCGATTTCATGATCACATCTTCTTATCGTGTATGTTATATGTACCTCCTTCTTCCTAAACTTCTTAACCCCCCTAATCACGCCGGCGTCCGTGCCCGCCGGGAATTGGGCGTGTGAGAAAGATAATTTATGAGTGCCATAGTTCGTTGAGTGGAGGACATTTTGCAGCGGCCAAGACTGCAACAAAGGTTTATCTGAGTGGTTTCTACTGGCCTTCCATCTTTAAGGGTTGCCAAACATTCCTGAAGAGTTATGACAGATGTCAAAGAATGGGAAACGTCACCAAGAAGGGTGAAATGGCTCAGAATAGCATCATGGAAGTGGAGTTATTTGATGTATGAGGAATTGACTTTATGGGTCCATTCCCCATATCTTGTGGATACACTTACATACGCTAGCGTGGAATCGTGTCACGATGGGTGGAGGCAATTCCCACTTTATACTAGCGACTCAGGTAGTAGTTAAATTCCTTCATAAAATATTCTAACACGGCTTTGGTGCTGAGGGCTTTGATTAGCGATGGAGGTCACACTTGACAACAAGTGGCTGAGCAATGTCCTAGCTAAATATGGGGTAAAACACAGTCACCTCTCCATACCATCCACGGGTAAATGGGCAGGTGAGCTGGCGAACCCGAGAGATCGAGAGGATATTAGAAATCGGTCGTCGAAGGAAGGATTGGGCTAAGCAGGTTGGATGATGCTACGTGGCCTCTGAGTGCTATAAAGCCTATAGGTTTATCTCCATATCGGCTAGTATTTGGAAAATCTTGCCATCTACCGGTTGAGTTGGAGCATAAAACTGTTGGGCCCTAAGAAGGATAAACATGGATTCGAGGAGGCCGGATTGAAAAGGCGAACAATTCTTTGGAACTAGGCGAGTGGAGGAGCAAGCTTTCGAGAACTCCGCATTTACAAGGAAAGAGCAAGAAAGTTCCATGATCTCACCATTAGCCCTAAGGGGTTCCGCCGGAAGCGAAATGTTGCTCTACAATGCCATTGCGTCTTTTCGAGAAAGCTCAAATCAAGATGGTGGGGCGTATCATTTCTGAGGAGGATATGCGATAGAACTACGAGCTGCTAGATTCAAATGGCAACATCTTCAAGGTTAATGGGCGATACCTCAAGTCATACTTCAAGTCGCGCTCGACCATGAAGTCGGTGACCAACCTTAATGAGCCATGAAGAGAGGTGCGTCGAGCTAGCGACGAAAAATTTAACACTGGTTGGGAGTAACCCAATATGTTTTATGTTTTTCTTTTTAGCTTGTTTTGTTTTTCTATGTTTTTATGTTTTCGTGTTGTTTTGGTCGTTTTTGTATCCCAAAATATAATAGCTTTTATAAAAAAAAGGTCCCGACTAGCGACCGAGCTAGCGATCGCTAGCCCGACCTCTAGTCCAATACAGAACGTTTTCAACAAAAACTAGTTACCGCCCTAGCGATCGCGAGGGTGGCCGCTAGTACATTACAGAATATTTTCGCCCAACACTAGCGATCGAGCTAGCGGTCGCTAGCTCGGCCGCTAGGCCCAACCTGACGTGAAATCCATGCATCGACCCGCGTGATTTGATTAGTTTTTAAGCTTTCCCTTTCAGTTTACACTCACACACACACGCACCAAACACCCAAAAGCTCTCAAAACCCTAGTTTTTTTCTCTCCTTAGTGCTTCTAACATCTTCTCCACTCAAGGTATGCTCATTCTCTTCAAATCTTCTTTGATTTTAGCTTGTAAGCATGAATAGAAGAGTTTGACCGATTATTTTCTTCTTTTGTGGAATATTATGGAGTATATGAAATAGAACCTATTTTGCTAGATTTATATGGTTTTTGAGCATGCTTCTTAGATTGTTAGGCATATATGTGTTCATTGAAGTTGATTTGTTGGATTAAATCGCCTACATTACATTTTTGGGATCGAAATCGTGAAACCCTAGCTGTGTAGATCACGACTAACGACCAAGCTAGCGGTCGCTGATCGATTATTCATGACCACTAGCGGTCGCTAGGGCATGTGAGCCAACCTCTAATCCTTTTTTATGGTGTGTTTTGAGCTTATGTGTGTATTCTTTCCCTTGTTATGCCGTATATGAACCAAATGTTATTATGGGGAAGAATTTTGTTAATTCAAGTTTGGGAAACTTTATATCGAATTGGGTTTGAGTTTATTTTAAATTTTTTAGAATTGTGTACCTGAACTAACATTTACATATCTTTTAGGTACAATATGCCATCACTGATAAACGCACATTTACCGTTTATTGTTGATATTTAAAGATGAGTTTAGATCATTTAATGTGCGTTTCGTATCGGTTCTTAATGTTTTATCTATTTCTAGAAGATCTGCTCTTGGGTGTTCTTTTGGTGTTGTGTGGGTCTATATGTTAAAAATCGAAGCAAGGGCAAGCACGAGCCAAAATGCTGTCTGCCCGGTTTCTAGCGACCAGCTGCGGTCACTAGGCTGGCCGCTAAATGAAGCCAGTGACATGAATCGAGGCAACGACCGTGACCTCGTGCGAGCAAGCCCAGCGAGAAGTCAGCTGTGCTATTTCTCGCGGCCATGGCTAGCGACCGCTAGCTGGGCATAAAAACCCTAACGGCGCATGGCCGCAGTGAAGAAGGCTGCAGCGGAGATGCCTCGTGATCGAGCTAGCGACGCGAGATCGTCGCGAGAGCGTGAGTGGCGGTAGCAAATTGGGGTTTCCACCCTTATCTATAAATAAAGGCAAGCCTCTCTTGCGCCTCTTGGAACGAACACGCCCGAGCAGTTTTATTTCAGTTTTCCTCGGTTTTCATTCTTTGTTTTGCTTTAGTTTACAATCTAGCATTAGTTTTCCATTGTTCTAGTTTAGTTCTTGTTGTTGCTCGATTCGGAACGTTTTGTCCGATCGTTTTCCGTTGTTTTCGTTTTCGCAGGATTGGATTCAAGACCAACCATTGTTAAATCAGCGCTATTATCCGGGTTTTATGCATTTAATTTCCGTTTTATGGTTAAATCGTATTTTATTCCGTTTATTATATGCGGCTGATTTACGTTCTAATCTGGGGTTTGCATGATCCGATCCTATATGTTGTGATTCTGTTATCGCTATTTACCTTCGAGATATCGATTCATGGTTCTTGGTGCTTATTTATATGTGTTAATTTCGATCAATCTTGATGCATATCTAGTTGCCGATTAATTAAATAGCGTATTAATTGTCGTCGATCTTGAATGCATGATACGGATAAACCGCGAGTCATAGTGAGATAGGAACATCCGTAGGAAGTTTATTCTTGTGATCTTTTGGAGTTACTTTTTCACCTAGAATGGTAGGAAAACTAGTAATCTCTGCGCCGTAATTGTCGTGGCGAAGTTGTTGGTTATATATGTGATCTTCCGTCTTATGCGGATTAAAAATTAGCTAATAGGAAGCAGGATAAACATACATTGTGGGTAGGATTTATGCATCCTAGGGTTGGTCTTCTTATGTTTTTATCATCCAGTGTTTTATTGCTTTCTTTTATTTTACGCTTTATTACTCTACTTTGGATTAATTTAAAGCCCTTAAACCTCTCCCTTTATGTGCTTGAATAATGATGAATTATCGTTGAGCTAGCTTCTATGTTTTGATACAATCAGATGGATACGATACTCGACTTACCTATATACTTACACTTTTTAGTGTTATAAAGTGGCGATCAAATTTTGGCGATTCTTGAGGGATTATTAAGATTGTATAGAAATAATTTGTGATTTGGTTTATTAATTTAAGTTATATTATTATTTATTTTTTATTTTGCAAGATCAAATTCTCTCTTTCTCATGTAGTTTATCGTCAAGATCTGGGGACCTCATGAAATATTAAATCCGAGATCGAAAACTCTCAGGAGAAGAGGACGAGAGAAGGCAGTGCAATGGCGGCTAATCCAGAGCGGCATTCCCGAGCAAGCTGCCGCATGTTAGCTGATTTGCGAGATGCAGCCGGATGGCGAATATGGGACTCTTGTCCCTACTCGAGACGCACGCTGAATTTTATGTACCTACTCCTCTGAGCAGTTCGAGGCGGATGGGGCCCCGTGGATGCAAACAATTTTGGTGGCCGTACGATCGGTATGGTTCGGAGAGCAATTTGGGAGAAGTCATGAAGACCGAATGCATCTCGAGACCTTTCTCGATATTTGTGACACCATCAAATAGAATGGGGTGCCACAACCACGATCGGATCTGTTCGGTTTCATTCTTGTGACCATGCGAAAGATGGTTGAAGTTTGGACGAGCGGCGTTGACAACTTGGAAACTTTGCGAAGTTTCTCTCGAAATATTTTCGCGGTGTAGAAGATCATCACGAAATCTCCATTTTGCCAAAACCACGGCGAATCACTATTTAAGGCATGGGAGAGATTGGAGGTCTATTGAGATGTCCGCATGGATTCTCGAGGAGCAACAAATCACATGATTCTGGTGGACTAACATTTCAGGCGAGGAGCATTGTGGATGCATCGGCGGGGCTATTATTGAGCCGGCGAGTAGATGAGGCCGTATTTTAGAGATGGGCGCCAGCAGCTATCAATGGCCCAGAGAGAGCCCATGGTTAAGCGATGTCGTCGGTGATTCGAGATCTGACGGTGATGAAGCAATTCACTTTGTTGAAGAGCAGTTGAGGCGGAGGCGTACATTTTATAAATCGAAGGAACCATCGGGAGAATCCGACATACACTCAAACAATAGAAATCATCCGAACTGTCATATGCTAACGAATAATTTTTGACAACCTTGGCGGGTTTCACAGTGCGAATGGTATGATCGAGCCGAAGAAGCCATGTTTAGAAGATATGGTGCACAGGATGGAGACTCAGAGTGCATTTATAAGCGTGCGACGAAAATGACTCATCACGGGTCGTGTGACCTATGGAGTAAACACGTAAAGATGTTAGAAAATGATTGGTCAAGTAGCGTACGCCAATGCACTACAAAGGCGACATTTCGAGTGTCTGGTGAACCCGAAAATCGGTGCCGCCTCGGAGGTGGACAAGATTACCAACCATGAGCGAAAGTAATGGAGGCGGACTTCGCGGCCGGCTCGCGACCAGAGCTGATCGCGAAGTCAGTTTCCCACGAAGCTTCGCGACCGACACGCCCGCGCAGCTCGACCATGAGCCATCAGTTATGCGCGCCGTTGTTCGCTAGCGACCCGCGCCCAGCGGCTGCAATATTCGATGAAGGGTCGACCGCAACTCCGCCATTCCTTCGCAGAAGAAGGATTGCAGCGTGAGCGGATCCTGCGACGACCGGTGATCGCGGTCGACTCTGAACACCCGAAGCAAATCTTGACGCGTACCTCCTCCGGTCCGTTTAAGTCGACAAGCGAATCGAAATATGGCGAGGTTTGCTCGTTTCAAAGATTTTAAAATTGAAATCAATTTGCCTCTCTTTGGCTACTGACGAAACTCAGGGATCGATGAAATTTTTAAAGGCAACTTACAACAAGAAGAAATTGAAATTTGAAAAAATTACCTATCAGAAATGCATGCCGTCTTGCGAAGAAGCGCCTCAAAGCAGAAGGATCTGGCGGTTTCGTTAGAATGCGAGATCACCGAGCATACTTTTCAAATGTGTTGTGCGACTTGGGCGAGCATCTTCGATGCCTTTGAGCGTATTCGATGCACCTAGGAAAGATGAAAGACGAAGATCTCGGATGATGGTGACGGTCGGTCATATCTAAGGTATCATCGAAGATGTGTTGGTAATCGGGACTTTGTTTTCCCGATTTTGTGATTTTAGATATTCCGAATTAACAACAACCACTAATCTAGCGAGACCTTTTCAGCAATGGTCTTGCTTTAATTGATGTCTTGGGAAGGTAATCTCACGTTTGTGTTAACGATGAGGTTGAATTTCCATATATGGCGCTCAAGCAACACACGGTGAACCGGGTGCCACTCGATCCGATTCTGCTTTGCCGCGGTCGGCGGAGGTATGCTTGTCGAGGCTGAAAGAAGAAGTGGACTCGGCATGGAACTCCAGTGTATCGTTAGTTGGGGTGGCCACTTATGGTCGATGGTGGTCATCGTGAATGCTAAGTATGGGAAGATTTACATTGCCACCAAAACACGGATTGAGAAAGGTTTGTGATGGTCTAGCTAGAGGCGTTAAATTAGCACTTGTTGGGAGGTAACCCAGCGTTTTCTTATTTGTTTTTATGTTTTGTTTTGTTTTCGTTTGTGTTGCTTTTTGTTGCGTTTTGTCTTTCTTTTAGTGTTGTGTCGTCGATCAGCGAGTTAAGTGAAGTGTGTTAATCCATGTGGCCATGTGATAGAAAATTTTGTGAAATTTAATATATGTTAGAAAATGGCATTAATGACTTGAGATTGCTTAGGCTTTTGTTTTCACCATTTGCTTATCTGTGAGACTTGAGCTTCATTGTATACATATCTTGATATAGTTTCTTTTAAATTGTGATATCGTGCATGTGATTATCTTCTAGAACTTGCCATTTCTACGTGTGACATTATGATATGTGTTTGAATTTGGAAAGGATAAAGCGTCTTTGTTAACCACATATTCACCCAAACACTAACTTGATGATATATACCATTTGGCCTTCTTTGAGCCTTTATTAGACTTATTCTTTCGATTAACGGATGATGGGAGGTGAGGATGCATATAGAATTAAAGGGGTTGAAATTTTGATGTAGTTATGGCGAGAAAATTACTTTGAAATACATCGTGGTGAAGAATAGTACCTTTGTAGTGAATGATAAACCCTATAAGCTCTAGAAAAGAAAAAAAGCAATGATAAGTTCACTATGTGTTTTGAGCATAAAGGGTTAACTGTCAAGGTATAAGTATTTTATGAGGATAAAACATCGAGTTAGCATGTTGGAAAAAGAGGAAAATGGACAAAGTCCATATGTTTGAAAAAAAAGATAAATGGGGTGCTTGGGTATATTTGAGTCACTTAGCCATATATTATCCTACCTTAACAATGTGCCTACATTACAACCTGACGAAAGACCTCTTTGATCTAATTTGAACACTGATGGCGGTGGAGATATTGAAAGCGGCAGAGCCTATGGTAAGATGTTGCATTGCATTGATCGTTGAGTGTATACGTCCTACATTTCTTTATGAGTTGAGTGTATCCTATATTTTACACACATGCCGTTGTGAGGATTGAATTAAATGAGTTTTTGCCTACAATTGTTGTTTGTGTTGAGTTGACAAAGCGTCGTCATGTGCGCAAATCTTTTGAGCGTTGAGATGTTTAGAGAACATAATGGTTATCATCTTTGCTACGCTCGTTGATCTTTCGTTGTGTCTTTACTGTTTTGGTTTTGTTTGAGGACAAACAATGATTTAAGTTGGGGGTTTGATAAGCGCGCATTTTACGTTTTGTTGATATTTAAAGATGAGTTTAGATCATTTAATGTCGTTTACATATCGGTTCTTAATGTTTTATCTATTTCTAGAAGATCTGCTCTTGGGTGTTCTTTTGGTGTTGTGTGGGTCATATGTTAAAAATCGAAGCAAGGAGCGACAGCCAAAATGCACATGCGGTTTCTAGCGACCACCTAGTGGTCGCTAGGCTGTCCCGCTAAACAATGACAGAATCGAGCGCGACCCGACCTCGTGCGCGAGCAAGCCCAGCCAGAAGTCTGTGCTGTTCTGTGACGCCATGGCTGCGACCGCTAGCTAGGCGCGAAAACCTAACGCAGGCGACCGCAGTGAAGAAGCAGCGAGGATGCCTCGCGGTCGAGCTAGCGGCCAGTGAGGATCGATCGCGAGATGTGGCAGCGGCGTGCAAATGGGGTTTCCACCCTATCTATAAATAGGGCGCCTCCTGCGCCTCCAACAACCCCGACAGTTTTAAACTTTGTAGTTTTCTATTTTCTTCTTTGCTCTAGCTTTAGTTTAGATTCATTCTAGCTTGTTTTCATTGTTCTACGTTAGTTCTACGCATTGTACGCTTGGAACGCTTTTGTCCGACTTTTCCTCGTTTTCGTTTTCGCTGGGTTGGATCAAACCAACCATTGTTCTCACGCTTTACGGGTTTATCTATTTAATTTCATTTTATGTTATCGTATTTTATTCCTTATTTATGTCGCATTCTGTCTAATCCTGTGGTTTGCATGATTCTATCCTATATGTTGTGATTCTTTATGTATTTACCTTCCGGATCGATTCATGTTCTTGGTGCTTAATTATATGTGTTGATTTATCAATCTTGATGCATATCATAGTTGCCGATTAATTACGTAAGCTTTAATGTCATCGATCTTGAATGCATGATACGGATAACCTGAGTCAATCGAGATAGGAACATCGTAGGAAGCTTATTCTTTGTGATCCTTTTGGGTTCTTTTTTCCCTAGAATGGTAGGAAAGTAATCAATCTCATTGCATTATAATCAAGTTGTTGGTATATGTGATCTTCATCTTGTGGATTAAAAGCTAATAAAGCGTGATAAACATCTTGTGGTAGGATTATGCATCCGGTTAGTCTTTATCTTTATATTCATCTTCGAGTATTTATTGCATTTTTTTATTTTACTTGTTACCTTGCTTTGGATTTAATTATCGAAACCATAAACCTTCAAACCATTTTTACGTGCTGAATAATGATGAAGGATTAAGTTGAGCTAGCTTCATGTTTTGCATTACAATCACAATGGATCGATACTCGACTTACCTATAT